>CM060101.1:3934973-4120908 GCA_030522485.1 Stenchaetothrips biformis
GCTAGGCATAAAAAATACTTTTCGGCTTAAATCAATGCAATACTGGCCTTTTGTTTGAGCTTCTCGAAGGTCTAGACTTGAGAAAATTCTTTTAAAGTTTTGACGACTATCGAAACTAAAACTGTGTAGGATTGCAACGAAAAGGCGAAAAGCTCGTTTTTCTGCTTATTTTCGTGCAATAATGCGATTTTTTGTTTGAGGTAGTCGTTGGCTTTGGACAAGAATCATCCTTGTTAGTCACTGTCACCAATCGAGCTAACACTATGAGACATCAAAGGACCAGGCTTCAAAACACGCATTTCGGCTTACTTTTATGCAAAAATGAGACTTTCTGTACAAGGCACTTGCGTCTTGTGACTAACGAATTATGCTTGAGAGTCACTGTCAAGCATCGAGCAAAAACTGTGCGGACTTACGATGCTAGGAATAAACAAATGCTTTTCGGCTTAAATCAATGCAATACTATCTTTTGTGTTTGAGCTTCTAACAGCTCGTGACTTGAGAATCATCTTTTAAAGTTATGATGACAGAGATAAACTGTGTGGATTACAACGAAAAGCCTAAAAGGACCCTTTTCTGCTGATTTTCGTGCGAAAATGCGATTTTTTTGTTGAAGGCACTCGTGGCTTGTGTTAAGCATCATTCTCATAAGTCACTGTCATCAATCGAGCTAAAACTATGCAGGATCGAAAGGCCAGGCTCAAAACACGCATTACGGCTTACTTTAGCGAGAATGCGAGTTTCTGTTGAAGGCACTTGAGTCTTGTGACTTACGAATTATGTTTGAAAGTCACTGCAAGGCATGGAACTGTGCGGGATCACGACGCCAGGCATAAACAAAAGCTTATAGCTGAAATCAATGCGAAACAGCCCATTGTGATTACGCTTCCTCGTAGGTCTTGACAAGAGAATAATCTTTTAAAGCTTCAGTAACTAATCCTAAAAAAAAATGAGTAAGAATACATCTCCAAAGCCGAAAAACACGCTTTTCTGCTTATTTTCGTGTAAAAAACGCGATGTACGTGGGTTGAATGCACTCGTGGCTTGCGACGAGGATCATCTTTGAAAGTCACTGTCACTTATCAAACTAAAAAGATGCAGCAGGATCGAATGGCCAGGCTTAATTACACGCATTGTGGCTTACATTTATGCAAGAATGGCGACTTTCTTGTTAAAGGCCCATGCGTGTTGGGACTAACGGATTATGTTTGAAAGTCACTGTCAAGCATAGAACCCAATAACTGTGCGGGATACCGATGCCAGGCATAGACAAAATGCTTTTCGGCTTACATAAATGCAATACTATCATCTATGTTTGAGCATCTCGAAGGTCTTGACTTGAGAATAATCTTTTAAAGATATTGTAACTAGTCAAGCTAAAACTGAGTAAGATTACAACTAAAACCCGAAAAAGACGCTTTTTTGCTTATTTACGTGTAAAAATGCGATTTAGTGTTGAGTGCACTCGTGGCCTGTGACAAGGATCATCCTCAAAAGTCACTGTCACTTATCGAGCTCAAACTATGCAGATCGAAAGGCCAGTCTTAAAAACACGCAATTCGGCCTCCCTTATGCAAAAATGCGACTTTCTGGTTAAGGCACTTGAGTCTTGTGACTTAAGTTATAATGACGGACAGGGATAAAACTGTGTGGGATTAGAACGAAAAGTATAAAAGCACGTTTTTTTTGCTGATGTACGTGCGAAAATGCGATATTTTGTTAAAAGCACTCGTGGCTTGTGACAAGAATCATTCTTATATTACACTGTCACCAATCGAGCTTAAACTATGCAGGATCGAAAGGCCAGCCTCAAAAACACGCATATCGGCTTGCTTTTAGGCAAGAATGCGACTTTCTGTTGGAGGCACTTGAAACACAAAACACACGCTTTTCTGCTTTTTTTTGTGCGAAACTGCGAGTTTTTTGTTGAAGGCACTCGTTGCTTGTGACAAGAATTATTCTCATAAGTCACAGTCATCAATCGAGCTAAAACTGTGCAAGATAGAAAGTCCAGGCTAAAAAACACGCATTTTGGCTTACTTTCATGCAAAAATGAGACTTTCTGAAGCAAGCACTCGCGTCTTGTGACTCACGAAGCATGCTTGCATGTCACTGTCAAGCATGGAAGCTAAAACTGTGCAGGATCAAGAGGCCAGGCTTAAAAGAACGCATTTCGGCTTACTTTTAAGCAAGAATGCGACTTTCTATTGGAGGCACTTGAGTCTTGTGACTTACGAATTATGTTTGAAAGTCACTGCATGCATAGTGCTAAAAATGTGCGGGATCACGATGCCAGGCATAAACAAATGCTTTTCGACTTAAATCAAATGCAATACTATCCTTTGTGTTTGAGCTTCCAAGATGCCAGGCATAAACAAATGCATTTCGTCTTAAATCAATGCAATACTATCCTTTATGTATGAGCTTCTTAAAGCTCGTGGACTTGATAATCATTTTTTTAAGTTTATGATGACGGACAGAGATAAAACTGTGTGGGATTACAACGAAAAGCCTAAAAGCACACTTTTCTGCTGATTTTCGTGCGAAAATGCGATATTTTGTTGAGAGCACTAGTGGCTTGTGACAAGAATCATTCTTGTATGTCACTGTCACCAATCAAGCTTAAACTATGCAGGATCGAAAGGCCAGGCTTAAAAACACGCATTTTGGTTTACTTTCATGCAAAAATGCGACTTTCTGTAGAAGGCTCTTGAGTCTTGTGACGAAGTATGGTTGAAAGTCACTCTCAAGCCTGAAAGTAAAACTGTGCGGACTCACGCTGCTAGGCATAAAAAAATACTTTTCGCTTAAATCAATGCAATACTGGCCTTATTGTTTGATCTTCTCGAAAGTCTAGACTTGAGAAAATTCTTTTAAAGTTTTGACGACTATCCAAGCTAAAACTGTGTAGGATTGCAACGAAAAGGCGAAAAGCTCGTTTTTCTGCTTATTTTCGTGCAATAATGCGATTTTTTGTTTGAGGTAGTCGTGGCTTTGGACAAGAATCATCCTTGTTAGTCACTGTCACCAATCGAGCTAACACTATGCTACATCAAAGGACTAGGCATCAAAACACGCATTTCGGCTTACTTTTATGCAAAAATGAGACTTTCTGTACAAGGCACTTGCGTCTTGTGACTAACGAATTATGCTTGAGAGTCACAGTCAAGCATCGATCTAAAACTGTGCGGACTATACGATGCTAGGAATAAAACAAATGCTTTTTCGGCTTAAATCAATGCAATACTATCTTTTGTGTTTGAGCTGCTAACAGCTCGTGACTTGAGAATCATCTTTTAAAGTTATGATGACAGAGATATAACTGTGTGGGATTACAACGAAAAGCCTAAAAGGACCCTTTTCTGCTGATTTTCGTGCGAAAAATGCGATTTTTTTTGTTGAAGGCAACTCGTGGCTTGTGTTAAGCATCATTTCTCATAAGTCACTGTCATCAATCGAGCTAAAACTATGCAGGATCGAAAGGCCAGGCTCAAAAACACGCATTACGGCTTACTTTAGCGAGAATGCGAGTTTCTGTTGAAGGCACTTGAGTCTTGTGACTTACGAATTATGTTTGAAAGTCACTGCAAGGCATGGAACTGTGCGGGAATCACGACGCCAGGCATAAACAAAAGCTTTTAGCTGAAATCAATGCGAAACAGGCCTTTGTGTTTAAGCTTCTCGTAGATCGTGACAAGAGAATAATCTTTTAAAGCTACAGTAAACTAATCTAGAAGAAATGAGTAAGATTACATCTAAAAGCCGAAAAACACGCTTTTCTGCTTATTTTCCGTTGTAAAAATGCGATTTAGTGTTGGAATGCACTCGTGGCTTGCGACGAGGATCATCTTTGAAAGTCACTGTCACTTATCAAACTAAAACGATGCAGGATCGAATGGCCAGGCTTAAATACACACATTGTGGCTTACTTTTATGCAAGAATGCGACTTTCTGTTAAAGGCACATGCGTGTTGGGACTTACGAATTATGTTTGAAAGTCACTGTCAAGCATAGACCTAATAACTGTGCAGGATTGATGCCAGGCATAAACCAAATGCTTTTCGGCTTACATAAATGCAATGCTATCATCTATGTTTGAGCATCTCGAAGGTCTTGACTTGAGAATAATCTTTTAAAGTTATAGTAACTAGTCAAGCTAAAACTGAGTAAGATTACAACTAAAACCCGAAAAAGACGCTTTTTTGCTTATTTACGTGTAAAAATGCGATTTAGTGTTGAGTGCACTCGTGGCCTGTGACAAGGATCATCCTCAAAAGTCACTGTCAACTTATCGAGCTCAAACTATGCAGGATCGAAAGGCCAGTCTTAAAAACACGCAATTCGGCCTCCCTTATGCAAAAATGCGACTTTCTGGTTAAGGCACTTGAGTCTTGTGACTTAAGTTATAATGACGGACAGGGATAAAACTGTGTGGGATTAGAACGAAAAGTATAAAAGCACGTTTTTTTTGCTGATGTTCCGTGCGAAAATGCGATATTTTGTTGAAAGCACTCGTGGCTGGTGACAAGAATCATTCTTATATTACACTGTCATCAATCGAGCTAAAACTATGCAGGATCGAAAGGCCAGGCTCAAAACACGCATTCCGGCTTACTTTAGCGAGAATGCGAGTTTCTGTTGAAGGCACTTGAGTCTTGTGACTTACGAATTATGTTTGAAAGTCACTGCAAGGCATGGAACTGTGCGGGATCACGACGCCGGGCATTAACAAAAGGTTTTACCTGAAATCAATGCGAAACAGGCCTTTGTGTTTAAAGTAGTACATCAGCTAAGCGAAAGTAAACAAGACCCTGACGAATTTGTGCTTAAATTAATGATAGGAGGTGTCCCTCGCACCTCTGCAAAAGGAAAATAACTTTCTATGTCTAGTTATTTAAATATATCGAGTTAAAATCCACTCATTTAGCATGGGCTCTTATGGGAGGCCGCCGGCGAGGCGGACTAAAACAGCTGGCATTCCGTCAAAAGTAACAAGACCGGTACAAAAAACTTATCAAATTCTTCGTTAGGTTATTTATTATCCGTGGGCACCGAAGAAACAACGCCTTCATGGTGAAATAAGAGAGTAATAACCAATAATGCAGAGCAAACTGGCCCCCGTCGGCTGCTCGTACCGGAAGGCAAGGCGGCGTGGTGGGGGACGCGCCATTGGCGCGAGATTCGAGTCGGCGATCCAGCATAGTTCACACGCAGCCATAGCTGGAGTGAGTGAAACGGGTGGGGAATGATATACAACCACAAGTTACACTCTTTTTTTCAACTTTTCTTTGATACAAAATAATTTTTTTTAGTAACGAAAGTGGAATAGGTCCAGTAATTTTTCTTTCAAATAGAATAAATTCTTGGTGCAGTTGAAAGTGATTTTTTTTCCAGATTTCTTTTAAAGTGAGGAAGTTTGTTCTCAATTGTTTATTAGCTTTACATGTAGTGTGGATATGAAGAAGGGTCCAGGGCAGAGAGAAGGCAGGTTCCAAAATAATACTTCATTATCATTATAATATAATACACACATTACTGCACAGGAAGAAACAAACCTTGGCGGGTCTTTGATTACATTGCTCAAAGACACTCAAAGATTCAAATTAAAGAAAAAAATTAATGCTAATATTGGAAAACTGTGCAAGAAAATTCAAGTTACATCATAAAAAATACATTTTAAAAATCAATCACAGTATTTATGTAACTTTACAACTGAAGCAGATATGCCTCAATGCAGTCCACCACCTTCTTTGCCTTGGTCACTGTTTGTTCCCGATTTGAAGGCCTAAACAGACTTCTAATCCTCTCCTTCCGTTGCTCTCATACTCAGTTTTTCAGTTCTTCTAAAGTCACCCCGGCCTCTGCCATTTTCCCCACCCATGAATTTTGACAGGCCATGTTCAAGCAGCGGAGACAAGTCTGGAAGATTTTGCTTCCTCCGGTTAAGCTGCTCCTGCCGCCCAAGGAATTCTTGCATTGTGGTCCATCTTCTCCTTCAGTTGGCTGTCATCAACTCTGAAGTGGCGAAGAAGTCCTTCCAACAACACGCAGTCACTGACAGCATCGTGAGCACTGCGAATGATGTCTGCCCACTCATCACCTGTCAGATAAGTGCGAGCCAAGACTTCCAGCTTCGTGACATTGCCTTGGCGGACAATATTGAGTGTGTCAACCAAAGCCATAAACAAGTTCGCAGAATTCCCTGGCAGCGTTGTGTTGGCTCATAAACCTGAGGATCCTCGGAGCATCAAATACTTTCAGATTGTGACCCACCAACATAGGTTGGGTTGAACATTTACGCAGGAAAGTCAGGAATTGTTGGGCTACCTCTGCTGCTGGAGTAGTTGACACGGGAATGTTGTTCAGAAACAGCTGGCTGCCCTCTCTTCCAGAGCCCAGTTACAGCTGAACTTTCAGCAGAAATGTTTCCCTCTCCGGTAAAATGTATGCAGAAAATGTTGCCTCCTTGTACTTGGCAGCTAACTGCACAATCTCATCCGTGACTTTCAGCCCTGTAGTTTCAGTGTCAACAAGCACAAAAGCACAGTCATCTGCCAATGGAACCACAGGGGGGCAGCCAGGCAGGTGTGACAGAAGCGGCATCAGAAGCTCTCTCAAATGTAGAGCTCATACCACTTACGTAAGTAAGTCCTTCCTTCTGGGCATTAGAAGCTTCTCTCCAGTCGCTCTTCATCTTGCGCCAAAGTCGTCTCTTCTTGATGTCAAGGCGGCTCTGGTTACTCTGCTTTGTACAGTCGCCTCCTCTGCAACTTCTTCCTGTACATACCACAGGATGGAGATTAAGAGACTTTTTTCAAAAACCTTTTCCAGATGTTCTGCACCTAAATTTTTTGCAGCTGACAGCTGCAGCCACTCGCATCAAATTAGCCGAAGTTCCACAATAATGCCTGCTCTTCGGAGCTCTTGTCACCACCATGTGATTAAAACTCTCGTTCAACTGAGATGATCCTGCTGGTGCTAATTGTTCCGCCTCATCAGCTTGCTTTTGGAGAATAGCACGAAGTTCTTTGCGGAACAGTGGGCAAGAGAAAGGTCTTTTTTTGGGAAGGAAGTGAAATTTATAGGTGTCGTCACCCTTAGCCTTGCACCAACTGTCACAGCAGTCAGCATGCTCTCCATAGGTGTGGTTCTCCACATTGAAGAATGGCCTTCCGAACTGCTTCTACATTCTCCTTGTTACTTTTGATGGCGTAGGCAACACATCTTTTTAAATAATTTATAGTTGGTTTTCTTGAGGTAGGAGTACTTCTTTGCAAGCTTGTAGAGAGCATTATTGACACTCTTAGTATTGTGGTTGATATCAATGACCTTCTTGATGGGATGAGAAGTTTCCCGTCTCAGGGCAGCCATCGTAGAAGAATCTCTGTCACCAACAAGGGTGCCCACTCTCACATTTGCTTCTTTGAACTGAGGGTTGTTGAGGCACATTTTCACGGCAGAATGGGGCTCCATGGCTTTGGAGCTACCTTCGTAGTTCTTCTTGCAAATGTGGTCAGTGCGGTCATGGCCACGGGCACACATTGCACAGTAAGTGCTGAGAACATCAAAAGCAAGCACTTTCTTCGATTCCTGGCCTATGAGGCTCCCTCTGCCACTGTGGCTGTCATAGTTGAAGCCATTTCCTCTCTTGTTCCCATCCGAAGTCGAAAAGCACTGTCAGATCCAGGCTATCTTCTTGTTGTGGAGGACTCGCTTTGGTGGTGTCTGGGGAAAAGCTGAAGCAGGAATCGTCCCAGAACTCCAGGTCATCATCAGCAGAGGAACTGCAAAATGATTACACCCCAAACATAAAAACATCCTGATTAGGAAAGTTGCATGACAAGCCATGAAGAAGGAAATAGTAAAGGTGGCAATTACTTGTGTTGATGGTTCCTGGAGGTAGACGGAGTAGAGGGTTGCGGGTCATCTTCAATATCACTCATTTCCATGGTACCTGAGCCCTCATCAACAGGAGAACTGCAACATAATTACTAGTATGAATATAAAATAATAACTCTAACATAAAGCAATATCCAAGTTAGGACAAGTGAACGATAATCAATGGAATGAATGATAAAAGGATAATGACAATTACAGTACCTTGGTGGCTGATCCATTGAAGCACATGGAGTGGTGTAATCGGAGTCATCTTCATTATCGGATGGACTAATAGTTTTCCTCAATGTCCTCATTTCCAGCAGCGCTAAAAACACAAAGATAGATTAGTATCAGCTTTGAAAGAGGGGAAATGAAAATGAACAGTATAGCGAGTCTTGACAAGCTAATGAGGCATGCAAAATGATTGAAATTACAGTACCTGTGTTAGAGGTTTGGTTAAGACTAATTTCCTTGAATGCCACAGAGTGCAATGTGTAAGAAGATGACAAGAATGTGTTTTCACTACAAAACTCCACCGATGAGGATGAATATTAGCAATTGAAATACAGGATGGGCAATACAAAATGTTAGCCTGTGATTCCACCCAAAATGTGATCCAATGGAATGACATCTTTAGGACAGTTCAGCTGTGTCCTGGGAGAAACAAGAGCGACATGTATGAAACATGTTTCAATGCAAACAATGACCACACACAAATTCCGGACTAGATTTGAAGAACAACTTACCGTCTCCTCAATGTTAGCTCGGCCTCCTCAGCGATGGCCTCCTTGCAAGATTCCTGCGCTGCAGAAATCACACTGGGGCCCACTCGCTCCTCAGCCAGCTTAATCGTGTTCCTGGATACCGCAGGGAGGTTCATAGCCGATAAGACCTTGTTCAGTTGGTCGTGACCTACGCCACTGTCAAGGCAGCCTGAGAAAAACAGTATGCAGAGGTTAGAATAGATGTGTACAGAATTAGGTCTGACTTCCTTAGCATTGTGGCAGCACAAGACCAGAATGCATGACGACAGCACTCAGCATTACACTGGTCAGGTTAGGTTCTCCACGTGCTACGACTGTCATGGTCAGTGAACACGACCCATGAATTACAGTGCAGTCTATGGACCCGACGAAAGGATTGACTCGAAACTTACCTAGTGCAGCTTTGCAGTTGACAGCAGCAAGGCAACGACCACCCTCGCCTGTAAGGAGGCTGCTTGAGGAGATGTCGAACAGGCGTAGGCACAATTGACACTTCACTTTGAAGACCGAACCTAATCCTACTTGCCTTTCTGCCTCTAAATAACGGAAGGAGAGAGCTATATCACAGTCACTGCACCACATAGAGTTCGCAATACGGGCCAAATCTACAATCCTTCGCCCAACTGACGCCATTTCGCCCCCTCAGAACACAGGTTATGCATGCGCCTCCGTGAGTGGCGCAACTTCTGAGCCGCAGCGATCCTCTCTCTCTTGGTTAGAATGGACCTCTTTAAGAAAGGCATTCTTCACGTTCACTCCATCTACGAGATGTTTACCCGATGTCGCGTCCGCAACCAAAGACAAAGAATGGCGAACAAAAGGGACCGCGAGGGCTGGCAGAGCGCATTTCCGTCCCAGGGCTCCCAACACTCCGACGAGAAAAAACGAAACGAAAACCGAGGTTTCTTTCATAGTTGAACCAGCTTTACCGACAATTTAGGTTTTTCAAACGAACAATGAAGCATTAAAGGGCACCAGGATGATTTTAAAGTAATATTAGACGCAATTTAATTTAACCGGTGAGGATTCCAGCTGTTCAGTCCGTCAAGTTTTGCAATCAGGTGCGGTTTTTAGTCATGTTCACAACTAAACACGTTTACTTTTCTTATGAAATAAGATAAAATAAAATAATTTCACCACTTATTACTACCAAAAGACCTATTTTACGGTAACGGAGCTAATATAATAGTCAATTTACGTTTTCAGGGCCACGACGACGTCTTTTCTTGAATTCTTAAAATTGTGCACTTGACTCCGTCCCTTAGCTGATGTACTACTTTAAGCTTCTCGTAGGTCGTGACAAGAGAATAATCTTTTAAAGCTACAGTAACTAATCTAGAAAAAATGAGTAAGATTACATCTCAAAGCCGAAAAACACGCTTTTCTGCTTATTTTCGTGTAAAAATGCGATTTAGTGTTGAATGCACTCGTGGCTTGCGACGAGGATCATCTTTGAAAGTCACTGTCACTTATCAAACTAAAACGATGCAGGATCGAATGGCCAGGCTTAAATACACGCATTGTGGCTTTAACTTTTATGCAAGAATGCGACTTTCTGTTAAAGGCAACATGCGTGTTGGGACTTACGAATTATGTTTGAAAGGTCACTGTCAAGCATAGACCTAATAACTGTGCGCGATACCGATGCCACTCATAGACAAATGCTTTTCGGCTTACATAAATGGCAATACTATCATCTATGTTTCGACACCTCCACAGAAGACTGGACTAAATTTCGGCGGCCGGGGAGGACTGGACCATCTACGGGGGGGCCGGGGAAGACTGGACCAACTTTCAGCGGCCGGGGAAGACTGGACTATCTATGGGGAGGCCGGTTAAGACTGGACCAACTTTCAGCTGGCCGGGGAGGACTGGACCATCTACGGTGGGGCCGGGGAAGACTGGACCATCTACAAAAGCGCCGTTCCTGAGATAAGCGCGTTTGAAACTTTAACGCTCTCTTACAAATCATGGCGCCGCTTTTTGTTCATATTTTGTTATAATTCTGAAAGTGTGGCACCTCCCGAGTAGATCGGTGTTAATTAAATCTCACTAGGACCTCCAGAACGGTTTTAAAACATAAGTTCTTGCAGAGTAAAATTAGTAATTCTTGTTTGCAACTAAATACTTTGAAAGACAGGTACGATGTGGAAGTTATCAACACTGATTGTTGTGGTACCCTTCCTTTTCTGTTGGTAGGAGACAAAGGCTCTCCCGTCTGCAGAACTGTGTCAATTCATGATGTACGAGTGCAGTGTGGGTTTCATGTCAGAGCTCTACAAGGGAGTGACACTCCTTCGTTTGAAAGTTTTGGAAATACCTCAAAGAAAGGTGTTGGTGATGGGCAAATGTAACACACATTAGTAAAAGTTCTTATTTTTGGAAGCAAATTACCAATTGTTTTAAAATGTACTAGAAATTTTGATGAATCACATTCTTTTTTCAAACATCATTGACCTGAGAGGGCATGGCCATTTCCAATCGCTGAACAACAACGTTTGTTTCATAAACTGCTAAAAGAGCTGGCACTGCCAAGCTGTGGTTTTTTTATGTACTGAACGTAGATGAGGGAGAGCAAACGATAGACAATCCGAAAGTTCAAAACTATGTATATATTTCCTCACAGAAACAGGTACATGAAAATGAAGTAGCCTCGTGATTTCCTACCAAAGTGTAGGAATGATGAGAAGCATTTTGTATAACTTAAAGCATCATTAAAATAATCAGTCAAACATTTCTATTAATATCAGAGTCCTATATAAAACATTATTAATTTAGTTTAAAAAAAATAATCAATCAAACATTTTATTCTAGACAGACTAGTAATTTTCTCCATAATCAAAGAAAATAAAATAAGTTGAGCAGTTTATGTTTTACTCAATGGTAAAAGATTTCTCTTAGAAAATAAAAAAGTCACATACGTGGAAGAGTTAAAATAAAAAATCTCAAAGTTAAACAAATTTAAAGTCTAACTTAAGGAACACAATACACAGACTAGTGGAGAGAGACAGTACAACAAGTAGAATAAAATTTGTTGAACAACAAGCAGTCTCATACATCTCTCAAACCCTGAATTATCATTCATCATCATTATTGTCATCATCACCTTCATCATCATGATTGTCATCATCATCTTCATCATCATGATTGTCATCATCATCTTCATCATCATGATTGTCATCATCTTCTTCCTCTACTTCTCCTTCATCTTCACTTGCTTCTTGTTGTCGTGCATTAAGCTCTTCAATGATGTGAATAGGATCATCATCATCTATTCCATCTTCATCTACTTGCGGATCTCTTGGATCATCATCCCCATCAACAGGTTCTACAGAATTTATAACATCGTTGTAAAACTGATGATATTTGAAGGAATGGCGAGGGATTTGCATAGCCCTTGTAGATGCTCTACTGTTAGCTGGTTGAGTGGGATCATTCCTGGATAAGCTAAAGGTGGTTTGTAGCTCTTGCAATTCACAGGGTGGCCTCTTCTCTGGGCAGTATCTAGTGTTAGCGTCTCACCATCAAAGTCGTATTTTAGCAAGAGAACACCTGGATTATCTTTCCGAGCCTGAACAACTCTTACTTTGGTCAGTTTATTTTCCTCTTGTCTGTAGAAAACTTCCAGTTTTGCTTCGGAACTATGTGATGAAAATCGAAGACCATATTTCTCTTCAGCAATTTCACCTTGTAGGGTGGATCAGTTTCCTTCGCATTCTCAATCACTTTAATCCAGTCATCCAGACAGAAAATGTCGCCATTTCTTGACACTGTCTCGATGCGAGCATGAACTGAGTCACCTTCGTTCTGGGTGTGGCCAGTTTCCAAATAACAATGGTGTATGTTGATACCAAACTGCACCGCAGCAAGCAAGAACATTGCAAACACAAATCTGTTCTTGTTTTGGGCAAAACAATTGTCTGAAAAACTTCTTATTTCAGTCTTACCAGATGCGGCACATTGTGAAAAATAATCAAAAAGTGCACAACCCATTTCATTGGCTCCTCTCTTAGCCATGCCAGAATGCCATAAATAACACAGAGTGTCATGCTCAACTGCATTAAACACAGTAAAATTAAATACTGAGAGTTTATTTAAGTAGAAGAAGGTTGATGTCTCAGATTTAGGACATGGCAGCACCTTTTGCAAATCAAATGTAACAACCACCACATTTTCCTGTTTGGTACAAAGGAGTTTGGCTGCTGATTTCTCCTTTCTTGCTGCAATTTTATTTTTGATATGAGCCACATACTTATCTTTGAATTTCTCCCTTTCAGCTCTTGTAGCATTTCTCATCATAGCACAGAGGGCACATTGATCTTTTTTGGGTTTAAAGAACCCAATATTAAATTCTTCATTCAGGAGGTCTCTATACTGCCTGAGTGATCCAACAGAAGCTGCGGGCAAAGATTCAGTCTTGCACCATTCCGAATAATGTCGAGCCATTTTAGCAAGTGACAAACCACTTTCTAGGTACTCTCGCTTGGTTCTGGCTCGGACATAATGAGACGGCATTCTTGGGTACAAGTTAATGTGACGTCTTATAGTCTCCTTCTTTTCTTCTGTTATTTTGGTTGGTCTTTTATGATGTTTTTCCTGCTTAGATGGACTTAAAGTGTTGTTTAATTTGTTAATGTGGTTAAATGCACTTTGAATAACATTGCTGCTAATTGACAGAGTATTCATAAACATTGTTTTACAAACAAATGTTTTCTTCTTTTCTGGACCAAAACAAAAAAAATATTTCCTAGAATTGTTTCTTCTGGACTGCTTGTCTTCTGTAGTTCTTCTGGCTACTTCGGTGCTCTGAGAATGCCTCACAATATAGTCCCACTGTCGAGAGTGGTCTCCCAAACTGTGGTAAATATTGAATATTCTTGCCTTTGTTCATTAGTTACCTTCTGCCGGCAAACACTTTTACAGGCACAAGGTAATTTCATTTTCTTGGCTGGAAAGACAACGCCTTTTCTGTTTGTATACTGTTCACCATGAGCCCTAGCCACCTTTGCCCTATAATCTTTCCATTGAGTTGGATTGCGTGTTCTCGTCCTGCCAGAATTTTTTTCTCCAGACCTTGGCGTCTCTTGCACTACCATATTTGTTTCAACATCATTTTCTTCATTAATTGTCTCTTGCACATTATTTGCTGCTTCATTCAGATTCTCACCACTTGCATCAATATTATTGGGCTGCTGATTTGAATTTCCTGTTTCGGAACTTCTGAGAATCTCATCGATACTGTTTATAAAGTCATCATGAATATCTTCATCATTTGATACATTTTGTGCATAGGTGGGAAAGGGACCTGGAAATAATAATAATAATAATAATAATAATAATAATAATAATAATAATAATAATAATAATAATAATAATAATAATAATAATAATAATAATAATAAATAATAATTTGGGTACAATTTTAAAAAGAGATGTAAATAACCAGCAGTTACCAACCAGTTTCTGGTAAAGGTGATAGAAGAAACTCATCAGAATCATTCATTTCTGTATTGTTATTCAAGAAAGTATTCAATCCTTCATTGTCCAAAGTGCTACGATCTAAGTTTATTCCTGGAACACGAGAAGACAAATTAAAAAGCAAGTTAAAAGAAGTGTAGAAGAGTGTACATTATATATGAATAAGTAACCTACCCCTAAAATTGAAGTTGTCATCATTCGAACCAGCATTGGTTTGCTTAGATCTTGCTGATGGATCTGCAAGTAAACACTAATTAACTTAAAGCTTGTGCACTCAATACAATTATCAAAAAATGTATCTCCCATATTAACCTAAAATGGAAGTAATACTGCTGAGAACCGGATTTAGTGATGATAGTTGTGTTAAAGTTCTTTCCTCTGCTGGGTCATCATCAGGCTGCTGAGCAAAATTTAAGTCTGAAACCAAAAAAACTTACTTAGGTTAATAAATTTTTCAAAGTAATGCATTGAAACTTTCAAGAATGTCATAAAATACACTACGTACCTTGACAAGAAGTTACAGGTTGAGGCACAGCAGTAAGTCCAATTGGTTCAAAAGTAGACCAAACAGCTGGTTGTATCGGAGGAGTAGATGAAGGAATCAAAAGGGATGGCCCAGAAGTGGTGTCGTCTGCTGTAAAAGGAAAAGATTGTATTAATACTACATAATGACTCAGACACAACAGACAGAGGGGAAGGGTCTTTAATTCAAATCTCTCTCGTCTCCCTTGTATACCTTGACAAGAAGTTGGTTGAGTAGGTTGATGTGAATTAGCCACCGATGCTTCAATGGGCTCAGCTAAGAGAGTTTGCTGGGTTCGGACAATAGCTGATGGAATTGAAACAGTTGATTGAATTGGAGGGACTGGTCCATAGGAAAAGGCAGCATTGTCAGCTGAAAAAAAATAAAATAACATTACACTGACACCATGTATGACCCAGAACGATGGGAAGGGTCTTTAATATAATATCTCTTGTCTCCTTTGAATACCTTGACCAGAAGTTGGTGTTGAAGTGGTCACTGGTGCTTCAATGGGCTGAGCTGAAAGCGTTGGGTGGATTGATACATTAGCTGAAAATTTAGTTGACTGCATCGGAAGGACTGGTCCAGAAGTGAGAGCCTCATCGCTTGCTGTAAAAAAAAAAAAGTTTGCTTACTTTTTGGTGTGCTTTGTGAAGCAACATTAAGAGCTGCCTCAAATCTTTGAAGTTCAAGGAATTACATATGATTTGAAGAAGCAAACAAACATAAATATTTCATTATTCGTGACACTGAGTGTAACAAAAACTGCTGCGGCACTGACCTCCAACTTAGGTTGTGGGAAAGGGTGAGCGCCACGGCAGTTGTGAGACACATTGTTAACCAAGATATATATATATATATATATATATATATAATATATATATAGTATATATATATATATTATATATATATATATATATATATATATATATATATATATATATATATATTAAATTGCTACTCCTAATTATGTTTTATTCCTTGAACTTAACACTTTTGATCCAGCTGCTATCATTGCTGGAAAAATCACACCCTAGCATCAGTGTCAAGAGCACTTATTAAGATAAAAGATAAAAAGAAAAGCAAGGATCATTTTTAATTAATTTATTTTGAGAGGTAGGCCAAGAAAGGACAAGCACCACCTCCTTTTTTCTTCTAAAAAGAAGCTATTCAATATAAAAATAATAACTAAAGTAACTGAATGAGGGTAACGCCCCTTTAGATATTTCCCACTGACTGGGATGCTTTGTGTCCAAAACTTGGTAAAGATACAGAGTGTATCAGTGAAAAGATATAATGCAACTAATTTAATAACTTACATAAGAGTAATAATGAGAAAAAAAATTGTGACGGGGACCAAGTTTGAAGCGAGTAATTTTTCTCACTAAAGTATTCAGTCTGTTGTAACAAACATAAATTGCCTTGCCTTCCAATAAAAAATTCCAATAAATCTCCTTTTTTACTCTTTGCATGGGTGTCAATATACACAAACTTAACTTGTGGTACAAGCAAAATAATAGCCTTCATGATGGACTATGCTTAGAATACAAGCTTAAATTTGCTTTGAAAGGCAAATTTGAAAGTTTGAGGTTGATTCGATATCAATAAACAAATTTATGGAAAGGAAACACTGTTTGTTCGATAAATATTGTGAAGACTCGCTTCACAATCATTATTCTCTCATTCCGTCAATAGATTTAGCTACTACTATAAGACTACCTGTTTTTGGAAAGAGTTGCCGTTGAACTCTTGGCCCATTATCATTCATTTGAGAAGTCGCCTTTCCACAGACTTCATCAAACCACTCTGGTACTCGTGACTCTGCAACAAACATACATGACATGACAAGCAAATCACAAAAATACAATTGAGGAACGAATGATACATCATTTCTTCAAGCACTAACGCAAAACATAAGCACATATAAATGGATTTAAGAAACATTAGTGACTCAATGAGTCAATGCAATCTGCAAAGCTTGTGTAACATTAACTTCAGTAAATAACCAAAGACGATTGATAGATGTCATTTCAACTTTGATTCCAAGCCACATTGTAGTAATAGACTCTGTCACAAAGCTTCATTCAAACAGCCAGAACACAAGAAAACTAAGTATGGGACGCATAAACGTTTTAGAGTTTAAAACGTAATGCCTTGGCCCTCGGGCCGTGACTCACTCTTTGATTTGGACGCTGGAGACTTCTTCGCCATGCTTACGAGCCTTTTCGACCGTGCTCCATTATTTCCAAAACCAGGCAATCTTGACGACGATGGCATACCCCAATCTAAGAAAACGATCAAGTCTCGAAAATCGTCGGCCGCCAGTCTGTGCTGGTCTGTGCCCAGCCCACGCTGGAACGACGCCCCCGCCTCCGCAGTAGATAGCCCAGTCCTTTGCCTCCCATTTCAGATAGTCCATTCTTCCACGGACGCGGGGGCCGAGTGTGAGGTTATGTTCAAATTTAAAATGTGATTTACGAACGCTAGAATTGATATTTGAAAAAACTGATAGCACCAGACGAAAAAGGATTGAAATGCTGATTTCAAAGATGTACATAACTTAGTTTTGGCCAAAATGTGATTTAGTCCAGTCTTCTCCGGCGCCCACCGTAGATGGTCCAGTCCTCCTCGGCCGCTGAAAGTTGGTCCAGTCTTCCTGGCCTCCCCATAGAAGTTCCAGTCTTCCCCGGCCGCTGAAAGTTGGTCCAGTCTTCCCCGGCCCGTCGTAGATGGTCCAGTCCTCCCCGGCCGCGGAAATTTAGTCCAGTCTTCTGTGGAGGTGTCGGTTTGAGCATCTCGAAGGTCTTGACTTGAGAATAATCTTTTAAAGTTATAGTAACTAGTCAAGCTAAAACTGAGTAAGATTACAACTAAAACCCGAAAAAGACGCTTTTTTGCTTATTTAAGTGTAAAAATGCGATTTAGTGTTGAGTGCACTCGTGGCCTGTGACAAGGATCATCCTCAAAAGTCACTGTCACTTATCGAGCTCAAACTATGCAGGATCGAAAGGCCAGTCTTAAAAACACGCAATTCGGCCTCCATTATGCAAAAATGCGACTTTCTGGTTAAGGCACTTGAGTCTTGTGACTTAAGTTATAATGACGGACAGGGATAAAACTGTGTGGGATTAGAACGAAAAGTATAAAAGCACGTTTTTTTGCTGATGTTCGTGCGAAAATGCGATATTTTGTTGAAAGCACTCGTGGCTTGTGACAAGAATCATTCTTATATTACACTGTCACCAATCGAGCTTAAACTATGCAGGATCGAAAGGCCAGCCTCAAAAACACGCATATCGGCTTACTTTTAGGCAAGAATGCGACTTTCTGTTGGAGGCACTTGAACACAAAACACACGCTTTTCTGCTTATTTTTGTGCGAAACTGCGAGTTTTTGTTGAAGGCACTCGTTGCTTGTGACAAGAATTATTCTCATAAGTCACTGTCATCAATCGAGCTAAAACTGTGCAAGATAGAAAGTCCAGGCTAAAAAACACGCATTTTGGCTTACTTTCATGCAAAAATGAGACTTTCTGAAAAAGGCACTCGCGTCTTGTGACTCACGAAGCATGCTTGCATGTCACTGTCAAGCATGGAGCTAAAACTGAGCAGGAACAAGAGGCCAGGCTTAAAAGACGCATTTCGGCTTACTTTTAAGCAAGAATGCGACTTTCTATTGGAGGCACTTGAGTCTTGTGACTTACGAATTATGTTTTAAGTCACTGGCAAGCATAGTGCTTAAAAATGTGTGGGATCACGATGCCAGGCATAAACAAATGCTTTTCGACTTAAATCAATGCAATACTATCCTTTGTGTTTGAGCTTCCAAGATGCC
Source organism: Stenchaetothrips biformis (assembly GCA_030522485.1). Taxonomy (NCBI): domain Eukaryota; kingdom Metazoa; phylum Arthropoda; class Insecta; order Thysanoptera; family Thripidae; genus Stenchaetothrips; species Stenchaetothrips biformis. Next base: position 3,953,451 of record CM060101.1, read on the forward strand.
AGGCATAAACAAATGCTTTTCGTCTTAAATCAATGCAATACTATCCTTTATGTATGAGCTTCTTAAAGCTCGTGACTTGAGAATCATCTTTTTAAGTTATGATGACGGACAGAGATAAAACTGTGTGGGATTACAACGAAAAGCCTAAAAGCACGCTTTTCTGCTGATTTTCGTGCGAAAATGCGATATTTTGTTGAAAGCACTAGTGGCTTGTGACAAGAATCATTCTTGTATGTCACTGTCACCAATCAAGCTTAAACTATGCAGGATCGAAAGGCCAGGCTTAAAAACACGCATTTTGGTTTACTTTCATGCAAAAATGCGACTTTCTGTAGAAGGCACTTGAACACAAAACACACGCTTTTCTGCTTATTTTTGTGCGAAACTGCGAGTTTTTGTTGAAGGCACTCGTTGCTTGTGACAAGAATTATTCTCATAAGTCACTGTCATCAATCGAGCTAAAACTGTGCAAGATAGAAAGTCCAGGCTAAAAAACACGCATTTTGGCTTACTTTCATGCAAAAATGAGACTTTCTGAAGAAGGCACTCGCGTCTTGTGACTCACGAAGCATGCTTGCATGTCACTGTCAAGCATGGAGTTAAAACTGAGCAGGATCAAGAGGCCAGGCTTAAAAGACGCATTTCGGCTTACTTTTAAGCAAGAATGCGACTTTCTATTGGAGGCACTTGAGTCTTGTGACTTACGAATTATGTTTGAAAGTCACTGGCAAGCATAGTGCTAAAAATGTGTGGGATCACGATGCCAGGCATAAACAAATGCTTTTCGACTTAAATCAATGCAATACTATCCTTTGTGTTTGAGCTTCCAAGATGCCAGGCATAAACAAATGCTTTTCGTCTTAAATCAATGCAATACTATCCTTTATGTATGAGCTTCTTAAAGCTCGTGACTTGAGAATCATCTTTTTAAGTTATGATGACGGACAGAGATAAAACTGTGTGGGATTACAACGAAAAGCCTAAAAGCACGCTTTTCTGCTGATTTTCGTGCGAAAATGCGATATTTTGTTGAAAGCACTAGTGGCTTGTGACAAGAATCATTCTTATATTACACTGTCACCAATCAAGCTTAAACTATGCAGGATCGAAAGGCCAGGCTTAAAAACACGCATTTTGGTTTACTTTCATGCAAAAATGCGACTTTCTGTAGAAGGCACTTGAGTCTTGTGACGAAGTATGGTTGAAAGTCACTCTCAAGCATGAAAGTAAAACTGTGCGGACTCACGCTGCTAGGCATAAAAAAAATACTTTTCGGCTTAAATCAATGCAATACTGGCCTTATTGTTTGAGCTTCTCGAAGGTCTAGACTTGAGAAAATTCTTTTAAAGTTTTGACAACTATCCAAGCTAAAACTGTGTAGGGTTGCTACGAAAAGGCGAAAAGCTCGTTTTTCTGCTTATTTTCGTGCAGTAATGCGATTTTTTGTTTGAGGTAGTCGTGGCCTTGGACAAGAATCATCCTTGTTAGTCACTGTCACCAATCGAGCTAACACTATGCGACATCAAAGGACCAGGCTTCAAAACACGCATTTCGGCTTACTTTTATGCAAAAATGAGACTTTCTGTACAAGGCACTTGCGTCTTGTGACTAACGAATTATGCTTGAGAGACACTGTCAAGCATCGAGCTAAAACTGTGCGGACTTACGATGCTAGGAATAAACAAATGCTTTTCGGCTTAAATCAATGCAATACTATCTTTTGTGTTTGAGCTTCTAACAGCTCGTGATCTGAGAATCATCTTTTAAAGTTATGATGACAGAGATATAACTGTGTGGGATTACAACGAAAAGCCTACAAGGACCCTTTTCTGCTGATTTTCGTGCGAAAATGCGATTTTTTTGTTGAAGGCACTCGTGGCTTGTGTTAAGCATCATTCTCATAAGTCACTGTCATCAATCGAGCTAAAACTATGCAGGATCGAAAGGCCAGGCTCAAAACACGCATTCCGGCTTACTTTTATGCAAGAATGCGAGTTTCTGTTGAAGGCACTTGAGTCTTGTGACTTACGAATTATGTTTGAAAGTCACTGCAAGGCATGGAACTGTGCGGGATCACGACGCCAGGCATAAACATAAGCTTTTAGCTGAAATCAATGCGAAACAGGCCTTTGTGTTTAAGCTTCTCGTAGGTCGTGACAAGAGAATAATCTTTTAAAGCTACAGTAACTAATCTAGAAAAAATGAGTAAGATTACATCTCAAAGCCGAAAAACACGCTTTTCTGCTTATTTTCGTGTAAAAATGCGATTTAGTGTTGAATGCACTCGTGGCTTGCGACGAGGATCATCTTTGAAAGTCACTGTCACTTATCAAACTAAAACGATGCAGGATCGAATGTCCAGGCTTAAATACACGCATTGTGGCTTACTTTTATGCAAGAATGCGACTTTCTGTTAAAGGCACATGCGTGTTGGGACTTACGAATTATGTTTGAAAGTCACTGTCAAGCATAGACCCAATAACTGTGCGGGATACCGATGCCAGGCATAGACAAATGCTTTTCGGCTTACATAAATGCAATACTATCATCTATGTTTGAGCACAGGGCCGGACTGGGGGCATTTGGTCCCGTCGGGAAGTTGAGCCAGTGGCCCTCAGCACCCCTCAGCCCCCCCCTAAAAAAAAAAAAGGTTGCACCTTGTCTCTTGATTAATCGTTATCCTTTAATCATTGCAAGCGAAGCGAGCTTAAAGCCGTAGACCTATAGCCTTGTTAGTTACATCACGAAGAAAATATGAGTGCCTATTGCTGCTCATCGGATGCTGTGTGCAATAAGGATCACTTTGAAACAGTTTCAATTTTTAAAGCGAGAAGAGAAATAAGCCAACGCCTAATGCATGCTAAGACTTTTTACGAAACTTGGAAGAAATTTCGTCGTTTATACGACGGATCACGATTGCCGTCGAAGTGCAAAGTATCGACGCCTCCATGAAAACCCCTTTTCTCCGGGACTCTAGGCCGTGTGGAACCTGACGCCGCCACCAGTTTTCTCCTCCGCCTTGTAGTTCTCGTGATACGAGGACGTACCACGAGGTCGCCGTCAAATCCGGCCAGGAAGTCGTACTTTGATTCGAGGCCAAGGCTGCTCTGGCCGGGCCCCTGTCAGGAGTATCCGGGACTTTTGACTTCGGCATTGCCCTGCGGAGATCCTGGACCACCAAGAGCCTGCCGATAAGCGCGGTCCGACCACCGGTTCGGCCAGGATGCCGTCGAACATGGTGGAAAACGGAGGCAGAACTGTAGAATTGCGAGGCCCAAGGAAACCCACGGTCGCTGTCCGTTTTCTCCTCCGCCATGTAGTTTCCGAGATACAAGGACGTACGACGAGTTCGCCGTCGAACCCGGCCAGGAAGTCGCACTATAGTTCGAGGCCAAGGCTGCTCTGGCCGGGCCCTTTAGAAGTCCGGGACTTTACACTTCGGTATTGCGTAAGGGAGGTCTCGGATTACCAGGAGCCCGACGATGAATGCGGTCCGACCACTGGTTCGGCCGTCATGCCGTCAGGATGCCGTCAAGCATGGTGATAAACTGAGCCAAACCTAATTAAAGGGGGGGGGGGCACGGTGGTCAGGCCATGTTCATCGTCAGGCTCCTGGTGGTCCAAGACCTCCCCAGGGCAATGCCGAGGTCAAAAGTCTCGGACGCCTAACGGGGGCCCGGCCAGAGCAGCCTTGACCTCGAACTAAAGTACGACTTCCTGGCCGGGTTCGGCAGTGACATGTCGGAGGAGAAAACGGGTTGCGGCGTCGGGTTCCTCTCGTCCTGGAGACCCGGAAGACACCTTCTAAACGGACGGCATCATGGTTCCAGGGTCCTGGAGCATACTTCTTAGAACAACGTAGAAACTCCGTCGGTGTTCGAAGGACGTAATCAAAGAAATTTTTTTGGTCCCACCCTCATCGAACTTCGACGAAAATTTCGTGGAGCTGCGACGCGCGGATGCAATTTTTCGTCGTTACGACGAAATTTCGTCCCAAATACGAAAGACGTTTTCGAAAAAAGGCTGAGCGTGTAGCATCCAAACATGGTTGTTTCAACGACGATGCGGATTTGCGTCTCAATAACCATGGCGTCAGTCTTAGTTACGCTCGCGAACGACGAAAATTTAGTGTTCCAGGAAGTCCCTTAGTGCTCTGTTAAGGCTCAGGAGTAGGCCACGCTTTATAGTCTATCCCCAGATCCTGGCTGATGCTTATGACCTGGCCCAAGAGCTATTACTTTGCGTGGCCCCGTCCTGTGGCCCCAGCGCCTGGCCCGTGGCCCCGTCGGGGATCCCCGTATCCCGACCGGCCCAGTCCGGCCCTGAATTTGAGCATCTCGAAGGTCTTGACTTGAGAATAATCTTTTAAAGTTATAGTAACCAGTCAAGCTAAAACTGAGTAAGATTACAACTAAAACCCGAAAAAGACACTTTTTTGCTTATTTACGTGTAAAAATGCGATTTAGTGTTGAGTGCACTCGTGGCCTGTGACAAGGATCATCCTCAAAAGTCACTGTCACTTATCGAGCTCAAACTATGCAGGATCGAAAGGCCAGGCTTAAAAACACGCAATTCGGCCTCCCTTATGCAAAAATGCGACTTTCTGGTTAAGGCACTTGAGTCTTGTGACTTAAGTTATAATGACGGACAGGGATAAAACTGTGTGGGATTAGAACGAAAAGTATAAAAGCACGTTTTTGGCCCGCCCTTCTATTCAAAAAATAGGGGGCGGGCATATGCATTTGCCTTTGTGTCTGTGTGTCGTCGTTGTCGTCTGTGTACAAGGAAGGAGTTGAGCTGGAGTGACCAGATTTGGAGGGTACTTCAGGAGGGCCGTCCGAACAAACAATCCGGTGGTGCAAATCCCGTCCGACCCGCGCAAGGCCTGCAGCAGCTGCATCATGGTTTGCATGGGCGGGAGGGAGATTTCCGCCATTATTGGTGCTAGCAGGGCACATAGGGGTATTTTTGGAATCAGGGCGACGAGACAAGATGAATGGACCTGGTCCCGACCCCATCGGCCGCTTTTACAAGTTGGCCAGATCAGGATCTTCAAAAAAGGGGGTCGACCGACTAAAAAAATTTATTGCAGATTTCGATTGGTCTCAGCAAGACCTTTTCAACGAGGGGTCGGAAAGGGGGTCCAGGAGCCCGACTTCGTCTATTAGTCACATCAGGATCTTGAAAAAAGGGGGTCGACCGACTGAAAATTTTTACTTAAGTTTTCGATAGGTCTTGGCAAGACCTCTTCAACGAGGGGTCGGAAGGGGGGTCCAGGAGCCCGCCTTCATGAGTTATGTGAAAAAGTGCGACGGGCTCGTTTTGCGCTCCTGCTGTGCCTCCATTGCAAGGAGTTGCAGTAGCATGGCAAATATGAGTATTTTCGGAATGAGGGCTAAGAGACAAATGAAATGGGCATATTCTAAGGACAGTTGGAGTAAAAAGTGTAAGGACTTTTGCATATTGTGAATAGAAGGGCGGGCCTCAGTCACGATGGTACATCGATAACTTTGCCTTACCCGCTCACGGGGTGTTTGATGAGAGCGGGCCGAAGGCCCGGGCCTTCGACTGGCCAAGTTGGGTCTGATGCGAGGGCCGAAGGCCCGAGGAAAGGCCGCCGGCAGGCCAAGCTGGGCCGGCCCCCTGTCGAACCGAGTTGCCGGCGCAGCGAAGCGGAGCTGGCAACTCGGTTCGACGGAAGGGCGGGCCCTAGCTTGTTTTGCTGATGTTCGTGCGAAAATGCGATATTTTGTTGAAAGCACTCGTGGCTTGTGACAAGAATCATTCTTATATTACACTGTCACCAATCGAGCTTAAACTATGCAGGATCGAAAGGCCAGCCTCAAAAACACGCATATCGGCTTACTTTTAGGCAAGAATGCGACTTTCTGTTGGAGGCACTTGAACACAAAACACACGCTTTTCTGCTTATTTTTGTGCGAAACTGCGAGTTTTTGTTGAAGGCACTCGTTGCTTGTGACAAGAATTATTCTCATAAGTCACTGTCATCAATCGAGCTAAAACTGTGCAAGATAGAAAGTCCAGGCTAAAAAACACGCATTTTGGCTTACTTTCATGCAAAAATGAGACTTTCTGAAAAAGGCACTCGCGTCTTGTGACTCACGAAGCATGCTTGCATGTCACTGTCAAGCATGGAGCTAAAACTGAGCAGGAACAAGAGGCCAGGCTTAAAAGACGCATTTCGGCTTACTTTTAAGCAAGAATGCGACTTTCTATTGGAGGCACTTGAGTCTTGTGACTTACGAATTATGTTTTAAGTCACTGGCAAGCATAGTGCTTAAAAATGTGTGGGATCACGATGCCAGGCATAAACAAATGTTTTTCGACTTAAATCAATGCAATACTATCCTTTGTGTTTGAGCTTCCAAGATGCCAGGCATAAACAAATGCTTTTCGTCTTAAATCAATGCAATACTATCCTTTATGTATGAGCTTCTTAAAGCTCGTGACTTGAGAATCATCTTTTTAAGTTATGATGACGGACAGAGATAAAACTGTGTGGGATTACAACGAAAAGCCTAAAAGCACGCTTTTCTGCTGATTTTCGTGCGAAAATGCGATATTTTGTTGAAAGCACTAGTGGCTTGTGACAAGAATCATTCTTGTATGTCACTGTCACCAATCAAGCTTAAACTATGCAGGATCGAAAGGCCAGGCTTAAAAACACGCATTTTGGTTTACTTTCATGCAAAAATGCGACTTTCTGCAGAAGGCACTTGAACACAAAACACACGCTTTTCTGCTTATTTTTGTGCGAAACTGCGAGTTTTTGTTGAAGGCACTCGTTGCTTGTGACAAGAATTATTCTCATAAGTCACTGTCATCAATCGAGCTAAAACTGTGCAAGATAGAAAGTCCAGGCTAAAAAACACGCATTTTGGCTTACTTTCATGCAAAAATGAGACTTTCTGAAGAAGGCACTCGCGTCTTGTGACTCACGAAGCATGCTTGCATGTCACTGTCAAGCATGGAGTTAAAACTGTGCAGGATCAAGAGGCCAGGCTTAAAAGACGCATTTCGGCTTACTTTTAAGCAAGAATGCGACTTTCTATTGGAGGCACTTGAGTCTTGTGACTTACGAATTATGTTTGAAAGTCACTGGCAAGCATAGTGCTAAAAATGTGTGGGATCACGATGCCAGGCATAAACAAATGCTTTTCGACTTAAATCAATGCAATACTATCCTTTGTGTTTGAGCTTCCAAGATGCCAGGCATAAACAAATGCTTTTCGTCTTAAATCAATGCAATACTATCCTTTATGTATGAGCTTCTTAAAGCTCGTGACTTGAGAATCATCTTTTTAAGTTATGATGACGGACAGAGATAAAACTGTGTGGGATTACAACGAAAAGCCTAAAAGCACGCTTTTCTGCTGATTTTCGTGCGAAAATGCGATATTTTGTTGAAAGCACTAGTGGCTTGTGACAAGAATCATTCTTATATTACACTGTCACCAATCAAGCTTAAACTATGCAGGATCGAAAGGCCAGGCTTAAAAACACGCATTTTGGTTTACTTTCATGCAAAAATGCGACTTTCTGTAGAAGGCACTTGAGTCTTGTGACGAAGTATGGTTGAAAGTCACTCTCAAGCATGAAAGTAAAACTGTGCGGACTCACGCTGCTAGGCATAAAAAAAATACTTTTCGGCTTAAATCAATGCAATACTGGCCTTATTGTTTGAGCTTCTCGAAGGTCTAGACTTGAGAAAATTCTTTTAAAGTTTTGACAACTATCCAAGCTAAAACTGTGTAGGGTTGCTACGAAAAGGCGAAAAGCTCGTTTTTCTGCTTATTTTCGTGCAGTAATGCGATTTTTTGTTTGAGGTAGTCGTGGCCTTGGACAAGAATCATCCTTGTTAGTCACTGTCACCAATCGAGCTAACACTATGCGACATCAAAGGACCAGGCTTCAAAACACGCATTTCGGCTTACTTTTATGCAAAAATGAGACTTTCTGTACAAGGCACTTGCGTCTTGTGACTAACGAATTATGCTTGAGAGACACTGTCAAGCATCGAGCTAAAACTGTGCGGACTTACGATGCTAGGAATAAACAAATGCTTTTCGGCTTAAATCAATGCAATACTATCTTTTGTGTTTGAGCTTCTAACAGCTCGTGATCTGAGAATCATCTTTTAAAGTTATGATGACAGAGATATAACTGTGTGGGATTACAACGAAAAGCCTGCAAGGACCCTTTTCTGCTGATTTTCGTGCGAAAATGCGATTTTTTTGTTGAAGGCACTCGTGGCTTGTGTTAAGCATCATTCTCATAAGTCACTGTCATCAATCGAGCTAAAACTATGCAGGATCGAAAGGCCAGGCTCAAAACACGCATTCCGGCTTACTTTTATGCAAGAATGCGAGTTTCTGTTGAAGGCACTTGAGTCTTGTGACTTACGAATTATGTTTGAAAGTCACTGCAAGGCATGGAACTGTGCGGGATCACGACGCCAGGCATAAACATAAGCTTTTAGCTAAATCAATGCGAAACAGGCCTTTGTGTTTAAGCTTCTCGTAGGTCGTGACAAGAGAATAATCTTTTAAAGCTACAGTAACCAATCTAGAAAAAATGAGTAAGATTACATCTCAAAGCCGAAAAACACGCTTTTCTGCTTATTTTCGTGTTAAAATGCGATTTAGTGTTGAATGCACTCGTGGCTTGCGACAAGGATCATCTTTGAAAGTCACTGTCACTTATCAAACTAAAACGATGCAGGATCGAATGGCCAGGCTTAAATACACGCATTGTGGCTTACTTTTATGCAAGAATGCGACTTTCTGTTAAAGGCACATGCGTGTTGGGACTTACGAATTATGTTTGAAAGTCACTGTCAAGCATAGACCCAATAACTGTGCGGGATACCGATGCCAGGCATAGACAAATGCTTTTCGGCTTACATAAATGCAATACTATCATCTATGTTTGAGCATCTCGAAGGTCTTGACTTGAGAATAATCTTTTAAAGTTATAGTAACTAGTCAAGCTAAAACTGAGTAAGATTACAACTAAAACCCGAAAAAGACGCTTTTTTGCTTATTTAAGTGTAAAAATGCGATTTAGTGTTGAGTGCACTCGTGGCCTGTGACAAGGATCATCCTCAAAAGTCACTGTCACTTATCGAGCTCAAACTATGCAGGATCGAAAGGCCAGTCTTAAAAACACGCAATTCGGCCTCCATTATGCAAAAATGCGACTTTCTGGTTAAGGCACTTGAGTCTTGTGACTTAAGTTATAATGACGGACAGGGATAAAACTGTGTGGGATTAGAACGAAAAGTATAAAAGCACGTTTTTTTGCTGATGTTCGTGCGAAAATGCGATATTTTGTTGAAAGCACTCGTGGCTTGTGACAAGAATCATTCTTATATTACACTGTCACCAATCGAGCTTAAACTATGCAGGATCGAAAGGCCAGCCTCAAAAACACGCATATCGGCTTACTTTTAGGCAAGAATGCGACTTTCTGTTGGAGGCACTTGAACACAAAACACACGCTTTTCTGCTTATTTTTGTGCGAAACTGCGAGTTTTTGTTGAAGGCACTCGTTGCTTGTGACAAGAATTATTCTCATAAGTCACTGTCATCAATCGAGCTAAAACTGTGCAAGATAGAAAGTCCAGGCTAAAAAACACGCATTTTGGCTTACTTTCATGCAAAAATGAGACTTTCTGAAAAAGGCACTCGCGTCTTGTGACTCACGAAGCATGCTTGCATGTCACTGTCAAGCATGGAGCTAAAACTGAGCAGGAACAAGAGGCCAGGCTTAAAAGACGCATTTCGGCTTACTTTTAAGCAAGAATGCGACTTTCTATTGGAGGCACTTGAGTCTTGTGACTTACGAATTATGTTTTAAGTCACTGGCAAGCATAGTGCTTAAAAATGTGTGGGATCACGATGCCAGGCATAAACAAATGCTTTTCGACTTAAATCAATGCAATACTATCCTTTGTGTTTGAGCTTCCAAGATGCCAGGCATAAACAAATGCTTTTCGTCTTAAATCAATGCAATACTATCCTTTATGTATGAGCTTCTTAAAGCTCGTGACTTGAGAATCATCTTTTTAAGTTATGATGACGGACAGAGATAAAACTGTGTGGGATTACAACGAAAAGCCTAAAAGCACGCTTTTCTGCTGATTTTCGTGCGAAAATGCGATATTTTGTTGAAAGCACTAGTGGCTTGTGACAAGAATCATTCTTGTATGTCACTGTCACCAATCAAGCTTAAACTATGCAGGATCGAAAGGCCAGGCTTAAAAACACGCATTTTGGTTTACTTTCATGCAAAAATGCGACTTTCTGTAGAAGGCACTTGAACACAAAACACACGCTTTTCTGCTTATTTTTGTGCGAAACTGCGAGTTTTTGTTGAAGGCACTCGTTGCTTGTGACAAGAATTATTCTCATAAGTCACTGTCATCAATCGAGCTAAAACTGTGCAGGATAGAAAGTCCAGGCTAAAAAACACGCATTTTGGCTTACTTTCATGCAAAAATGAGACTTTCTGAAGAAGGCACTCGCGTCTTGTGACTCACGAAGCATGCTTGCATGTCACTGTCAAGCATGGAGTTAAAACTGTGCAGGATCAAGAGGCCAGGCTTAAAAGACGCATTTCGGCTTACTTTTAAGCAAGAATGCGACTTTCTATTGGAGGCACTTGAGTCTTGTGACTTACGAATTATGTTTGAAAGTCACTGGCAAGCATAGTGCTAAAAATGTGTGGGATCACGATGCCAGGCATAAACAAATGCTTTTCGACTTAAATCAATGCAATACTATCCTTTGTGTTTGAGCTTCCAAGATGCCAGGCATAAACAAATGCTTTTCGTCTTAAATCAATGCAATACTATCCTTTATGTATGAGCTTCTTAAAGCTCGTGACTTGAGAATCATCTTTTTAAGTTATGATGACGGACAGAGATAAAACTGTGTGGGATTACAACGAAAAGCCTAAAAGCACGCTTTTCTGCTGATTTTCGTGCGAAAATGCGATATTTTGTTGAAAGCACTAGTGGCTTGTGACAAGAATCATTCTTGTATGTCACTGTCACCAATCAAGCTTAAACTATGCAGGATCGAAAGGCCAGGCTTAAAAACACGCATTTTGGTTTACTTTCATGCAAAAATGCGACTTTCTGTAGAAGGCACTTGAGTCTTGTGACGAAGTATGGTTGAAAGTCACTCTCAAGCATGAAAGTAAAACTGTGCGGACTCACGCTGCTAGGCATAAAAAAAATACTTTTCGGCTTAAATCAATGCAATACTGGCCTTATTGTTTGAGCTTCTCGAAGGTCTAGACTTGAGAAAATTCTTTTAAAGTTTTGACGACTATCCAAGCTAAAACTGTGTAGGGTTGCTACGAAAAGGCGAAAAGCTCGTTTTTCTGCTTATTTTCGTGCAGTAATGCGATTTTTTGTTTGAGGTAGTCGTGGCCTTGGACAAGAATCATCCTTGTTAGTCACTGTCACCAATCGAGCTAACACTATGCGACATCAAAGGACCAGGCTTCAAAACACGCATTTCGGCTTACTTTTATGCAAAAATGAGACTTTCTGTACAAGGCACTTGCGTCTTGTGACTAACGAATTATGCTTGAGAGACACTGTCAAGCATCGAGCTAAAACTGTGCGGACTTACGATGCTAGGAATAAACAAATGCTTTTCGGCTTAAATCAATGCAATACTATCTTTTGTGTTTGAGCTTCTAACAGCTCGTGATCTGAGAATCATCTTTTAAAGTTATGATGACAGAGATATAACTGTGTGGGATTACAACGAAAAGCCTACAAGGACCCTTTTCTGCTGATTTTCGTGCGAAAATGCGATTTTTTTGTTGAAGGCACTCGTGGCTTGTGTTAAGCATCATTCTCATAAGTCACTGTCATCAATCGAGCTAAAACTATGCAGGATCGAAAGGCCAGGCTCAAAACACGCATTCCGGCTTACTTTTATGCAAGAATGCGAGTTTCTGTTGAAGGCACTTGAGTCTTGTGACTTACGAATTATGTTTGAAAGTCACTGCAAGGCATGGAACTGTGCGGGATCACGACGCCAGGCATAAACATAAGCTTTTAGCTGAAATCAATGCGAAACAGGCCTTTGTGTTTAAGCTTCTCGTAGGTCGTGACAAGAGAATAATCTTTTAAAGCTACAGTAACTAATCTAGAAAAAATGAGTAAGATTACATCTCAAAGCCGAAAAACACGCTTTTCTGCTTATTTTCGTGCGAAAATGCGATATTTTGTTGAAAGCACTCGTGGCTTGTGACAAGAATCATTCTTATATTACACTGTCACCAATCGAGCTTAAACTATGCAGGATCGAAAGGCCAGCCTCAAAAACACGCATATCGGCTTACTTTTAGGCAAGAATGCGACTTTCTGTTGGAGGCACTTGAACACAAAACACACGCTTTTCTGCTTATTTTTGTGCGAAACTGCGAGTTTTTGTTGAAGGCACTCGTTGCTTGTGACAAGAATTATTCTCATAAGTCACTGTCATCAATCGAGCTAAAACTGTGCAAGATAGAAAGTCCAGGCTAAAAAACACGCATTTTGGCTTACTTTCATGCAAAAATGAGACTTTCTGAAAAAGGCACTCGCGTCTTGTGACTCACGAAGCATGCTTGCATGTCACTGTCAAGCATGGAGCTAAAACTGAGCAGGAACAAGAGGCCAGGCTTAAAAGACGCATTTCGGCTTACTTTTAAGCAAGAATGCGACTTTCTATTGGAGGCACTTGAGTCTTGTGACTTACGAATTATGTTTTAAGTCACTGGCAAGCATAGTGCTTAAAAATGTGTGGGATCACGATGCCAGGCATAAACAAATGCTTTTCGACTTAAATCAATGCAATACTATCCTTTGTGTTTGAGCTTCCAAGATGCCAGGCATAAACAAATGCTTTTCGTCTTAAATCAATGCAATACTATCCTTTATGTATGAGCTTCTTAAAGCTCGTGACTTGAGAATCATCTTTTTAAGTTATGATGACGGACAGAGATAAAACTGTGTGGGATTACAACGAAAAGCCTAAAAGCACGCTTTTCTGCTGATTTTCGTGCGAAAATGCGATATTTTGTTGAAAGCACTAGTGGCTTGTGACAAGAATCATTCTTGTATGTCACTGTCACCAATCAAGCTTAAACTATGCAGGATCGAAAGGCCAGGCTTAAAAACACGCATTTTGGTTTACTTTCATGCAAAAATGCGACTTTCTGTAGAAGGCACTTGAACACAAAACACACGCTTTTCTGCTTATTTTTGTGCGAAACTGCGAGTTTTTGTTGAAGGCACTCGTTGCTTGTGACAAGAATTATTCTCATAAGTCACTGTCATCAATCGAGCTAAAACTGTGCAAGATAGAAAGTCCAGGCTAAAAAACACGCATTTTGGCTTACTTTCATGCAAAAATGAGATATTCTGAAGAAGGCACTCGCGTCTTGTGACTCACGAAGCATGCTTGCATGTCACTGTCAAGCATGGAGTTAAAACTGTGCAGGATCAAGAGGCCAGGCTTAAAAGACGCATTTCGGCTTACTTTTAAGCAAGAATGCGACTTTCTATTGGAGGCACTTGAGTCTTGTGACTTACGAATTATGTTTGAAAGTCACTGGCAAGCATAGTGCTAAAAATGTGTGTTATCACGATGCCAGGTATAAACAAATGCTTTTCGACTTAAATCAATGCAATACTATCCTTTGTGTTTGAGCTTCCAAGATGCCAGGCATAAACAAATGCTTTTCGTCTTAAATCAATGCAATACTATCCTTTATGTATGAGCTTCTTAAAGCTCGTGACTTGAGAATCATCTTTTTAAGTTATGATGACGGACAGAGATAAAACTGTGTGGGATTACAACGAAAAGCCTAAAAGTACGCTTTTCTGCTGATTTTCGTGCGAAAATGCGATATTTTGTTGAAAGCACTAGTGGCTTGTGACAAGAATCATTCTTGTATGTCACTGTCACCAATCAAGCTTAAACTATGCAGGATCGAAAGGCCAGGCTTAAAAACACGCATTTTGGTTTACTTTCATGCAAAAATGCGACTTTCTGTAGAAGGCACTTGAGTCTTGTGACGAAGTATGGTTGAAAGTCACTCTCAAGCATGAAAGTAAAACTGTGCGGACTCACGCTGCTAGGCATAAAAAAAATACTTTTCGGCTTAAATCAATGCAATACTGGCCTTATTGTTTGAGCTTCTCGAAGGTCTAGACTTGAGAAAATTCTTTTAAAGTTTTGACGACTATCCAAGCTAAAACTGTGTAGGGTTGCTACGAAAAGGCGAAAAGCTCGTTTTTCTGCTTATTTTCGTGCAGTAATGCGATTTTTTGTTTGAGGTAGTCGTGGCCTTGGACAAGAATCATCCTTGTTAGTCACTGTCACCAATCGAGCTAACACTATGCGACATCAAAGGACCAGGCTTCAAAACACGCATTTCGGCTTACTTTTATGCAAAAATGAGACTTTCTGTACAAGGCACTTGCGTCTTGTGACTAACGAATTATGCTTGAGAGACACTGTCAAGCATCGAGCTAAAACTGTGCGGACTTACGATGCTAGGAATAAACAAATGCTTTTCGGCTTAAATCAATGCAATACTATCTTTTGTGTTTGAGCTTCTAACAGCTCGTGATCTGAGAATCATCTTTTAAAGTTATGATGACAGAGATATAACTGTGTGGGATTACAACGAAAAGCCTACAAGGACCCTTTTCTGCTGATTTTCGTGCGAAAATGCGATTTTTTTGTTGAAGGCACTCGTGGCTTGTGTTAAGCATCATTCTCATAAGTCACTGTCATCAATCGAGCTAAAACTATGCAGGATCGAAAGGCCAGGCTCAAAACACGCATTCCGGCTTACTTTTATGCAAGAATGCGAGTTTCTGTTGAAGGCACTTGAGTCTTGTGACTTACGAATTATGTTTGAAAGTCACTGCAAGGCATGGAACTGTGCGGGATCACGACGCCAGGCATAAACATAAGCTTTTAGCTGAAATCAATGCGAAACAGGCCTTTGTGTTTAAGCTTCTCGTAGGTCGTGACAAGAGAATAATCTTTTAAAGCTACAGTAACTAATCTAGAAAAAATGAGTAAGATTACATCTCAAAGCCGAAAAACACGCTTTTCTGCTTATTTTCGTGCGAAAATGCGATATTTTGTTGAAAGCACTCGTGGCTTGTGACAAGAATCATTCTTATATTACACTGTCACCAATCGAGCTTAAACTATGCAGGATCGAAAGGCCAGCCTCAAAAACACGCATATCGGCTTACTTTTAGGCAAGAATGCGACTTTCTGTTGGAGGCACTTGAACACAAAACACACGCTTTTCTGCTTATTTTTGTGCGAAACTGCGAGTTTTTGTTGAAGGCACTCGTTGCTTGTGACAAGAATTATTCTCATAAGTCACTGTCATCAATCGAGCTAAAACTGTGCAAGATAGAAAGTCCAGGCTAAAAAACACGCATTTTGGCTTACTTTCATGCAAAAATGAGACTTTCTGAAAAAGGCACTCGCGTCTTGTGACTCACGAAGCATGCTTGCATGTCACTGTCAAGCATGGAGCTAAAACTGAGCAGGAACAAGAGGCCAGGCTTAAAAGACGCATTTCGGCTTACTTTTAAGCAAGAATGCGACTTTCTATTGGAGGCACTTGAGTCTTGTGACTTACGAATTATGTTTTAAGTCACTGGCAAGCATAGTGCTTAAAAATGTGTGGGATCACGATGCCAGGCATAAACAAATGCTTTTCGACTTAAATCAATGCAATACTATCCTTTGTGTTTGAGCTTCCAAGATGCCAGGCATAAACAAATGCTTTTCGTCTTAAATCAATGCAATACTATCCTTTATGTATGAGCTTCTTAAAGCTCGTGACTTGAGAATCATCTTTTTAAGTTATGATGACGGACAGAGATAAAACTGTGTGGGATTACAACGAAAAGCCTAAAAGCACGCTTTTCTGCTGATTTTCGTGCGAAAATGCGATATTTTGTTGAAAGCACTAGTGGCTTGTGACAAGAATCATTCTTGTATGTCACTGTCACCAATCAAGCTTAAACTATGCAGGATCGAAAGGCCAGGCTTAAAAACACGCATTTTGGTTTACTTTCATGCAAAAATGCGACTTTCTGTAGAAGGCACTTGAACACAAAACACACGCTTTTCTGCTTATTTTTGTGCGAAACTGCGAGTTTTTGTTGAAGGCACTCGTTGCTTGTGACAAGAATTATTCTCATAAGTCACTGTCATCAATCGAGCTAAAACTGTGCAAGATAGAAAGTCCAGGCTAAAAAACACGCATTTTGGCTTACTTTCATGCAAAAATGAGATATTCTGAAGAAGGCACTCGCGTCTTGTGACTCACGAAGCATGCTTGCATGTCACTGTCAAGCATGGAGTTAAAACTGTGCAGGATCAAGAGGCCAGGCTTAAAAGACGCATTTCGGCTTACTTTTAAGCAAGAATGCGACTTTCTATTGGAGGCACTTGAGTCTTGTGACTTACGAATTATGTTTGAAAGTCACTGGCAAGCATAGTGCTAAAAATGTGTGTTATCACGATGCCAGGTATAAACAAATGCTTTTCGACTTAAATCAATGCAATACTATCCTTTGTGTTTGAGCTTCCAAGATGCCAGGCATAAACAAATGCTTTTCGTCTTAAATCAATGCAATACTATCCTTTATGTATGAGCTTCTTAAAGCTCGTGACTTGAGAATCATCTTTTTAAGTTATGATGACGGACAGAGATAAAACTGTGTGGGATTACAACGAAAAGCCTAAAAGTACGCTTTTCTGCTGATTTTCGTGCGAAAATGCGATATTTTGTTGAAAGCACTAGTGGCTTGTGACAAGAATCATTCTTGTATGTCACTGTCACCAATCAAGCTTAAACTATGCAGGATCGAAAGGCCAGGCTTAAAAACACGCATTTTGGTTTACTTTCATGCAAAAATGCGACTTTCTGTAGAAGGCACTTGAGTCTTGTGACGAAGTATGGTTGAAAGTCACTCTCAAGCATGAAAGTAAAACTGTGCGGACTCACGCTGCTAGGCATAAAAAAAATACTTTTCGGCTTAAATCAATGCAATACTGGCCTTATTGTTTGAGCTTCTCGAAGGTCTAGACTTGAGAAAATTCTTTTAAAGTTTTGACGACTATCCAAGCTAAAACTGTGTAGGGTTGCTACGAAAAGGCGAAAAGCTCGTTTTTCTGCTTATTTTCGTGCAGTAATGCGATTTTTTGTTTGAGGTAGTCGTGGCCTTGGACAAGAATCATCCTTGTTAGTCACTGTCACCAATCGAGCTAACACTATGCGACATCAAAGGACCAGGCTTCAAAACACGCATTTCGGCTTACTTTTATGCAAAAATGAGACTTTCTGTACAAGGCACTTGCGTCTTGTGACTAACGAATTATGCTTGAGAGACACTGTCAAGCATCGAGCTAAAACTGTGCGGACTTACGATGCTAGGAATAAACAAATGCTTTTCGGCTTAAATCAATGCAATACTATCTTTTGTGTTTGAGCTTCTAACAGCTCGTGATCTGAGAATCATCTTTTAAAGTTATGATGACAGAGATATAACTGTGTGGGATTACAACGAAAAGCCTACAAGGACCCTTTTCTGCTGATTTTCGTGCGAAAATGCGATTTTTTTGTTGAAGGCACTCGTGGCTTGTGTTAAGCATCATTCTCATAAGTCACTGTCATCAATCGAGCTAAAACTATGCAGGATCGAAAGGCCAGGCTCAAAACACGCATTCCGGCTTACTTTTATGCAAGAATGCGAGTTTCTGTTGAAGGCACTTGAGTCTTGTGACTTACGAATTATGTTTGAAAGTCACTGCAAGGCATGGAACTGTGCGGGATCACGACGCCAGGCATAAACATAAGCTTTTAGCTGAAATCAATGCGAAACAGGCCTTTGTGTTTAAGCTTCTCGTAGGTCGTGACAAGAGAATAATCTTTTAAAGCTACAGTAACTAATCTAGAAAAAATGAGTAAGATTACATCTCAAAGCCGAAAAACACGCTTTTCTGCTTATTTTCGTGCGAAAATGCGATATTTTGTTGAAAGCACTCGTGGCTTGTGACAAGAATCATTCTTATATTACACTGTCACCAATCGAGCTTAAACTATGCAGGATCGAAAGGCCAGCCTCAAAAACACGCATATCGGCTTACTTTTAGGCAAGAATGCGACTTTCTGTTGGAGGCACTTGAACACAAAACACACGCTTTTCTGCTTATTTTTGTGCGAAACTGCGAGTTTTTGTTGAAGGCACTCGTTGCTTGTGACAAGAATTATTCTCATAAGTCACTGTCATCAATCGAGCTAAAACTGTGCAAGATAGAAAGTCCAGGCTAAAAAACACGCATTTTGGCTTACTTTCATGCAAAAATGAGACTTTCTGAAAAAGGCACTCGCGTCTTGTGACTCACGAAGCATGCTTGCATGTCACTGTCAAGCATGGAGCTAAAACTGAGCAGGAACAAGAGGCCAGGCTTAAAAGACGCATTTCGGCTTACTTTTAAGCAAGAATGCGACTTTCTATTGGAGGCACTTGAGTCTTGTGACTTACGAATTATGTTTTAAGTCACTGGCAAGCATAGTGCTTAAAAATGTGTGGGATCACGATGCCAGGCATAAACAAATGCTTTTCGACTTAAATCAATGCAATACTATCCTTTGTGTTTGAGCTTCCAAGATGCCAGGCATAAACAAATGCTTTTCGTCTTAAATCAATGCAATACTATCCTTTATGTATGAGCTTCTTAAAGCTCGTGACTTGAGAATCATCTTTTTAAGTTATGATGACGGACAGAGATAAAACTGTGTGGGATTACAACGAAAAGCCTAAAAGCACGCTTTTCTGCTGATTTTCGTGCGAAAATGCGATATTTTGTTGAAAGCACTAGTGGCTTGTGACAAGAATCATTCTTGTATGTCACTGTCACCAATCAAGCTTAAACTATGCAGGATCGAAAGGCCAGGCTTAAAAACACGCATTTTGGTTTACTTTCATGCAAAAATGCGACTTTCTGTAGAAGGCACTTGAACACAAAACACACGCTTTTCTGCTTATTTTTGTGCGAAACTGCGAGTTTTTGTTGAAGGCACTCGTTGCTTGTGACAAGAATTATTCTCATAAGTCACTGTCATCAATCGAGCTAAAACTGTGCAAGATAGAAAGTCCAGGCTAAAAAACACGCATTTTGGCTTACTTTCATGCAAAAATGAGACTTTCTGAAGAAGGCACTCGCGTCTTGTGACTCACGAAGCATGCTTGCATGTCACTGTCAAGCATGGAGCTAAAACTGAGCAGGAACAAGAGGCCAGGCTTAAAAGACGCATTTCGGCTTACTTTTAAGCAAGAATGCGACTTTCTATTGGAGGCACTTGAGTCTTGTGACTTACGAATTATGTTTTAAGTCACTGGCAAGCATAGTGCTTAAAAATGTGTGGGATCACGATGCCAGGCATAAACAAATGCTTTTCGACTTAAATCAATGCAATACTATCCTTTGTGTTTGAGCTTCCAAGATGCCAGGCATAAACAAATGCTTTTCGTCTTAAATCAATGCAATACTATCCTTTATGTATGAGCTTCTTAAAGCTCGTGACTTGAGAATCATCTTTTTAAGTTATGATGACGGACAGAGATAAAACTGTGTGGGATTACAACGAAAAGCCTAAAAGCACGCTTTTCTGCTGATTTTCGTGCGAAAATGCGATATTTTGTTGAAAGCACTAGTGGCTTGTGACAAGAATCATTCTTGTATGTCACTGTCACCAATCAAGCTTAAACTATGCAGGATCGAAAGGCCAGGCTTAAAAACACGCATTTTGGTTTACTTTCATGCAAAAATGCGACTTTCTGTAGAAGGCACTTGAACACAAAACACACGCTTTTCTGCTTATTTTTGTGCGAAACTGCGAGTTTTTGTTGAAGGCACTCGTTGCTTGTGACAAGAATTATTCTCATAAGTCACTGTCATCAATCGAGCTAAAACTGTGCAAGATAGAAAGTCCAGGCTAAAAAACACGCATTTTGGCTTACTTTCATGCAAAAATGAGACTTTCTGAAGAAGGCACTCGCGTCTTGTGACTCACGAAGCATGCTTGCATGTCACTGTCAAGCATGGAGCTAAAACTGTGCAGGATCAAGAGGCCAGGCTTAAAAGACGCATTTCGGCTTACTTTTAAGCAAGAATGCGACTTTCTATTGGAGGCACTTGAGTCTTGTGACTTACGAATTATGTTTGAAAGTCACTGGCAAGCATAGTGCTAAAAATGTGTGGGATCACGATGCCAGGTATAAACAAATGCTTTTCGACTTAAATCAATGCAATACTATCCTTTGTGTTTGAGCTTCCAAGATGCCAGGCATAAACAAATGCTTTTCGTCTTAAATCAATGCAATACTATCCTTTATGTATGAGCTTCTTAAAGCTCGTGACTTGAGAATCATCTTTTTAAGTTATGATGACGGACAGAGATAAAACTGTGTGGGATTACAACGAAAAGCCTAAAAGCACGCTTTTCTGCTGATTTTCGTGCGAAAATGCGATATTTTGTTGAAAGCACTAGTGGCTTGTGACAAGAATCATTCTTGTATGTCACTGTCACCAATCAAGCTTAAACTATGCAGGATCGAAAGGCCAGGCATAAAAACACGCAATTCGGCCTCCCTTGTGCAAAAATGCGACTTTCTGGTAAAGGCACTTGAGTCTTGTGACGAAGTATGGTTGAAAGTCACTCTCAAGCATGAAAGTAAAACTGTGCGGACTCACGCTGCTAGGCATAAAAAAAATACTTTTCGGCTTAAATCAATGCAATACTGGCCTTATTGTTTGAGCTTCTCGAAGGTCTAGACTTGAGAAAATTCTTTTAAAGTTTTGACGACTATCCAAGCTAAAACTGTGTAGGGTTGCTACGAAAAGGCGAAAAGCTCGTTTTTCTGCTTATTTTCGTGCAGTAATGCGATTTTTTGTTTGAGGTAGTCGTGGCCTTGGACAAGAATCATCCTTGTTAGTCACTGTCACCAATCGAGCTAACACTATGCGACATCAAAGGACCAGGCTTCAAAACACGCATTTCGGCTTACTTTTATGCAAAAATGAGACTTTCTGTACAAGGCACTTGCGTCTTGTGACTAACGAATTATGCTTGAGAGACACTGTCAAGCATCGAGCTAAAACTGTGCGGACTTACGATGCTAGGAATAAACAAATGCTTTTCGGCTTAAATCAATGCAATACTATCTTTTGTGTTTGAGCTTCTAACAGCTCGTGATCTGAGAATCATCTTTTAAAGTTATGATGACAGAGATATAACTGTGTGGGATTACAACGAAAAGCCTACAAGGACCCTTTTCTGCTGATTTTCGTGCGAAAATGCGATTTTTTTGTTGAAGGCACTCGTGGCTTGTGTTAAGCATCATTCTCATAAGTCACTGTCATCAATCGAGCTAAAACTATGCAGGATCGAAAGGCCAGGCTCAAAACACGCATTCCGGCTTACTTTTATGCAAGAATGCGAGTTTCTGTTGAAGGCACTTGAGTCTTGTGACTTACGAATTATGTTTGAAAGTCACTGCAAGGCATGGAACTGTGCGGGATCACGACGCCAGGCATAAACATAAGCTTTTAGCTGAAATCAATGCGAAACAGGCCTTTGTGTTTAAGCTTCTCGTAGGTCGTGACAAGAGAATAATCTTTTAAAGCTACAGTAACTAATCTAGAAAAAATGAGTAAGATTACATCTCAAAGCCGAAAAACACGCTTTTCTGCTTATTTTCGTGTAAAAATGCGATTTAGTGTTGAATGCACTCGTGGCTTGCGACGAGGATCATCTTTGAAAGTCACTGTCACTTATCAAACTAAAACGATGCAGGATCGAATGTCCAGGCTTAAATACACGCATTGTGGCTTACTTTTATGCAAGAATGCGACTTTCTGTTAAAGGCACATGCGTGTTGGGACTTACGAATTATGTTTGAAAGTCACTGTCAAGCATAGACCCAATAACTGTGCGGGATACCGATGCCAGGCATAGACAAATGCTTTTCGGCTTACATAAATGCAATACTATCATCTATGTTTGAGCACAGGGCCGGACTGGGGGCATTTGGTCCCGTCGGGAAGTTGAGCCAGTGGCCCTCAGCACCCCTCAGCCCCCCCCTAAAAAAAAAAAAGGTTGCACCTTGTCTCTTGATTAATCGTTATCCTTTAATCATTGCAAGCGAAGCGAGCTTAAAGCCGTAGACCTATAGCCTTGTTAGTTACATCACGAAGAAAATATGAGTGCCTATTGCTGCTTATCGGATGCTGTGTGCAATAAGGATCACTTTGAAACAGTTTCAATTTTTAAAGCGAGAAGAGAAATAAGCCAACGCCTAATGCACGCTAAGACTTTTTACGAAACTTGGAAGAAATTTCGTCGTTTATACGACGGATCACGATTGCCGTCGAAGTGCAAAGTATCGACGCCTCCATGAAAACCCCTTTTCTCCGGGACTCTAGGCCGTGTGGAACCTGACGCCGCCACCAGTTTTCTCCTCCGCCTTGTAGTTCTCGTGATACGAGGACGTACCACGAGGTCGCCGTCAAATCCGGCCAGGAAGTCGTACTTTGATTCGAGGCCAAGGCTGCTCTGGCCGGGCCCCTGTCAGGAGTATCCGGGACTTTTGACTTCGGCATTGCCCTGCGGAGATCCTGGACCACCAAGAGCCTGCCGATAAGCGCGGTCCGACCACCGGTTCGGCCAGGATGCCGTCGAACATGGTGGAAAACGGAGGCAGAACTGTAGAATTGCGAGGCCCAAGGAAACCCACGGTCGCTGTCCGTTTTCTCCTCCGCCATGTAGTTTCCGAGATACAAGGACGTACGACGAGTTCGCCGTCGAACCCGGCCAGGAAGTCGCACTATAGTTCGAGGCCAAGGCTGCTCTGGCCGGGCCCTTTAGAAGTCCGGGACTTTACACTTCGGTATTGCGTAAGGGAGGTCTCGGATTACCAGGAGCCCGACGATGAATGCGGTCCGACCACTGGTTCGGCCGTCATGCCGTCAGGATGCCGTCAAGCATGGTGATAAACTGAGCCAAACCTAATTAAGGGGGGGGGGGGGCACGGTGGTCAGGCCATGTTCATCGTCAGGCTCCTGGTGGTCCAAGACCTCCCCAGGGCAATGCCGAGGTCAAAAGTCTCGGACGCCTAACGGGGGCCCGGCCAGAGCAGCCTTGACCTCGAACTAAAGTACGACTTCCTGGCCGGGTTCGGCAGTGACATGTCGGAGGAGAAAACGGGTTGCGGCGTCGGGTTCCTCTCGTCCTGGAGACCCGGAAGACACCTTCTAAACGGACGGCATCATGGTTCCAGGGTCCTGGAGCATACTTCTTAGAACAACGTAGAAACTCCGTCGGTGTTCGAAGGACGTAATCAAAGAAATTTTTTTGGTCCCACCCTCATCGAACTTCGACGAAAATTTCGTGGAGCTGCGACGCGCGGATGCAATTTTTCGTCGTTACGACGAAATTTCGTCCCAAATACGAAAGACGTTTTCGAAAAAAGGCTGAGCGTGTAGCATCCAAACATGGTTGTTTCAACGACGATGCGGATTTGCGTCTCAATAACCATGGCGTCAGTCTTAGTTACGCTCGCGAACGACGAAAATTTAGTGTTCCAGGAAGTCCCTTAGTGCTCTGTTAAGGCTCAGGAGTAGGCCACGCTTTATAGTCTATCCCCAGATCCTGGCTGATGCTTATGACCTGGCCCAAGAGCTATTACTTTGCGTGGCCCCGTCCTGTGGCCCCAGCGCCTGGCCCGTGGCCCCGTCGGGGATCCCCGTATCCCGACCGGCCCAGTCCGGCCCTGAATTTGAGCATCTCGAAGGTCTTGACTTGAGAATAATCTTTTAAAGTTATAGTAACCAGTCAAGCTAAAACTGAGTAAGATTACAACTAAAACCCGAAAAAGACACTTTTTTGCTTATTTACGTGTAAAAATGCGATTTAGTGTTGAGTGCACTCGTGGCCTGTGACAAGGATCATCCTCAAAAGTCACTGTCACTTATCGAGCTCAAACTATGCAGGATCGAAAGGCCAGGCTTAAAAACACGCAATTCGGCCTCCCTTATGCAAAAATGCGACTTTCTGGTAAAGGCACTTGAGTCTTGTGACTTAAGTTATAATGACGGACAGGGATAAAACTGTGTGGGATTAGAACGAAAAGTATAAAAGCACGTTTTTTTGCTGATGTTCGTGCGAAAATGCGATATTTTGTTGAAAGCACTCGTGGCTTGTGACAAGAATCATTCTTATATTACACTGTCATTAATCGAGCTAAAACTATGCAGGATCGAAAGGCCAGGCTCAAAACACGCATTCCGGCTTACTTTAGCGAGAATGCGAGTTTCTGTTGAAGGCACTTGAGTCTTGTGACTTACGAATTATGTTTGAAAGTCACTGCAAGGCATGGAACTGTGCGGGATCACGACGCCGGGCATTAACAAAAGGTTTTACCTGAAATCAATGCGAAACAGGCCTTTGTGTTTAAGCTTCTCGTAGGTCGTGACAAGAGAATAATCTTTTAAAGCTACAGTAACTAATCTAGAAAAAATGAGTAAGATTACATCTCAAAGCCGAAAAACACGCTTTTCTGCTGATTTTCGTGTAAAAATGCGATTTACTGTTGAATGCACTCGTAGCTTGCGACGAGTATCATCTTTGAAAGTCACTGTCACTTATCAAACTAAAACGATGCAGGATCGAATGGCCAGGCTTAAATACACGCATTGTGGCTTTCTTTTATGCAAGAATGCGACTTTCTGTTAAAGGCACATGCGTGTTGGGACTTACGAATTATGTTTGAAAGTCACTGTCAAGCATAGACCTAATAACTGTGCGGGATACCGATGCCACGCATAGACAAATGCTTTTCGGCTTACATAAATGCAATACTATCATCTATGTTTCGACACCTCCACAGAAGACTGGACTAAATTTCGGCGGCCGTGGAGGACTGGACCATCTACGGGGGGGCTGGGGAAGACTGGACCAACTTTCAGCGGCCGGGGAAGACTGGACTATCTATGGGGAGGCCGGGGAAGACTGGACCAACTTTCAGCGGCCGGGGAGGACTGGACCATCTACGGTGGGGCCGGGGAAGACTGGACCATCTACAAAAGCGCCGTTCTGAGATAAGCGCGTTTGAAACTTTAACGCTCTCTTACAAATCATGGCGCCGCACTTTGTTCATATTTTGTTATATTCTGAAAGTGTGGCACCTCCCGAGTAGATCGGTGTTAATTAAATCTCACTAGGACCTCCAGAACGGTTTTAAAACATAAGTTCTTGCAGAGTAAAATTAGTAATTCTTGTTTGCAACTAAATACTTTAGAAGACAGGTACGATGTGGAAGTTATCAACACTGATTGTTGTGGTACCCTTTCTTTTCTGTTGGTAGGAGACAAAGGCTCTCCCGTCTGCAGAACTGTGTCAATTCATGATGTACGAGTGCAGTGTGGGTTTCATGTCAGAGCTCTACAAGGGAGTGACACTCCCTTCGTTTGAAAGTTTTGGAAATACCTCAAAGAAAGGTGTTGGTGATGGGCAAATGTAACACACATTAGTAAAAGTTCTTATTTTTGGAAGCAAATTACCAATTGTTTTAAAATGTACTAGAAATTTTGATGAATCACATTCTTTTCTCAAACATCATTGACCTGAGAGGGCATGGCCATTTCCAATCGCTGAACAACAACGTTTGTTTCATAAACTGCTAAAAGAGCTGGCACTGCCAAGCTGTGGTTTTTTTATGTACTGAACGTAGATGAGGGAGAGCAAACGATAGACAATCCGAAAGTTCAAAACTATGTATATATTTCCTCACAGAAACAGGTACATGAAAATGAAGTAGCCTCGTGATTTCCTACCAAAGTGTAGGAATGATGAGAAGCATTTTGTACAACTTAAAGCATCATTAAAATAATCAGTCAAACATTTCTATTAATATCAGAGTCCTATATAAAACATTATTAATTTAGTTTTAAAAAAATAATCAATCAAACATTTTTATTCTAGACAGACTAGTAATTTTCTCCATAATCAAAGAAAATAAAATAAGTTGAGCAGTTATGTTTTACTCAATGGTAAAAGATTTCTCTTAGAAAATAAAAAAGTCACATACGTGGTAGAGTTAAAATAAAAAATCTCAAAGGCCAGACTGGAAATAAAAATTTAAAAAAAAAAAAAAAAAAACCAACCCCGGTGAGGCTATAAGGCTACTTCGTGCCTAAAAATATCCACAAATGAATCACGTGCTTTTTATTTAACCATCACCATTCAGCAAGCTCAAAACTACACATCAAAACACGCAGGACGGCACGCAAAAGGAAAGCAACCGACACACGAGACCGCACGGCCATGGCCATGCAGCGATCGAGCCAGAGCAGCGACCGCGGCGAGCTGACTCGACAGTACACTGCCAGAAGCAAACACGGACCCGACAGCGCGGCGCGCGCCATGAGATGGCACCGCCAAGCCCCTCGGATCCAAGGGTGTCGCATAGCTTAACGAGGAAATAAAATTCCCCACCATGTGTGGAAGTGAATTTTATTTCAGCCGTTGGGCGGCCAGCTAGATATGGCCTGACCCAAAGAGCTAGTCACTAACGCCGGTCTTCTCTATTGTTACAGATTTGAGACCTATACCGCCGTAATTAACCTCGCCCCAGTGCAGTGTTGATAGTGCTACCTCTACTGAAAACTTTGATTTCTTTCTTTACGAACTGTGAACAATATTTTCTGTCGTGATGAGTGATTCAGCGACGAAGAACCCCGCTGAGGGACCCAGTGAAACTGCCCCTCCTGCGAAGAAGGCTCGAGTTGAACCTCCTCAAGATGCCCCGCCGAAGAAGCCGAAGCAAGAAGACCCCCCGAAGAATCAACCCCCATCTGATTCCCGACTGCTCGCTACTCTGGCCAACAGGCTTTCTGCCCCCTATTCTACTCTGGATACGATCTATGTTCAGGTAATAACCGAACACATGAATAGATTTTTCCAGTCAATAAGGAATGCCCTTATTGAAGAAGTGTACCTAGATACCACCGAGCTCCCAGCTAACTTGATAACTCAAGATCAATGGAATCTAGTGTGCCGCTACGCGGTGAAGTCCCGTATTGATGCTGTCTACGGCAGTACAACTGGACGTCGCCCTGACGGACGTACACCGCTCCCGCGCAACCTTAAGGTGCCAAAACTGCTTGCTGATGTCACTAACTCCATTGGAAATGTGATCATCAACTCCGGAGCTGTACTTGTGGTCCCCATGCCAGAAGACAACCCACCTCAGATGGCCAATCGTCTAAACACGCTGGTTACTGATGAGATTTTGTCATCCTTCTCAAGGCTGGTGCTCCTCGCCGAACAGAGAGGCTTCATCCGAACCTCTTATCTATCATCCATCCCCGACGGATCGGCCTGGTGGCTCCTCAGCGCCCGAACGACTGCAGACCACGCCCAAGTGTGCCAAGGACTCAATGGAACATCCAAGATCTACGGCAACTTCAAGGAATGGACTCCTGCCGATGCCATGTATGCGGCCGTCGTTCAACGCAGATTTGACGGACAATTCGTCAACTTTGCCGGCCTCGTCTGGACTACCGACGAGATTCGCGAGATCGCTTCGATCCGCCGACAGCTTGCACTTCAAGCCTGAAAATTGTATTTTGTATAAGTGTTTGATTTTGTTAATTCAATTATGTATCACTTCTACTACACCCTGTTCACCCCTGTTTCTGAAATAAATCAAAAGAGGGGAAACTGGCTGGATTAAGGTCCAGTCACCCCATATCCACTCTTGCTGTCGTCGCCGAGCCGGACGGACGTTCGGCGGAGCGCTGCAGCCGGCTGAGCGGAGCGAGACGGGACGACAGCGTCGTCTGTAGCGAGCGTGCAGTGAGTTTGTTGTTATTGTTTCACCCAAGTGAGTAAGGGGCGGCTAGAAATGGCAGCACCGCAACGCAAGAACACCATCGTGGTGTGTTTTGAAAACGATGCACCCAAGGCTAGGGCCATTGACTGCCACAATTTTGTGCGCGATGTGTTGAGACTGCAAAAGCAGGAAGTTGTTGCCATCCAGCTCGATGTAGCTGGAGGGCGTAGATTCTTTGTCAAACTGTCTAGCGCCGAAAGTTGCGAAGAGTTAGTTAGCCACCGCGGGGGGAAATACCCATTCCGCGTCCCGGACGGAGAGGAGGTTACTGTCACTGTCGACCACGCCGCAGGCCTGGGGACTAAAACCGTGCGAGTCTTTGACTGCCCGCTCGAGCTAGACAATGAAGTGATCGCTAGAGCGTTCAACCCGTTCGGAACTGTCAATAAAGTTGTAGATGAGCTGTGGGCAGGGGACTGTCACTACAATGTCAAAAATGGGGTTAGGAGGGTTCACGTCGCTCTGACAAAACATGTACCATCTTTCCTATTCATTGGAGGAAAGAAAGTGCTGACGCAATACGATGGGCAACCCCGCACGTGCGCCGTTTGTGACGACCCAAGTCACTCCCGTAATGAATGCCCGAACAAAAATCGGAAAAAGGGCTGGGGTAACATGCCGCCCCGCCCGGACAAGGCCACTGATGGCACTGTCAACAAAGACTGGCCGAGGCTACAACAGCTGACACCAGTGGGCAGGCTCCGCAATGCTTCTGCTGCCCAGCAGACGACACCCGCCCAAGCGCACACAGTGGCAACCCCCACTCCTGGCCCGAACAAAGACGCCAAAGGCGCCGACCCGGTCTCGGCTCCGACAGACTCGGCACCTGCCGAGCAGAGTACGGAGGAAGGGTCGACCGAGCGGGACGGCGAAGGCCCGAGCAGAGCTCAGCCGGACCCGAACTCGAGGAGTGGCAATGGCAAGGCTGCTGAGCGGCAGGTAGTGGAGGGGGGCGCAGGTACGAGCGGAGCCGCCAGAGGCAGCGGTGACGCGTTAAAGGGGTTGCCTAATACGCGCGGCGGTACAAGTGCGATTGATCCCTCCAGAATCTCCCTCCCGTTCAGCAGCAATTGGGCTGATGAGTCCGAAATGAACATGGACGAAGTGCTAACCCTAACCTCACAGGTCATCGACAGTAACAAACGAGCGGGCGAAAAGCGAAGCAGGCCCCCGCCCCCAGGCAATGCTAAAACAAGCAAAAATAATGGAGCAAACGAATCTGACAGTGGGGACTCCCTCCTCTCTTTTGAGGACGCGTAAGACCCCCCTTATTTTTTTCTTCTCTCCTTTTCTTTTCTTTCTTTTTCTTTAACTGTATTTGTCTTTGTCTTATTTTCGGTTAAAGCTACAGAACCGGTAGTTTTTTCTTTTCTTTTCTTTTTCTTTAGTTTGCCAGAAGTTATGGCGAACCTAACAACAACAATAGTCAGCATTAATATAGGTGCAATAAAATCGGCAACAAAGATCGAAATGCTGAAAAACTTTATTAACCAAAACAGGTATGATGTTGTTCTCTTACAGGAAGTGTCTGTCCCCATGTTTAATTTCTACGGATACAGGGAAAACATAAACAACGGCCCCAACAACAGAGGCACCGCAATACTTTACAAAGAAAACATCCCCCTCAGATCGTTCAGTCAAACACTGGACGGACGAGGAATAGCTGCCAGATTCGGCAACCACACATTGATTAATGTGTATGCACCCTCGGGCTCACAAAACAGACAAGCTAGAAATCAATTCTTCAGCCAAACTCTAACACCGCTCTTTTCACCAACAGTAGACAATGTCATTATGGCAGGGGACTTCAACTGCGTCACAAGACAAGCAGACTGCACGGGGGCATATCAGCCATGCCATGCACTCAACCAACTGCTCACAGGAATGCACCTCACCGACCCCACAACAGCAAGAGCAAGGCCTATAGTATACACACTAGGGGCCGTCGAAAAAATACGTTTTTCGATTTCAACTTTTCGGTAGCACTCACTAGTTTCGTTTTTTAATGCTGAATTCAGATTCGTATCGGGTTTTGCGATCAGACGTCATCTTCATCACCCTCCAAGCCGTTTTATGGAAAAAAGCGGCAAAAAGAAGGTGTTGAAGATGTAAACATTTATTTTTCCACCCCACGAGCTCGGGTGGGGGTCCCTATCGCTGTATCGACTTTTTCGGCACAAGAGACAACATTTTGTACCACCAGGGCCTATCGGAACCCATTCATTCGGAGCCCAGACCTCTAAAATAGTCAAATTTCGGCAAATTTTTGTCATTTTTTTTTGTCTTTTTCTTTAGTTTTTCCACATTTCTGAGCCCCATAGCCCCACCATAGCGCACTATTGTGGATGAAAAGAAGGTAGAGGGTTGGCAAAAGGTAGCCCAGCGCCAGGGACGCGACAGGAGTGCCGTAGAGGGCGGCACAGAGGCGGGAAATTCGATAGTTCTTTTCGACAAATTTGAGGAAATGGTTGAAGCACCCTCTGCAAGCGCTCTCTCTCTCCTCTCTCTCTGTCTCTCTCTCTGTCTCTCTCTCTCTCTGTCTCTCTCTCACTCACACACACACCTGACCTGCGAGCCATCCCATGAGTGCGAGAGAGACAAAGCGGCGTTCATGGAGTGTCTCGTATGTGTGTGTGAGAGAGCAGTGGCGGAGCCAGACTGCCGAGCTGGGGGGGGGGCGCTGACCTTTTTTTTAGGAGATTGCCTACCTTACAGGGGGACGCGTACTGAGGGTTGCCTACCTACAAGGCGCATGAGTGAAAGTGAAACATATTTTTATTAGCTCTCAACCCATCGCTAGCTTCAAACTGAGTGCATTGGCACTCAGTTACAATGTAGGCCTCCATGGACGGGCCGTCCCCGTGCCTTGCACCTCATTCTCGTTGCTAGGACGCCCCAGCCCCCGCGAGTGTCATTATTTGCCGGCCGGCTGGACACCCCCCCCCCCCCCGTTTCCGTTCTCCTCGGATTTGGACGTTTCATAGGGGGGGCCGAAACGGAGCTGAGGGGGGCTGAGCCCCCCCTGAGCCCCCCCGTGGCTCCGCCACTGTGAGAGAGACACAGAGAGAGAGACAGGGAGAGAGAGAGAGAGAGACGAAGCGAGCGACTAGTGCGCGCAGGGAATGGGGTTGGGAGTGGGGAGGGGCGCAGCGGCGGGCTGCCCGGCCCGGCTATGTACCGCTGCACCCATTGCGCGCCGTTTAGGTGCTGTTAGCGCGTGTGTAGGTCTTAGCTCGGCAAGCAGTTTTGCTGTGCCTACCCAGGGCTCACCACGAGGAGGTGCCTACACGTCGAGCCCCGCCCGCCCACCCTCCCGGGCGTGGCGCTTAAGAATTAAGGCTGCTTAGGCGCAACGAATGCTGACTTAGATTTGTACTTTGGCATTGCTCTTCTTGCACTTATCTTGGTGCGTATGAGGCCGTCGCGGCGCTGCTCGCCGACGACCTTCTCGGCGGCTACTGTGACTTCTTTCACAAACCGCTCCACGGCCTGCGTGTGGCAGGGCATAGGCGGCACGACGAGCTGACCAGCCGTGATGCTGGAGGCTAAGTCTTGGTCGCTGATGTTGGCCAGCAGGGGCGGTGGCGTCACGGCGGTTGTCTCCCAGTCCACGAGGTCGAAATACTCCTCTGCGTCGAAGTTTATCTTCGGTACAGAGAAGGCCCTCAAGGTGGTAGTGCTAGTGGACTGGGCTCGGGCGGCCATGATGCGGTGTAGGGCGAGGTCTCGCACCTCCTGCCGCTCGTCGACGGCCATGCTGAGAAGGAGGTTTTCGGGGTGTGCGAAGAATCCGTTGATTTGCACGGAGTCCCGCACCGCCTCCCTCATCTTCTGCGGCAAGAGCCGCGACGACTTGATGAGACGCAGCAGGTGACGCGGGCCCTGGATGATACTCGGCTCCCTCTTGATGCCGAACCACGACGGGACGTACACCTTCACGATGAACTGCGCCACGTGGTTCAGCGTGGCGAAGGGACGCGAGTACGCCGCATACAGCCGCAAAATCCTGTTGGCTGTTGTTACCCAGCGTGCCTGATGGAGGGCACCGGGGTCTCGGGCTGCGAGGTCCGCGGGGAAGGTGCCGGTGGTCAAGGCGACGCAGATGTCGTACAGGTAACGCTGCTCCCAGCTGAGCGCCTCCCTGTCGACTGGTGGAAGCGTCGCCTCGATCACCTTGAATTTCTTCACCCGCATCTTCTCTGCGGCCTGGAGCTGCCTCCCGATTGGCCCAGTCCAGCTCTGGGGTCCGCTGGTGGGGCCGTCGCACTCCTTCATTACCCTCTTCAGTGGCAGCTCATTGAGGTGTATAGCATACACACTATGCGCTGGAGGGGGCGCCCCAGCTCCCTCTCCAGGCAAGCGAGCACGCCCTCCCAGGGCCCGGTATTGTAAGATGTTCCGTCACAGCCCGCCGCCCGGATACCGTCGGTCGACACCTGGCGCTCGCGGAGGCCGCCGACGATGGCGCTGGCTTCGTCGACGGCGCGAGCGCCGGTGGCCGTGACGTGGCCGACAAAGTTTCCACCCGGCTCCGCCAGCAGCACGATGTGGTTCTGAGTTACTGTGACGTGACGGGTCTTCTTGTAGCGACCGCCAGGCAGGTCCGCCTGCACCTGGGTCTCGTCTTTCCGGCCGTCGAAATAGATGGACACAGGGTTCTGGCACTCCTGCAGCCCAGCAGCGTTGGCCTCGCCCATCACGCGCGTGCGCTCGCGCCGCATCTTGGAGGGGTCGACGACCAGTGTCTTGTCCGATGGAGTCACCAGCCCTGTGTCCACGGCGAAGGCGCTCACGATCGCCGCAGCTGCAGCGCTGGACACGTCGTAGCGCGCGGCGACGATGGCAGTGTTTGAGAGTCCAACGCGGTTCTGCGTCGAAACACTGCGCGACCCCGACGCGACGGCGAAGTCCTCGTCCCTGGCGTCCGCCCGGGTCCGGCGCCTCTTTGCGGGACTCGGGGTGGCCGATGATGTGGGGCCGCTGGACGCTGCGGAGGCGAGGCGCCTCTGGGATCGGCGAGCAGGTTGCGGCGTTGTAGCAGCAGGGGAGGCAAGAACGGCTGCGGCAGCGGCTGCAGCAGCGGCGGCAGCGGCGGCAGCAGCGTCCTGGATGTTTAGGATCCTCGCAGTCCGCTGGTCCTGCAGGAAAGGCCGACGACCGCTCATAGCAGACTTCACGGCTTCATTGCAGCTGCAGTCACAGATGCATTTGCAGGCGCAAATGTCGAAGAGTTTCTGGGCTGCCAAAATGAAGTCGCTTTTCTTCTTCTTGAGAGAGGCACTGCTTGCCCTCGACTTGGGGCTGTCTCGAAGCCGGAAAAGCTCGCGCAGCCGCGCCTCCAGGCACAGCTCCGCCGTCCGCTGCGATGTGACAGGAAGCCCGGCCTCATCCCAGAGAGCGAAAATCTTCTTCACGACGGCCTGGACGACCGGCAGCCTTGCCGGGTACTTAGACGTCTTCGCCTCCGTCCGCCAGTCTTCCCGCGTAGCGATGAACGCCGATAGCACTTCTCCAACCGTCGGCAGCGACAAGCCGGCAAAATCCGTTGCCACTACCTCCAGAACGGGCACTCTCGCCCTCCGAGTCCGAACGGACATGGTAAACCACAATAGAATACACAGCGAAACGCGTGCGCGCAGCAAACAAATCAGCTGATGAATGGCGCGACAACAACAACATCGGGCCGAGGCGGGAAAGCCGAGCGAGCCGAGCGAGCCGAGCGACCCGGGCCGGCGAGCGGCACTCGGCACACCGCAGCGCCACCCGCCGGCCACCCCCCACCCCTTTCCCCACCGGCCTCGCCTGACCGCCCCCTCCCCAACCCCTTCCCTGCGCGCACTAGTCGCTCGCTTCGTCTCTCTCTGTCTCTCTCACACACACATACGAGACACTCCATGAACGCCGCTTTGTCTCTCGCACTCATGGGATGGCACGCAGGTGTGTGAGTGAGAGAGAGAGAGAGAGAGGGGGGGGGGAGAGAGAGACAGAGAGAGATAGAGAGAGCTTGCAGAGGGTGCTTCAACCATTTCCTCAAATTTGTCGAAAAGAACTATCGAATTTCCCGCCTCTGTGCCGCCCTCTACGGCACTCCTGTCGCGTCCCTGGCGCTGGGCTACCTTTTGCCAACCCTCTACCTTCTTTTCATCCACAATAGTGCGCTATGGTGAGGCTATGGGGCTCAGAAATGTGGAAAAACTAAAAAAAAAGACAAAAAAAATGACAACAATTTGCCGAAATTTGACTATTTTAGAGGTCTGGGCTCCGAATGAATGGGTTCCGATAGGCCCTGGTGGTACAAAATGTTGTCTCTTGTGCCGAAAAAGTCGATACAGCGATAGGGACCCCCACCCGAGCTCGTGGGGTGGAAAAATAGATGTTTACATCTTCAACACCTTCTTTTTGCCGCTTTTTTTCATAAAACGGCTTGGAGGGTGATGAAGATGACGTCTGATCGCAAAACCCGATACGAATCTGAATTCAGCATTAAAAAACGAAACTAGTGAGTGCTACCGAAAAGTTGAAATCGAAAAACGTCTTTTTTCGACGGCCCCTAATACACACACCGATCACACAACTCCGCTGCACGGCTCGACCGGTTCCACGTCAGTGATACACTCATCCCACAAGTCAAGTCGATGCACGAACACCCATGTGCCTTCACCGACCACATGGCGGTCGGTTGTCACATAAACCTGGCCGTCCCCTACGCTCCCAGAGGGCCTTCGTATTGGAAATTAAACCAAGCTATATTAAAGGACAACTCCTCAATGCAGACTACAAAATCATAGCTCGAATTCTACAAAAGAGAATCACAGACGAAATCTCACAAAGGCTGCTTCACCCAATGCAAGTCGGACCAGCATCACAACGAGACATAACAGCATCACTGTGCGATATCAGAGAGGCTATCGCCTTACACGAGCACACTAACCGACCAGCTGCACTGGTCTCAATAGACCTAAAGGCAGCGTTTGACAACGTCAAGCACGACTACCTGTTCCAACTGCTTGAGCGAATGGGATTCGGGACCCAATACACCAACTGGATCAAAACCATGTACAGTAACGCAATGTCATGTGTAGAGATAAATGGCTTTATTTCTAAGCTATTCCCTGTAGGGCGCTCAGTAAGGCAGGGGTGCCCGCTGGCGATGCTTCTATATAGCGTCGCCTCTAGACCCCTGATTACAGAGCTAGACAACCGACTAACGGGTACACTAGTAAAACAGAACACTAAACCATTCAAAGTCACAAACTACGTGGATGACACCCAGGCAATAATAATTAATGAAGCAGACCAACAAGCCCTACGAGACTCCCTGGGGCGATATTCTGGGGCATCTGGCCTTCAAGTGAACTGCCAAAAGTCAAAAACCCTATTGCTAGGAAGGTGGGACGAACCACCGCAATTTGACTACCCAATAGTAGACCACACGAAGATTCTAGGAATTCAATTCACTGCCAAAACACACCAGCTCCCCGCAAACAACTGGCCAGCGGTTGTGAATGCGGCCATGGCCGTCCTTGAAGCAAGTAGACACCGACAATTCACATTGGAAGACCGGGTATGGTTCGTGTGCACATATGCGCTCTCCAAATTGTGGGACGTCGCCAAAGTAGTGGCCCCAATGGCAAAGAACCTGACCCGCGTGCGGGTCTTGGTTAACCAATTACTCTGGTCTGGTCGAGTAATTAAGCTGCCATACCCAGTTATTTGCCTCCCAAGAGGGAAAGGCGGACTAGACCTACACGACGCCCTGCTAAGATGCCAAGCACTGTACGCAGCGCGCTGGTGGACAATAAAACAGGTGGCCCCGCAATCGTTCTCAGCAGAATGTCTCAAAGCGTGGTCAACAGAACTTGCCCGACGCCCGCACATACCTAGGGCGTGCGACCAGTTCAGACACTACGCAGCCATAGTCAAAAAGCTGCCAGGCGGCCTGGTGGGAGTAGGCAAGGCCACTATCACAAGTACCTACAACACACTCTGTAAAAATAACCTAAAAGCCACCATAAGGGTAGAGCAAGTACTCCCCAACACCAACTGGGCACAAGTGTGGGCTAACATACAGGCCAGGATCCTCCCCCTAAGTTTCAGACATGTATGGTTCGACCTAGTCCATGACATTGTACCAACAAACGAAAGGCTGCAGCGCATAGGCCTTGCAGACACCGATCGATGCCCCCGGTGCGGACGCTGGGACACCGCTCTGCACAAGGTGACAACCTGTGGGCAGGCGGCCCAAGCTTGCAACTGGCTCAAAGCAACCATAAGGCAGGTCACAGGAGCCAACCCGTTTACAATGGCACAGGACTTCCTCGTCCGCCCAGACGAGGCAATTCCGGACAAACAGGTGCACAACACCATGCTGTGGCTGGCCTCCGGCACCTTGGCCGCAGTGTCCAGTGAAACCCCGGCACCACCCCTGAAAACTGCCCGGGTGGAAGGATCTGTAGTTTAAACTACATTGGAAAAATATAGATTTTTTGTAATGGTTAACATAATTTAAAAATACTTTTTTTATACTTTAAATGAGTGTAATGTATTGTAGAATTGCAGTTTAAGTGTGTTAAACTACAGTTGAACTGTAGTAAACTATAGTCAAACTGCAAAAAAAGTACCAGTTATTTCGGACAACTGTAGTTTTTGACCCAGTCGTTAGATCAGTTGACTATATAGTTCAAAGTACAGTTTTACTGTATTTTAATTACACATTCAGGGTTAGTTTAAAAAAGAAAAAAGACTGCAGTTTCAAATTTTGGTTCAAAATTCAAAATTTTTACATTTTGAACCCTGTTTTGAGGGGACCTTTCCTCCCTCCCACCCCTTAGGTAACTGATGTTGTGGTAATTGTGTTTCTTGTTTGGATGTTGCCGGGAGTTGAACCTCGGTCACTTGGCTTGTGAAGCAGAGGCCTTGACCACTGCACCACTGAGCTTCCTTGTGGTGAGGGGCTTGGCTACTCGACCACATGGAAAGGCCCGCTATCCCCAGGAACTAGACTGCAACTGCAATAAAACTACAGATTTACTGTAAACTGCTCTGTACTATGAGTGAAATATGCTAATCCAAGAAGTAATTTATAATGAGTTTGCCTCAAAACCAAGATACTATGGAGTGATTTAATTCTGAGTGCCTTGTAGCTCTTATTTTCCAGCGACTGGAGTCGTTACCTTTTTAACTTCTGAGACGTACTGGATCAAGACGCTGTCTGGTTTTGGTTGCGTTTAACATCCACAGACCCAGACATAATGAAATCAATACCTTGTTTGTCATCTACGACAAGCTGGCTAAATTTTGTGGTTTGTTGATTTCCACGATACTTTGTCACATGATACCTGACAAACATGGAACGTTATGAAATAATCAAACAGATAACCAGATAGTATTTTTACGAATTGGTTACATGCAGTCATGCAGGTTTTTAAATTAAAGTTTACTCGAGTCTTCTTAAAGTCTCCTACGTCAAGTATTTCTACGTAAACTGTTGGTCTGCGCATTTGTGGCTATCTAGGCTCATATATTACAAACTGTAGCATAAGACACTGTATAGCTGGGAAAACTTTAAAAGAAATTTCTGAAATTACTATAAAATATTTCCTTTTCAATCCTTCTATTTTTATATTCTAATTACACAATTTAATTGTTTTTGT
Source organism: Stenchaetothrips biformis (assembly GCA_030522485.1). NCBI lineage: Eukaryota > Metazoa > Arthropoda > Insecta > Thysanoptera > Thripidae > Stenchaetothrips > Stenchaetothrips biformis. Next base: position 3,991,131 of record CM060101.1, read on the forward strand.
TTCTTCATATCAGATTGCAGTCCTTGACTTATCTTAAACCATGCCTAAAACGCAAAATTACTACAAATTGCAGGAATCTTTCAACTAGCTTGTCATTGTGTAAAAATTTATGAGCACAAACTTTATTTTCTTTGTAGATTGTGGTGAAGATACAAGTGTAGGCTAATCTTCAGTAGAAGACTACAGGATTAAAACAAATTTAACTTCACTTTTAACTACAGATCGTACTGAATACCTGTTCAACAAATAGCAGTTCAGCTAGAGTGCAGTTTGCATACACAGCAAACTACAGATCAATAAGCAAACTGAAACTGCACTAATTCTGTAGTTTGTTGTTACCAAAAACTACAGTTCAGGAACTGTAGTTTTTACACTATAGTTTTAACTGCAGTTTCACTATAGATCCTTCCACCCGGGTGTCAAGCAGTACCTGAGGCAACAAAGGGATAAACTTATGGCCGACAGGCCCAACCATGCGCACAAACACTTTGGAGCGCATCTGTCAGCAGTCGACCTCCAGTAATGTATAAAACCAACGCTTTAATTACAAGCACGGTGGCTCTGAATGTTTATCCGCTGCTCTCCATGTGGGAAGCAGCAAAAACGGATTCTTAGCCTAGAGTAAAGAACACAAGCTAACCGCCCGTCCGCTCGTGCTTGACTGCAGGGGCAGCGTACGGACCGAGTCTGTACTTGCGCCGGCCCCTCGTGATGCAAAGTCATGGCGAGGGGTTGGGGCACTGCAGACCCGGAGCCGTGCGCAGACCTGAGCGGTCATGCACGATGCGACGCGGGGGGCTGGTGAGTGCGAAGTCAGTCCAGTAAAAGAGGTGTGCCCCAGATGGGCACAACTCACAACTCAACAAGTTTGAGCGGAATGATACAAAAAAAAAAAAAAAAAAAAAAAAAACGATGAGCGCGCACGGTTGTGAATCGAGGGGCGCGGGGACGACTCCAGCCGAGGCGGGGTTTTTACCCACGCTCTCTGTTATGTGCCCCTGGAAAGTGTACAACCCGCAAACCCGAGACCCACGGAGCAGCCCCCTGGAGGGAAGGCATCCCGCAAACCCGAGACCCGCGGAGCAGTCCCCTGGAGGGTAGGCAACCCGCAACCCGAGACCCGCGGAGCCGGGCCCCTGGAGGGTAGGCAGCCCGCATACCCGAGACCAGCGGAGCGGGCCCCCTGGAGGGTAGGCACCCCGCCAACCCAAGACCAGCCGGCCCCTATACTACTGTCCGATGTCTCACCTTTTGAATTACAGTGCATAACAACCAGGCCTACGTGCACAGATCGGTCACGTTCAAGCCGCCATACCCCGGCGCGGGGATCCCAGAGAAGCACTTGCGCCAAAATAGGTACATTGTCAGGCACCTGCATGGCCTGCACTGGGATTCGGGCTTCTCGCCCTACGACAGAGTGCCCCTCACACTCTTCGAGATGGCCAAGGATTACGATGTCCTGTACGTTAAGGGTGAGGACAAGGCCAAGATCCATCAGTTCCTGCTGCCCACCAAGCAGGTGTACAATGTGGAGAAGTTAGGGTGCCCGGCCCTCAGAAAATTACCGCTCGTGTGGGCACCATGTGAAATCTGGATAGTGTTTTTGACTTTATCTGGGTGCTAGATTAACTGATTCTGACTGGGGTTTACCCCCTTGAGCGATAAAACGCTACCCCCAAAGCAGTAAAGTCGTCAAACGTCATGCGGCCAGAGCGAATGTGCCAAGTTTGAGGCGCGTTACCGGCGTTCTCCGAGATGCCCAGTCAACATTGCTAGTCCCAAGTCCGTGACCGTAGCTCCCACTGACCTCCATTCCAGGTCTTTTTCGGATGTCCATATCTGACCTATCTGTACTAGCGCTCTACTTCAGTGTGGTACATGCAAAGAGCGGGAAACGTCCCTCTGCCATCATGTTTCGGCTGGTTGTCTTTCTTAGTCCCGCCGTAGTACTGCGGTAGTCCCGATTTGGACCACGTACTCTCCGTGAACTTGACGCATTTCTAGAGGTAATATGCAACCAGAAATGCGAGCAACTAGTGCTCCCAAGTAAATTCAATTGTAAAAGATGTAAAAAAAAAATAAAAAAAATGTTAGTAAGCATTTAATTTTCTGAGGATTTTTTTTTCGTAGAAAGTTATTAAAATGGAATTTCTTTGCGTGACACTGGTGCACGCACAAGGATTTCTGGTTTCAATTTACCTCAGGAAAGTCGACAGAAGTCGCGCATGTACGAGGATCGAATCATGACTACCGTCATTTTTCTCCGCTAGATGGCGCTAGTGTCGCTTTATTCACCTGTTACAATTAAAATGCTCTTCCAACCAAAAAGTAGTGCACTAAAGTTTCCAAAAGATGGAAACCGGAGTGCTAAGATGAGTGCCATGTACCTGTGTAAGATTTACCGCGGTACCAAAACTACTAGCGGAGCAATCGACAGTTGATCGTTTTCTCTTGCTGCATACTACGGGTCGCAGTTTAATAGGGTACAGCAGACTCCCATTGAGTTGAAGAGAGTTGTGACTCTGTCCGGCAAACTTTCATCCATTGTTGAGTAGAGGTGTCTGCCTCCAGTAGGGCGGCCCATATCCGCAAGGTGGGGTAAATTGTACGGGGCGGACTCGTCAAAAGTTTCGTTTTTACGTAAGGAATTCAACGACGAAAACCGGAAGTCGATCGGACAATATTTAGAGGTCGCGCAAGGCGTGCAAAGTTTCTATGCAATATTTGGTCGCTAAATCGCCGGTTTTTGACCCAAATCGCCTCGTACTTTAATGTGAATGCCAATATTTGACACCGAAAACTTATCGGCACCCCCCAGCAGTCACCCAGGAACAATTTTCGTCACGGACTCACAGTCGCACACCGACCGGTTGCCTACCTACCAGGCGAAATAGTGACAAATTTTACATTTTTCGTAGATTCACTGAGCAAAATATCAAACTTAGATAAAAATATGTTTATTTCGGGACAGAAATACATACATTTCCTTATTCTTGTTTAACTTTTTTTCTATCAATGGCTACTGTTATGTAGAGACCTTGTTTTTGTTTTTCATCTTTGGTCAAAACATTATTGAAATCTTTCGCTAACGCTACACCTCTTTCAGCTGCGTCATTGGTTGTTGGCAGATTATTTACATAGTGCTTTAGCTTATTGTAACTATCACATTCATTCCACTTATCAGGGCTTACTTCCGAGAATGTTGGCTCAACATTAAGTTTTTTGAAAAAACGTAGGGAACCCTTGTTTGCAAAGTCACACAGGCGCAAGTTTTGTATGCTTTTGTCAAACTTGGTGATGTGTGCCTTATACATGCTTTCATCGTCCATTGGATTAGATTTGAATGCATCTACAATAGCAAGTTTTTCATGAACAGGCACCTCTGTATCAAAGAGAGCAAGGCAAACATTTTCTGGAGAAAGATACCACAAATGACTTAGAAACTTGTACCCTGCAGTTTGCCACATCAGTTTTCTGCCATCATTTTTCTTGTGCCGACTGATCTCGTAGGCAAATATTTTCAAAAGTTCTAAATCAATCCGCGGGGCAACTGCAGCAACATTAGCTAACATCCATGGTCGGATGTGAGCCAATGCGACGTACACAGAAGCTTCAACCACAGCTGTCTTCTCTTCAGCCGATAGTTCAAATTGGCGGCTGAACATTGCAATGAGGAGACAGAAAATGCCGTTTCCCATGAACCATGTCTTGTTGACCGCCGGGAGAGCGTAAAATTTAACACCACCATGAGGGACGCCACCAAGGAATGTCACAATGTACATCAAAATATGCTTGTAGTCATCTCGAGGCGTTTTTTCCTAAAAAAATAAAGTCAGAATGAAAAATTGTAAAAAAATTAAAATTAAGAATTAAAACTACTTTCTATTATTTTACCTGCTTCAGTTGGTCATTACAGAACCTAATTATTTCGTCTGCATCTTTGATTCGCCGAATCACTTGTAATTGAACTGCAGAAATGTAGTTTTCTAAAAAAAAAGAAAGTACAAATATGTATTTTTGTTTTCAAAGAGAGGAGTCTAAAAGAGGAGCAGCGGAAAATAGGCTTTGTAATAAGTTACCGTGGTCAGCTGTATCCCAGAACTTAGCAAAGCGGTCAAAAAGTGCCACCGTCGGAGCATTTGACGTAATGAGAGCTTCAAAGCCTCCTTTGACCGGTAACTCCAGCACATGGTGGCGCAAGCCAGGCGAAGCAGCGTTCGCCCCAGAGCAAGTTCCAGCAGAACACAGGCGCCGATGTTGTGACCGGTATTTGATAATGTAGTGTCAAAAGTCATCCCACAAATTTTACTAACGACTTTTCGTTCTTGAGCCAAATCTTCTACCGCTGTCGCCTGGGCCAGGCCTGTGCCATCTTTAAGAGCTGCTATGCCAATCAAATGCTCTTTGCCGGTTTCCAAGTCTTTTATTACGACTGGCAACCGGTCAATTTTCTCCTCTGTAAAACAAGAGGAAAAAAAAACGCTCTTAAAGGCTAAGCAGGAACTAACGAAAGAAGGACAAAAAAGGGACTAGAATACTTACTTTTTTCACCTGGCAAGATTGTCCCGTCCCATTGAACGACACAGGGATCTTCTACGGAACAATGGTCTGAAAAATTTTCTAGGACATCCGTGCGATGCTCTTGTCACTTCCGTTGTAGAGTGCTCCGAGAACAATTCAATGTGTTCAGGTCATGGCCTAAAGCTACGGCTGTCTCTTGAATAGTCCGGGTCGCACGTCGATCGGAAAGGCAATTCCGATCCAGTGAAGATAAAAGAGCAGGTGCTACTACGTCGGTTTTCTTCTTTCTCTCTACGTGCTTTTCTATGTCAAAATCTTCGTCCTTTTCTTTTTCCTTTGTTTCTTCCTCTTCATCACTCATATTTTCAGATTTTATTTCATCCCACGACACTGTCTTGAATTCTGTCGAACACGATGCTTTTTCATTTTCATATCTCATCTTTAGTTCCTTTTTCTTTTCTTCTACCCTTTCCCGCTTCTGACATTTTTTGACCGCGTGCATATCTTTGGACGACATAGAGCCGGTCCGGGTTTCAATTTGCTGTTGATAAAAGGCAACAGCACACTCTCAGACTCGTATTGACTTTATGTCACTAACCAAGTAAGAATTAAGTCAATCCACTATAAAGTTTTTTACGCAGCAATAAAATGTACTATTTTGTCAATTGGTAACGGACAAAAAAGTCAATGGAATATAAATAATAGATCAGCCATCTAATGATTATTTTGTCAATTAAATGTGAACAAATTTCTCAATAGTATTGATCTTTGATAAAAGTCAATGAAAAATTTGTTGCGTGGAAAAGTCAATAGGTATAAACAATTTTGTCCATAATTAAGAAGGATAAAGTACAGAATATGAACTAATAAATTCTTTTTAACTAAGAAGGAATAGTCTTTACCTATTGAGCGTTGTGAGATGCAAGCTGTTCATATTAAAAAGGGAACCGATGTAGTACACGCAATGTCCCTTCAATACAGATGCCCATTAAAACACACGAAATCAATTGAGAATATGAGAATCGGTCAGACCAAAGGCAGCAGAAATTACTCATCAATTAAAGACAATAATCAACTTTATTGCAAAATATTGCATTTGCATTAACTAAAATATTTTCTAGACAACACAAAGAGCCAACGAAAACAACTCGGAGTGTACATTTTTCCGCTAAAATAAATAATATGAATTTTTATATCATGAGTCAACAAAAAGAAAATGAAAAAAAATGAAAAATTAGCAATGATGGTAGTTTTAACCAGCTAACATAAAAACAAAAAACAATTTGCAATACCGGATTGCGTTATTTGACAATTTTGTGTTTTTTTAACAATTCAACAGCAGAGTTAGTAAGTTTTGCAGGTTGCATTTGGAAGAGGCCATTTTCCACCATCTCCCAGAATGGCAACCAGCCAAGTGGGTACATCACATTGAAAACAGTGTATGATTTGAACAGCATGGCCAGTCCTTGCAGGACTGACCCACATGACATTTGAAGAATCTGGCTGTCAGCAATTAGAAACAGCTTTGTGACATCCTTCTCCGGTACTAGAGCCAACAGATACGGCTGCACTGGTGACTTGGCATCCTTTCTCCTTTTATCCACTACTTCCTGTACATTGGTTCCTAGCTGAAAAATAGAAAAAAAGGTTACAACAGAGAAATTTTTGATAAATTGAGAATAAATAAAGCACAGAGTATACTTACAGGTACAATTGTGACCAGGTCCTGTAAGTGAGGCATCACTGATTCCTGGGACTTGCCCAATTTCCTTCTGGAATTTTTCTGAAGGTTTGGTCTAGGCAACTGCTTTGCAATGGATAAGCAGGCTCCAAGGATATCTGCACATAAATATTGAACAATAGTTTCTTAAATAAACATAATGCAGTAAAATAAGTGTTAAAAAAGCCTAAATAACAAAATTATATGATTGTGCTTTAAAAAATACAGTGTTGCAGAAGTAGTTCACCAAGATAAAGAGCAGGAATAGCATGAAGTGGGATTTGACATAGAGTGCTTACCACAATTTTCTCCAACATTGAGTTCCTCCACTGCATGGAGCTCGTTGCATCGCTTCAAACTTTTAACCAAGTGAGGAAACATCTTAGAAAACAAATGTCCTTTATCTGGACAAATCAAGCTGAATTCTTTCTCCAACTGTTGGGGAAAAAAAGCATAAATAACTATGTGTTTGTTTCAGTGAGGCTGCCAAACCAGAAAAATGGATGGCCTGTGAAGGATATTTATACTTACAAATTCACAATCGAATGACATTAGATGTGGGTAAATATTAAGGATTTCAGTGACACTTGGCCCTTTTGAGAGGATCCACCTCCTACGGTGCTCAAAGGATGCTTCCATTCCTTCTGCTAGCTTGGCTTTGTTGCTAGCCCAAGGCATCGTAGTTCCCATCCACTCAACCTAAATTCGCATCAGAAAAATATATGTTACAGAAAAAGATGGGGAAAGATAGATGGTTTAGAATTTCCTTACATCAGGATGTTCAGCAACATCATCGGAATTATTCTCCTTGTCACTATCGTCTTCCTCAGAAAGGTAGGATGTACCCTGGCCTCCACCTCTAGGCCTATCCTTTGAATCAATGGATCTCAAAATACCTATTGATGCATTGGCTATGAAACCTGATGGTCCATCAGGATTGAAGATTCGCCACTGAAAGAATAAAAGATAAAAATAAGATAAGAAAAAGAGAGATATATTGTGACCAACACCAAGGTAATGCCTACCCATGATCTTTTATGTGGATCAGTTTCATCCTTGAAACTTGGATATAATGAAACCAGGCTTGCTGCCATGCCACTTTTCATCTCTGCAGTTACCAGTTTGATATTACTGCATCATAACAAACAGTGTTTCATTATTAGATATGATGTACAACAAAATTATTAGATAGGTTGATAAAAGAGAGCCAATTGCTTATGGTAGGGACTTACTCAACATGTTTGAAATATAAGTGCTTGGTTAAAGTCCTGATGAGAAGTTTTCTATCTTTTCCATACACTATGCCTGATGTTCGGAGGGTGTCCCTCACTTTCTTTAACTTATGCCCAGAATCAGACAAAATGTTATCAATATCAAACTGAAATAAACAACGACAAAATAAATAAAAATAAATATACAAATTAATGTACTTAACTCGAATTACAAGTTGAGTGAAACTCCAATTCAAATACCCTAATACCTTTGGAAGCCGGCCTGAAAATGCCTCCTCACTGACGTTCTCAGAACGGTTATTCTATAAAATATAAGAGGGCAAAGAGTCATTCAAATGAAACATCCTTCCTCTTAAAACTTTTAAAGAAATAGTTACAAACCTTTCTCCTTTTCCTTCTTTTCTTAGCAGGTTCTGATCCTGATGGCGTCTCTGGTTCATGAGATGAAACATCTAAGAAATCATTGAACTCCAATGCTTTCTGGCTATGTTCATTAGAATTTGTCTAGAAAGAGGAAAGATTAAATTAATTAGTTTGCCAGCACTTTCAATGATAATAACAAAGACAAAACTAATGCCCTCCACTTACCTTGTTGGTATTTTGAGGGCGCACAGGTCGTGATGAGCACGTAGCAATATTAGAGCTTGCGGTAGGTTGGGAAGCTGATTTGGAGCATGATGCATCAGAGTTTCCAGGAGGAGCAGTGACATGTGACCGTAATGAGCGAGTAGATTTGGAACAAGATGGATCAAGCCGAGAATCGGAGCCAATTGACTGGTTTGTCTGATTAACCTGCAGACAGAAATCAATTGCTTAATGACACACAATTATAATAAATGCAGATAAATCTTAAAAGGTTGGACAACTTTACATTGGCAGCTGTTTTTCTATTGTTTAAACTTCTTTTCAGTGTCTCAGCTCTCTGCATAAACGCAGGCATATTCATCTGGACCGTATTGCCTGGAAACATAAAATTAAGGAACAGGTATTAATAACTTAGGTATGCAAGACCAACACAAAATATAATATAATAACCCACCGAGCACTGTCAGCCCACGCTCATAGTTCTTCTTTTGACATAGGTATGCTTCCTTGTCATATGCTGACATCTCTTTAAAATCTGCAGGCTTAAAATACTCTTCAATCGATGAAAAATCAGTTGGGGCCTAGACAAACACAAGAAAATGGTTTAGTAAAGTTACATGCTTTGACTATGTGTCTTAATAAAATAAAGATACTCTACCTCTGCTTCTGAAACATCAACTTGAAGTTCGCCTTCGGAATCATGAGATGAACCAACATCTGAAAAATCATCATTGAACTGCAATGTCTGCTGGCCGCATTGATAAGATTTTGTCTGGAAAGAGGAAAGACGAGATTTATTAGTGTGGCTGAACTTAAAATGATAGTGACAAAAAAGAAAACAAATCCCATTCAGTTACCTTCATGAAAATTTGGGGGCGCACAGCCTTATTGAGTACAGCAGATGACGATCCAGCAGCATTATCTGAGCTTGCACTAGGTTGGGAAGCCGATTTGGAGCACAATGGATCAGAGTCCCCGCAAGGAGCAGTGAAATGGGAATTTATTCTTGAAGAGGTTAATGAAAGTTGTTGAACCTGCACATAAAAACAAAGGGTTGAGTTAGGTTACTGGCTTTGAATTATCTATCTTGATGCAATGATGGATGCTTAAGTACCTTAGAATCTGATTTATTAACCTGACTAAAGTTGGCCAAAAAAAAATTTTGGCCAAAAAAAAAACAAAAGATTTTAGGACTAAGGGTAAGCACGTTTTCCGACCCCAGGAATAACATATCAAAAGATGGCGCGACAAAATTTTGACAAAATGAACCGAAAGGACTTAGCTGAAATCTCCACACGCTACCAACCACCCCCATATCTTGATTTCGGTCATTTTTGAGCGCTTGTGGCTCCGAAACCTTGCTGGGTAAAACTTTGCCGATCTTATTTTCGTGATCTAGGTGTCACCGACTTCTACTCTGCCAAGTTGCAGACTTTTACCCAGCAAGGTAAGGAAATGACGGCCCAGCAAACATGGCTGCAGACGCTACCAACAACCCGAATATCTTGATTTCGGTCATTGTTGAGGGCTCGTGGCTTCGAGATCTTGCTGGGTAAAACTTTGCCGACCTTATTTTCGTGATCTAGGTGTCACCGACTCCTACTCTGCCAAGTTGCAGACCTTCACCCAGCAAGGTAAGGAAATGACGGCACAGCAAACATGGCTGCAGACGCTACCAACAACCCGAATATCTTGATTTCGGTCATTTTTGAGGGCGTGTGGATTCGAAACCTTGCTGGGTAAAACTATGCCGACCGTATTTTCGTGATCTAGGTGTCACCGACTACTACTCTGCCAAGTTGCAGACTTTTACCCAGCAAGGTAAGGAAATGACGGCCCAGCAAACATGGCTGCAGACGCTACCAACAACCCGAATATCTTGATTTCGGTCATTTTTGAGGGCGTGTGGCTCCGGAACTTTGCTGGGTGAAATTTTGCCGACCTTATTTTCGTGATCTAGGTGTCCCCGACTTCTACTCTGCCAAGTTGCAGACCTTCACCCAGCAAGGTAAGGAAATGACGGCCCAGCAAACATGGCTGCAGACGCTACCAACAACCCGAATATCTTGATTTCGGTCATTTTTGAGGGCGTGTAGGTCCTAAACCTTGCTGGGTAAAACTTTGCCGACCTTATTTTCGTGATCTAGGTGTCACCGACTACTACTCTGCCAAGTTGCAGACTTTCCCCTAGGAACGTAAGGGAATAGCGGCCCTGCAAACACGGCTGCCTTCGCTCACTTGTCATCGGGGTGTTGTCTTCTCGGGTACGCCGGTCGCTTTCCATGGCGACCACGATCCAAACGTGCTGCAGGTGAAGTATCTATCTGTCCGCTTTTGGCTCTTTTACGTTGCCGGGTAAAACTGCGCTGACATTTATTTTGTGATCCAGTTGTCACCGGCAACTTTTTAACAAAGTTTGAGAATTTCACGAAATTTTCTGTTTTAGAAACCAATTCATGTTTCCTACTCCTGAACACCCATTTAGTCTACTGACACAGTCGGAGCCACCAGAGACTTCCTAAAATGCAAGGAATGGCTTGAATAGTAGTACAATTATCTCCTGAATTTCGTTTATTTATTTATGTATAGAGTAGAAGCTCGATATAGCGTTGTTCCGCATATACCGTTGAAATCGCGTTTCGCCAATTGAAAACAGGCCATTTTAGTGTTAAAAAAACGCTTTTAGCGATACCGCGTATCGCGTTTTTCGCATTGGCGTCGATATTTTGCTAAAAGTCCTTTAAATTTAACGTGTTTGGCGTCCGAAAATGCGTTGTTTTTTGCAATGTTCAGTAAAGAATCGATCTAAATTCCCTTGATCAACATCGTTGTTTTATTAAGTGCAGACTCGAGCGCGCGAAATCCCCCTGCCTGCCCACCCCTGCTGAAAAGAAAATTACCTAAATTTATGGTTTTGTTTACTTTGACTTCTTGGAAATTGTTTTAATTTTTCGTTTTAGAGTTTTTAGGACAAAACAGCGCTAAGGGGGGGGGGAGCGCTACTTAAATCGACCTCTGCATATAACGAACCCCGCATTTAGCGCTGTTGATTTCGTGCAGACGGCAACAACGCTGTATCGAGCTTTATTGTATCATGCAAATTAAATAAATTAGCGTGGTGTCTTTAGCCGCAGGTCGGCCTTAATGGCAGCCAGGAGACAGCGAGTGCCGCATCGGTTAAGATGTATTTTGTCCCTGGAACAAATTATTCATTCAGAAAGTTCCTATGTTCTGTGTATTCAAGCAATGCAATCAAAGGTCTATCTGAACTTACTTTTCGTACAGCCAATGCTTGGCATGGCGATGCCCCAGCAAAAATGTACCCCTTGAATCAAGGAAGATGACATTCTTGGCTGCAAGAAACAACAAAATAAGGGAAAGGATCTATGAGAAGTTAAGGGAGTATCCACGTGTGTACACTTAAAGGAAAGAGATCAGCAAGGGATTACTTATCAAAATTACGGGTTGCAGTCCTATCGGCCGAACGGATTAGCTCCCCAAAAATTGAAATGATAGGTTATTATGCTTAATACTTTTGGTTGCAGTTCCCCGACGGTTGTTCATGTCAACACACGTGGACACCCCTATCAACTATATGCGATCAAAGTTTAAACTTAAATTTACTCTAAGAATAACGGCCGTGTCTCTCCAGTAAGGTAAGTCCGGGGTAATAGTGAAAAACTCGCAAAAACTAAGAAAAAAGGCGTTTTTTTAAAAAAATTCATTTTTGTGCGTTAAACCTTCCTCCTTTAGAAGAAAACAATTTTTTATTACGTTAATTTCTTTCGAAACTACAACCATTTTAGTGAGGCTATGTCATCCGCCAAAAACAGTTTTTTTTAATTTTAACAACTTCCTGCCCCAAAACTGTAAAAGCCGTTATCTCAAGAGGTACATTTTTTTAGATTCTTTAGTCCCTCTGCGTCATACCAGTCGATCGAAATTGACGGGGTTTTGCTTAAAATGTTCCTTGAAATGTTCTCTACTAATGATCAGAGCGACTTCAGCATTTTTTTGTTCTACTTGATTCTAGAAATAAACAAAGTAAAAAAAAGGCAAATATCCTTTTTTTTTTACAGTAGCTAATTTTCCAAAAATTTGGCTATGTCTCTCTGATCAAATGTTTGCCCAATAAGGGTCTCATTAAAACTTGATAATCTCACAACAGAAAAATAAATGATCACGATGGGATTATTACAATAGCAAATATAAAATGTCATAATTATTTGAAAGTTTAAACTTTACCCTATCTAAAAAGGAAGTCCCCCTGGAAGCCCAAGTCCCGGATCCCACTGAAGTACCAGATCCCAAATGCCTCATTTGTTCCAAAGTGGGCCATCTGGGGGACATGGGATTTCACTCCGTCTAACCGAACGAGATCCCCTTGAAGTCCTTCTGAAATCCCTTTGAAATCCCTTCACAAGAGAACCGGTAGGGGGTAGGGGGCGGCGGTAGGGGCGGGCCTAGGGGCCACCAGGGTGGGGGGTAGGGGGTAGGGGCGGGCCTAGGGGCGGGCCTAGGGGCCACCAGGGTGGTGTGAACGACGTCGTGTTGCAGTTGCGGTACTAGGTCCCACTGAGAAGGGTAAGGGGTGGAACAATAAAAATCTAAACGTGCATTATATGTTCATCTTTAATCATCGATGAAGTCCAAAAATATGAAAAGACCCAAGTAGCATGTAATCTTCATAACTAAAAATAAAACAAGGTCCCTGCTTGACCAAATCACAAAGCTAATAAAAAACTAAAAAAGACTGTCAAACACTAGCTACTAAACATGGTCCAAAATATAAAAACAAGACATAAAATCAGAGGGCTTAGCTCTTAAAACAAACAAGTTCGAGCCTATTACAGTTCTTGGTAAGATGCTTGGTATCCAGAGGAAAGGGGCCTATGGGAAGACTCTTCCTGGACAACTTGATTCTGATGTTGCGGAGGGTAACCATAACCAGGGTAACCAGGATAACCATACTGTTGGTACTCAAACTGCTGAGGCTGATATGCAGATGGCATTTGCTGCTGCTGGATTGGATATGGCTGGATTGGATATGGCTGCTGCTGTTGAAATGCTTGCTGCTGGTAGTGAGGATGATGCTGAATGGTGATAGTCTGGAGAAAAAATTGAAAAATTTTTTAATTTCTAAAAAGGATTGAAAATTCAATCAAACATTGGATTAATTGTAGCTTCCTTATATTAAAATAGAGAATGCATCTCTCTAAAAGAGGGATATAGCTGTGGTGCCTGTGAAACTGAGAGTAGGCAAGCCAGTTAGACAGCCACGCCAGTTGGGCTGCCTATCTGCCAGGCGCTGAAGTCACCACTGCCTTAGTGTTGACTTTAAACCTACTCACAAAATAAAAAGAAGATTATAACACACCTGAGGATTGGAAACCTTGAGGGGAGAGCGTTTTCTAGGAGATGCCATCTCAAGAGGTGTCTTCAGTGGAGACGCCATCACAGTTGACTTCGTTGGAGGCAGTTCTTTCAATGGAGTAGTCACGATAGAGCGCCTTAATTTTACAGGGGTCACTTTAGTTACCATACTAGTATCCTGTAAAAAAAAATCATCACAATAAATAAAATGTTAAGAAGTATATAACTTTCAGACCTAAGCTACTTACCATAGAGTTCCCATTGTCATTTGAGCTCTCCCCAATCTCAAAGTCATCACCTCCTTTCTTCCGCTTCAGCTTCTCACCGGTGGCTGTGTTTCCTTTCCTTTTCTTGCTGCTGCGAGGAGACTTCACAGATGAGCATTTTTTGCTGATGGTTCTAATGAAAGCATCCCAGCTTAGCTGAGTATCAAAATACTCGTTAACAAAACCTGTGGACACAAGATACAAAAAACTTCTTAGAAAAACTGCAGTTAGGAAAAAGTTTTAAAATAATATTTAAGTAAACATTAATAAAGCTTCCCTCACTATATTCCTTGTTTAATTTTGAACTTAAAATACCCTCTCATACAAATTATAATAATTATTATGCAGGGGTTCATTTGTTGAACTAAGCATACTACAAAAGGTTAACCTACTAGACAGTCATTAATATTTCATAAGAACTTACCATACGGTGAAGCCAGATCACTATCTGAAATGCCAGTAGAATCCTTCAGTCGTCCTTTCGCAGTCATTTCCATTAATTGTTTCTCTCCATAAACCTCAACTAGAGTCTTCCTCAAAAACATAGTAGCCCTTTTACGACTATTGTAGTCAACAAGCCATGTTTGCTGGGCCGTCATTTCCTTACCTTGCTGGGTAAAAGTCTGCAACTTGGCAGAGTAGGAGTCGGTGACACCTAAATCACGAAAATACGGTCGGCAAAGTTTTACCCAGCAAGGTTTCGAAGCCACACGCCCTCAAAAATGACCGAAATCAAGATATTCGGGTTGTTGGTAGCGAGCGTCTGCAGCCATGTTTGCTGGGCCGTCATTTCCTTACCTTGCTGGGTAAAAGTCTGCAACTAGGCAGAGTAGTAGTCGGTGACACCTAGATCACGGAAATACGGTCGGCAAAGTTTTACCCAGCAAGGTTTAGGACCTACACGCCCTCAAAAATGACCGAAATCAAGATATTCGGGTTGTTGGTAGCGTCTGCATCCATGTTTGCTGGGCCGTCATTTCCTTACCTTGCTGGTTAAAAGTCTGCAACTTGGCAGAGTAGGAGTCGGTGACACCTAGATCACGAAAATAAGATCGGCAAAGTTTTACCCAGCAAGGTTGAGGAGCCACAAGCGCTCAAAAATGACCGAAATGAAGATATTTCAGTTGTTGGCAGCGTCTGCAGCCTTGTTTGCTGGGCCGTCATTCCCTTACCTTGCTGGGTTAAAGTCTGCAACTTGGCAGAGTAGGAGTCGGTGACACCTAGATCACGAAAATAAGATCGGCAAAGTTTTACCCAGCAAGGTTGAGGAGCCACAAGCGCTCAAAAATGACCGAAATGAAGATATTTCAGTTGTTGGCAGCGTCTGCAGCCTTGTTTGCTGGGCCGTCATTCCCTTACCTTGCTGGGTAAAAGTCTGCAACTTGGCAGAGTAGGAGTCGGTGACACCTAAATCACGAAAATACGGTCGGCAAAGTTTTACCCAGCAAGGTTTCGAAGCCACACGCCCTCAAAAATGACCGAAATCAAGATATTCGGGTTGTTGGTAGCGAGCGTCTGCAGCCATGTTTGCTGGGCCGTCATTTCCTTACCTTGCTGGGTAAAAGTCTGCAACTAGGCAGAGTAGTAGTCGGTGACACCTAGATCACGGAAATACGGTCGGCAAAGTTTTACCCAGCAAGGTTTAGGACCTACACGCCCTCAAAAATGACCGAAATCAAGATATTCGGGTTGTTGGTAGCGTCTGCATCCATGTTTGCTGGGCCGTCATTTTCTTACCTTGCTGGTTAAAAGTCTGCAACTTGGCAGAGTAGGAGTCGGTGACACCTAGATCACGAAAATAAGATCGGCAAAGTTTTACCCAGCAAGGTTGAGGAGCCACAAGCGCTCAAAAATGACCGAAATGAAGATATTTCAGTTGTTGGCAGCGTCTGCAGCCTTGTTTGCTGGGCCGTCATTCCCTTACCTTGCTGGGTTAAAGTCTGCAACTTGGCAGAGTAGGAGTCGGTGACACCTAGATCACGAAAATAAGATCGGCAAAGTTTTACCCAGCAAGGTTGAGGAGCCACAAGCGCTCAAAAATGACCGAAATGAAGATATTTCAGTTGTTGGCAGCGTCTGCAGCCTTGTTTGCTGGGCCGTCATTCCCTTACCTTGCTGGGTTAAAGTCTGCAACTTGGCAGAGTAGGAGTCGGTGACACCTAAATCACGAAAATACGGTCGGCAAAGTTTTACCCAGCAAGGTTTCGAAGCCACACGCCCTCAAAAATGACCGAAATCAAGATATTCGGGTTGTTGGTAGCGAGCGTCTGCAGCCATGTTTGCTGGGCCGTCATTTCCTTACCTTGCTGGGTAAAAGTCTGCAACTAGGCAGAGTAGTAGTCGGTGACACCTAGATCACGGAAATACGGTCGGCAAAGTTTTACCCAGCAAGGTTTAGGACCTACACGCCCTCAAAAATGACCGAAATCAAGATATTCGGGTTGTTGGTAGCGTCTGCATCCATGTTTGCTGGGCCGTCATTTCCTTACCTTGCTGGTTAAAAGTCTGCAACTTGGCAGAGTAGGAGTCGGTGACACCTAGATCACGAAAATAAGATCGGCAAAGTTTTACCCAGCAAGGTTGAGGAGCCACAAGCGCTCAAAAATGACCGAAATGAAGATATTTCAGTTGTTGGCAGCGTCTGCAGCCTTGTTTGCTGGGCCGTCATTCCCTTACCTTGCTGGGTTAAAGTCTGCAACTTGGCAGAGTAGGAGTCGGTGACACCTAGATCACGAAAATAAGATCGGCAAAGTTTTACCCAGCAAGGTTGAGGAGCCACAAGCGCTCAAAAATGACCGAAATGAAGATATTTCAGTTGTTGGCAGCGTCTGCAGCCTTGTTTGCTGGGCCGTCATTCCCTTACCTTGCTGGGTTAAAGTCTGCAACTTGGCAGAGTAGGAGTCGGTGACACCTAAATCACGAAAATACGGTCGGCAAAGTTTTACCCAGCAAGGTTTCGAAGCCACACGCCCTCAAAAATGACCGAAATCAAGATATTCGGGTTGTTGGTAGCGAGCGTCTGCAGCCATGTTTGCTGGGCCGTCATTCCCTTACCTTGCTGGGTTAAAGTCTGCAACTTGGCAGAGTAGGAGTCGGTGACACCTAGATCACGAAAATACGGTCGGCAAAGTTTTACCCAGCAAGGTTTCGGAGCCACAAGCGCTCAAAAATGACCGAAATCAAGATATGGGGGTGGTTGGTAGCGTGTGGAGATTTCAGCTAAGTCCTTTCGGTTCATTTTGTCAAAATTTTGTCGCGCCATCTTTTGACATGTTATTCCTGGGGTCGGAAAACGTGCTTACCCTTAGTCCTAAAATTTTTTTTTTTTGGCCAAAATTTTTTTTTGGCCAACTTGAGTCAGGTATTTATTAAGTTCTGCAAATCTTGAGTTGTCTGAACTTGTATTCTTTTCTTCATTTACTTTACTGCTAACATTTTCACAAACCGCATTGCAATCATATTGAATACATCCACTTTGCTGGAAAATAGCAGTCAATAATGATGTAAATTGAAATAATATTGAAAGCTTACACTTGACAGAGAGAAACTTACAAGACTTTCGATAGCTCCTACAATATCAACGGCCTCTCCATATGAGATACCAACACTCTTCCAGCCTTGCAAATCTAATTTAACGGCTCTTTTGCCAGAATTTTTTTCATCTGAAAGAGGGAGAAGTCAGTTCGAAGCAAAGCAGAAAAGCATGATAAAGAATCAACAGAGGAAGGGGAAACTAACTTTGAATGAGTTCAAAGGTTTCAGGTTCTACATCAGGGCAAAATTGTTTAAAAAATGATACCAGATCAGCAGTGCTGAACTTTTCCATGGCTGACTGAAAGAGAATACATTTGTTAGAGGAGCTATTGGCCTATAACAAAAGAAAGAACGAATCTGGTTTAAAAATAGAAATAATAAAAATTTCATAACCCCACTTTGGTACCTGAACAGATACGCGCTATCATCAATAGAGTGCAAATACACACAACGCACTAATCACGAATGACTTTCACTTCAAGAGCAACTACTGGAGTACTTTTGAATAATTTTGAAAGTATATCAGGCCTCGTTATTCCTCAATCGCATCAGTAACACGGAATTACTTCTACCTGCACAAAGTTGGACTAAATGACGTGGTGAGGGTGGGGGGGGGGAAGTGGTGGAGGAAAGAGAACCGACCATGAGGTTTTCTCTGTTGCACTGGTAGGAGCAAGACAGACAGAAGACAAGGCAAGTAAAGGCAAGGCTCGGAATTTCGAACGTAGCCTCTTAGAGCGTGAGTGGTGGGGGTAGGGAATGCCATTTGCAAGCAACTACGTTTAATGAAAACTATTTCAGTTGTAGAGAGCGATAGACGAGTGCAACTCCACAGTCTCTCACATTCGGGAATCAGGTCTCAATGGTTGAATAATTAAATTAAACTTTGTTTTAAGGGCTTTTGTTCACACGAAACGCCTCGAAAAGCTGGGTTTCATCATACCAACTTAGAATCACTAAAACAAAAACTTTTTTCTTTTCCTTGATGCATTCGCAATAAAGGTTTTGTTTTAATTTATAAATAGTCATTTTTACTATAAATTTGAAAATTATTATTGTAGTCGTAGTGGCCAAGGAATTCACAATTTGTCATCTCAAAATATTGTTGTGTTGGCTAGAAGATTGGAGAGTGGAAAACAAAATAGCAGCAGGAGTGGAGGAGTGGATTACTGGTTGAATCACCTTCAGTTCAAATTTGGCGAGTTTGGTGTTGTGGCTGTGCAATTTTTCAATTCAAATGTCTGATTTTGATCCTGTTAGATGCAAAAGCGTTCGTCATGTTGCGACGCAGTGAATCACCTCGCTGTTTTTTGGAATCCACTCAAACATGTTATAGTTGGTAAATTACCGATATTGCTCAACCCGCAAACCTGATTTTCCAGTTAATCGTGACTTACTTGACCCTAGCGTCATAATGAAATCACGCGTTTTAGTTGTTTTTGATTATTTCTAATTCTTTTTTGATAGGCTCTTTCCCTTTGCTCGGGCTACTTGTTATTTGTGGTAACTAACCTCGTTTTGTTGTCTCAAGCCAGTGTTTCTTTTTGAACAGGTGCCAGAGAGGAGTTCTAGACTCCATGTCCAGAGCTGTGTTGCTGCTCTGCTGTGTATTGCTGCTCCTCACCACTATGGCTGGGAATCCTGAAGATGAACATCATGTGTTCCAGTAAGTATTTGTGCATCCATAATGTACTTGAATTAAAACACTAAAATCTAATTTTGTGTTTTTGTTTGTCTTTCAGATGTGGTGAATGTCACAACGCCATTAGAGGAGTAAAAGAGTTTCGTCTCCACATCAGAAATGCTGGCCATCATCCACCCTTCCATTGTGGTGAATGTGAGCAAGAATATGAACATCAAACATCCCTCTTGCGTCACATCAGAGTCTCTCACTATCATGCAGTTGAACCAAATGAAGAATATGCGGCTGGTGGTGGTCTCGGTGCAGAAAATGTTATTGCCAATCAAAACTTGGGAGCAGATGAATTGGTTGTTGTGCCAGAAGAGGAGCCAGAAGAGGATCATCAAGAGCTTAGTGACTCTTCTGATGAAGATGTTGAGCTAAACTTACAACGAACAGCTGGTGAAATGATTTTAAACTTGCGTCAGTCAGGCGGCATCACTGGCAGTGCTATTGAGCGGTTTCAAGAGGAAACTAACCGAATGCTAACGGTAGTGGTGCAGTCTATGAAGAGGAAAGTGAAGACATTTCTGCGTGATCAGAACATGTACACTCCAGATGCAAGGAATATGTTGAGAGAGTTGACGGTGGAAGATCCTTTTGAGCGTATCAGAACATTAAAGCAACAACTTAATTTCTTCGCAACAGAGTTTGGTCTTGTGAAACCAGTGACAAAATTTCTCAAATACCGCATTGACTATAGATTGAATCCCCTCACAGCTCAATATGAGCCAACTCGTGTACCAATGAGCTTTGAATATCTCCCTGTCATTGAAACATTGACCACTCTTCTCAACAATCCGAAAATAAGAGGGCTGATTGCAGAAGAAAGGCACATTAATGATGGTGTTTTGCGTGACTACCTAGATGGTTCAAGAAGTAAAGAGCACCAGCTTGTAATAAGATTCCCTGGAATTATACGAATCCAGATCTATTGGGATGACATTGAAGTGGTTAATCCCCTTGGCTCAAAGACATCTGTGCATAAAATAGCAGCTTTTTATTTCAGTTTTCAGAACTTGCCTGCAGTTGAAAATTCCCAACTGTCATCAGTGTACTTACTTGCCCTTGCATTTTCTCAAGACCTCAAAATACCAGGTGTATTTGAAAAGATTCTTGCACCTTTCTTATATGAATTAAGAAAACTGGAAAGTGAACGAGGTGTCATGATTCAAGTGAATGGACAACCTTATTGTTTGAGAGCAACTTTGACTGTTTTATGTGCTGATACCTTGGCAGCTCATGAAATCCTGGGATTTCTTTCCCCATCAGCCCGCCACTTTTGCAGAAAGTGTATGATTTCTCGGGATGATTTTCGTTTGAACATAAACTTGATGGGAGAGAAGAGAACTCGGGCCATGTTTGATGAACATGTTGAAGCAGTGAGGCAGGACAGTCGCTTCTCAACCAACTGTGGTGTGCGTGCAAGTTGTCCACTCCACTTAGCCAAGACTTTCGATGCAACCCAAGATGCAGTCCTGGATGTGCTGCATGAACTTCTGGAAGGCGTATGTCATTGGGTGGTTTCACTTGCTCTCCGGTTCTTTGTTGCAAATAAATATTTTACCTTAGAAGAGTTTAATAGTCGAGTAGCAGCATTCAACTATGGCGTTCCGGATTCAAAGAACAAACCTTCAGCTAACTTTACCGAGGACTCGTTGAAAGGATCCAAGCTTAAACAAAAGGGCAGCCAGATGTGGTGTCTGATCAGAGCGTTTGGATTCCTTGTTGCTGATGTGCCTGAAGGCAGTCGTCCTTTGAGAGTGGTCAATCTTTTACAACAGATCATGCTGATTACATTTGCCGAAGAAGCTCGTCCTGATCATGTTGATTTATTGGATACTTTGGTTACAGAACATCATAGTCTTTTTCAACAATTGTACATGACTCCACAGACTAATGTCCTTGATGAACTCAGTGATTCGGAGGAAGAAGACAATGGTGACTTTGAAGGAATTCCAGCAGAAGAAGCAACAGCAAGGGCAGAAGAGAGAAAGAATTTGAAGAAGGTCAAGCCTGGAAATAAACTGCATCATATGAAACATTTGGCTGAAGAAATGAGGAAATTTGGAAGTCTCATCCGCTATTGGTGCATGAGATATGAGGGTCGTCATCATATTTTCTGTAAATATGGAGCTGTCTGCTGCAATTTCATTAACATAGTAAAATCTATGGCTCAAATGTACCAAATAAGCACACTTGCAGGTTTGCTGAAAACATCATGCAGAGCGGAAGAAATTGAACTCCAGTCATATGATGAAGTTTCTGTGGGACAATGCTGCCACAGAGAGCTTCTCCTTGGGCAGGGTCTGCGACCCACTGATATTGTTTTTGATGTAGATGCTGTGAAAATTGCAGGAGAAGATTATCGGCCTGGACTCTTTGTGCTGACTGAAGCTAGTACTCCAACGTTTGCTCTGATCCAAAAGGTGTACACATTTGAAGCTCAAGTGTTTTTTGTCCTTGATCGCTGGCGGACTGTTGAATTTGTTGAACGATATTGTGCCTATGAAGTGACGCGCACATTTGTGACTCTACCCTTTATCGTTACTCATCATAGCCTGGCCAAGCATGGGGCTTATGCTCCATGGAATCCATGGGGTCAGAGGACAACATTCATTGCTCCAAGAACTATAATTTTCTAGATCTCATATTTATGTATCTCTCTCATAATGTCTCCTAATTATTTCTGTCTCATCGTTCAATTGTTAAACTGTGCATCTAAGAAAGACTATATAGCAAAAGACTTTGTTATATTATTATTTTATTATTGATGAGTGTATTTATGTATCTCTCTCATAATGTCTCCTAATTATTTCTGTCTCATTGTTCAATTGTTAAACTGTGCATCTAAGAAAGACTATATAGCAAAAGACTTTGTTATATTATTATTTTATTATTGATGAGTGTAGAACACATTTGGTGAGTTGATCAGGTTTTTCTCATGAACAATAATAAAAAGAATAAAAAGTCTAGTCCGCTAAAATTTTTCTTTCAATTTAATTAACACTTACTTTGTAGCAATACAGAACTGTTAACAATGTCTTCATTATTACCAAGTCTTGCCATGAGAGCTGATCTGCGACTGGTACTGATGGAGCTGGAGGCAGCTTGCCGTCATAATTCTTCCCTTTGTTGCGAGTCACCCAAAAAACATACAAAGACATGATACAGTTCAATACATTTGTGAGGAATGCAATAACTGTCACTAACAATACTTTGAATTATTTCTATTAAGGTTCAAAGTTATTAAAAAGTTTTAGAGGGAGCCACTCTAAGATTCAGGACACTCTACAAACCAACATGGTAAATAGACTGATATGATTACGAATGTCTACACACTGTGAGAACGTGTGACAAATGAAAGGAAAAAATAACTGTCACCTTCTACTAGAGAATGACAACATTTTTCTCTTACCTAATGTTTTCACGTAGTTGGAGAGCTCGACTAGATCAAAGCTCTTGCCCTCCGTCTCCTTGAATGACCTCAGGATGGCACTTGTGTAAATAATTAACTCTTGGCTGTCTCCTACGACAAACTTCTCTCACAGTAAGCGTCTTCAATCCTGGAACAAAAAACAAAATGACAAGAACAATGCAACTACAGTCGAAAATGAACCTTAACAAGCTATTCTAGCGTGTGAAGTGAAGTAGGTATGATAGGTAGTATGATCGCAAAATAGGCAAAAGAGGCGCGTTTGAACAAAATCAAGCATATAACATCGCAAGGAAGACAAATCGATTATGTACATGGTGGAAGATACGAAAGCAGAATAATTAGTGGACGAAACAAGCAGTCGCACAAACATTAGGGCCAAACATGACTCACTTGAACAAAGGAAGACACGAATGACTGCCAATCTCACGCGATCGGAGCGATAGCTTGTGGCTCACAAAAGACCAGGTAGAAATAAGGGAGCCAAGTTCACTAATTAGTGCCGTGTACCTAGCTTCGGTCCGACTGCAGTGGACAACGCAGCGGCCCAGGCTTTTTGGCCCCTGTGAAGTCGTGGGTAGGCCGCGCCGCTGCACGCCTCGGCATTGCGGGCTTGCCTATCCCGGACTTCTCAGGGGCTCTGTTGGGATCAGCGGGCACGCACGGCAGGCCGTTGTTAATCGCCATCGAACAAATTTCTAAGTAATCTATGGAGAAAATTGTGAATAGTAGAAACTAATATCTAAATAGCGTACAAAGGAAATAGTCAATATTAAATAGTAAATTTTAGTCAATGGTCTAAGGACAAAATTGAACATTAAAAAAGTCAATAGAGGAAAATACTCAAATTGTCAATAGGGAAAGGACAATATTGTCAATAGTCATTGATGTTTTCGTTTCTTTATAACGCTATTGACAAAAAAAGTCAATACGAGTCTGAGAGTGCAAGGCGGTGACATCGCACTGAGCACAGGAACGTCAGTCCAATGTCAAACTGTGATTTTTGTCATAAAAAGCTTGACGGACGATTTCTAGTTCAGAAATGTTCGAACTGTATCAAATCTACGTGCAAATCATGCGTAAATTTGAAAGGATTTGATGAGAAAAACGTGTACAAATGCTCGAGTTGTATCGGGCCGGCCAACAGCAAGGTTATGGGGTCCATGGGTGCCGATGAAGAACATGTGACAGAGTCATCTCAGAACAACTCTGGATCTGAAGACAAGAATAAGAATAACCAAGAAGTTCTTTCTGCCATCCGAGAAATGAAGACCTCCATTTAATCTGCGTCTAGATGATTTTGAAAGAAATATTAAACTGGACATAGCAAATCTAGGGCTGAGGGTTACCAGTGTCGAGAGTGCTCAAAAACATCAAGATGAACGGATCAAGAAGTTGGAAGCAGGTGATAATCAACAGAAGACTTTGGAAACTGTTCAGTACATGCAGGAATACAGTCGCAGGAACACACTAGAAATTCATGGTGTGCCTTCTAGTGACGGAGAGAACCTGTTTGAGGTGATAAAGGATATTGGCACTTTCCTGGGCATAAATATTGAGGATATTCATATTGATGCCATTCATAGGATTCCTGTCAACTCTGGCGTTAACCCAATTATCGTGAAGATCACAAACAGATGGATGTCAGATATGTTAAAGACCAAGAGAAGAAACAAGAAAATCTTTGCACATGATATCGGATTCCAAGATCCTCATCGTAGAATCTACATAAATCCTAGCTTAACCAAAGCCACTAGTTACCTCGCAATGAAGGCAAGGGCTGAGTTCAAAAGAAGAAAATGCTCAGTCTGGGTGGACGACGGAGCTAACATATGGGTTAGAAGAATCTATGATGATCAACATGAAGCCAATGAACATAAGAAGGAGAAGTACAGAATTACAGATGAAGAGGACTTCCTCCCCATATTAAGTAAACTTAATCTTCTATAAATATGGAGGTAAGAAACAACGAGGCCCTGACCTTAGATAGGCAGGGAGCGCTTACTAATGATAATTTAAACTTTTTCTTTCTTAATGTACGAAGTATCAGGGCAAATAACTCTTTTGATAAGATCAAAGAGACCCTTGATACTCTAGTCAATGTCCATATGATATGTCTAGTTGAAACCTGGCTGAATGAACAAGACATAAAATTTTTCTCGATACCCGGATATAAAGCCATACATCATACAAGAAAAAACAGTAGAGGTGGTGGTATTGCTGTATACTTAAGGAACGATATTAATCTTATCAACAGTAAAATGCTCGGAGAAAATATTCAGATAGTAGCTGTCAGAATCCTTGCTAATATGAAACATATCAATTTGTTTGTTGTGTATAATCCTTCTATACTTTCCTATGTTGAGTGCACCTCCTTGCTTAACCCACTATTAAAAAAGGTTGGTAATGAGACTAGTGTGGTTGTAGGTGATTTTAATGTAGACATTGGCAGCAAAGGACACCAGAGTGATCAGTATCTAACTTTCCTTTCATCTATGGGATTCTCGATTCATAATAACAAGATTACAAGGCCAAACAGTGGAACTATTCTGGATCATATAGCATCAAACATTCAGAGGGGTGCCCTAGCAATCAATACTATTGGTAATGACATCAGTGACCACAACTCAATTATATGTTCACTTAAATATGCTAACAAACCTGCCTTCAATAATGTAAATACTTATGAAATGATAGATTTCAAAATACTTAAAGAAGTGCTAAAAAATAATATCAACCAAGACCATCCGTCTGATGATACTGAGGAACTTTCACAGTTCTTACATGAGAGCCTTTTAAATTCCCTTGATAAATCCACTGTTACTCGTGAAGTTAGACCTAAGTACAAAAAGTTAAATCCTTGGACTACCAAAGAACTTGCCAAATTAACTATTAATAAACAAACCTTGTACAAGAAGTTTAAAAAACATCCAGAGAATGAAATCTATAGCAATGAGTACAAACTGATTTGTACTAAGGTCAATGACCTGAGAAATAGACTTAAGTCTAACTTCACCCAAGGCAAGATACAAAAATGTATGGAAAAAGGTAAGTCGATATGGTCTGTTATCAAGGAAACAGCTGGCATTGCGCAAGTTAACAATAATAACAATATTACAAAGCTAGTTCACAATGGATGTGAATACGTTGATCAAGAATCCATAGCCGAAGTCTTTAATGATTTTTATATAAATATTGGACCTACTCTATCGGCTGGTCTTGATAATTTGCCTTTCGAACACCTTATTCCAGAAATTGATAGTCATAGTTTCACTTTTAGCAATGTTACGGAGGTGGAAGTTGAAAATATAATTAGAGGGCTCAGCAATAAGTCATCCAGCCCGAATGGAATTAGCAATACCTTGCTCAAGGAAATAATCGAGATTGTGACGCCTGATATTACCAAACTTATCAACCTATCTTACCAACAAGGGGTCTATCCTTCACACTGTAAAGTAACCAAAGTTAAACCACTTTTTAAGGCTGATGATACTACAGATCCTGGAAACTACAGGCCCATATCAATTCTATCAGGACTATCTAGAGTAACTGAAAAAGCTACTAAAATTAGACTTGAG
The DNA here is from genome assembly GCA_030522485.1 of Stenchaetothrips biformis. NCBI lineage: Eukaryota > Metazoa > Arthropoda > Insecta > Thysanoptera > Thripidae > Stenchaetothrips > Stenchaetothrips biformis. Next base: position 4,017,057 of record CM060101.1, read on the forward strand.
CAATACCTGAATGAGATTGAGTTTTTCTATAAGTTTCAATATGGATTTAGGAGTGATAAGGATGCCCAAGGTGCTGTATTCGACCTAATAACTAGTGTTCAAGCCAATCTTGACAAAAACCACTATGCTTGTGCTGTATTTATTGATTTAAAAAAGGCCTTTGACACTGTTGATCATAAAATCCTCATAAGTAAGCTTAAAAAAATCGGTATAAAAGGAAAGGAGATTGAGTGGTTTAAATCGTATTTAAAAGATAGGCTGCAACATGTTCACATAGGTACTGCGATAAGTCCTTGTAAATGTATTATCTGTGGTGTCCCTCAAGGCTCTATTTTGGGGCCACTTCTTTTTATTATCTACATCAATGATATCGGTTGTCTGGGACTTAAATGTAAACTTCAGCTATATGCTGATGATGCTGTTATTTATCTCTCTTCCAATAATCTTGCTTCCTTAGAATCTGATATAAATCATGACTTAAGCATTCTCAATGATTGGTTCATAAAAAATAAACTTACCATGAATTTAAAGAAAACAAATTATATTTTATTTACTAAACCAGCTGTATCAAGGAAGACGATAAATATCTGCATTGGATCTAACAGCATAGCTAGAGTTGATAAAGTCAAGTACTTAGGAATTTATCTTGATGAACACTTAAATTTTGAATATCACCTTAACAAAATGATTCCATCGCTCAGAGCGACTATACGTTTGCTGTATAGACTTAGAAATACATTAAAATGTGAGCAACTTAAAACTATCTACTTTGCATATTTTCATTCTCATATGTCGTACATGGCCTCCATCTGGGGAAATGCGAACCAATTGATGCTTAATAAGATTCGAGTCCTACAAAATAGTGCCTTGAGATCGGTATTGAATGTTGGATTGTATTTTCATACTAAAGACCTGTATAGATTAAGTAATGTGATGCCGTTTGATTGTGTAGTTAAAGCACAGCTATGTATTATCATTTATAATCATGTCCATAATAAGAAACTCTTGAATTCTGATGTTATTGGCGAGCGATAGCGAGCCCTTGCTGTGATTGGGGTGCCCCGAAAAGCGATTGGTCGTGTGTCTGTTTGTCTGTCTGTCTGTCTGTCTGTCTATCTGTCAGTCCGTTTGTACTCACCAACGATTCTCAGCAACTACACTGTCTAAAGTTACAAAATTTTGCCTTTGACATCAACTTAGTTTCTCCCAACACGAGTTTGTTTCAATTCATTGTTTAGTATCGTTTGAAATATTAAAAACATCTTTTTGAATTAGGTCATTAGCGTTGTTAGGTTGGCAGCAGTTACCAATTTTTCATACCTGCGGCCGCGGCTATCAAATACGGGACTGAGGCAAATTAAACAAAATAAAGAGCAGAAGGGTTAAAAACTGAGTTCGGTGATAGTTTTTCAACATTATAGAATGATTGAAACACCTCCGGAGTGTCAACGCAGTGAAATAAGGAAAATGAAATTGAAAATGATTACGCGTTTTGTCCCCCTCCCCTCCCTCGCCAGAGGGGAATCTTACCCAGGTCAGTGCAGTGTTTTTGAGATTTGCAAGATAAAATACTGTTTGCCTTTCCTACTTAGTGAGTCTGTACTTGCTTATTTTTCTCAGAAGATTCATTTTTTAGTTGTTTACTTATTTAATAAAATTGGGAAATACATAAATATATTCTTTTGAAACCAGACATTAATCTTTGCTAAATGGGACCTTTATTTTTTTTAATTATATGGTTGAGTGAGTGGTTTTGCCATAGCTGGTTTTGCCATACACATCATATTCAGTGAAGTGATTTAGGTTTTGAGCAATGAGTCAATAGATCATTGGATTTAAGGAGACGTGTCATACAACTGTGTCATACATTGTCTGCGACGACTGATACTCAGTGTTGGTCGTTTGTTTACACTGGTTACACTGGCTGCCTTTCCAATTAATACAGAAAATGAGATCAATATTTATGCTGAGCTGTATCTTTACTTCAAAGATACAGTATCACATTAAGACTCATTTACGAATAAGATCAACTTTTGTTCAGCAACATGTGGCTTGGACATTGGATTTGATGAGACGATTCATTGGATCTGACTATAAGTCTTCTCGTAAACTGGTACCAAACAGCCTGCCTAACTGTTCCTCTTTATTTTAACTATGATAAAATAATGTAATCAATATTATTAAATAGACCACTAGTTAAAAATAAAAGGAAGATAAAACGCTCTCAGGTATTACCAATAACATTGCGTATTCACAAGTTTCATAAAGAAAAGATATCGAACGGTGACTCAAGCATTTGTGTTCCTCGACTGAGTAACAGTGTTAGGGTTGGTGGCACCAGAGCAGCTCATTAACATACGATTTTACCCCAGGTCTATATAAGTACTGCACCTGAAATTGGCTCATTTTTGACCAAAACTTTATATTCGAGTTTTACATTGTTTCCTGCAGTGATCACGAAAATGACTTCCAATCTCACCCCAGACCTATACTTTACCCAATATTGGCCAATTTAGGACCAAAATTTCGGTAACGAGTTTTACATTTTCCTGCAGTTTTTGGTGTGCTGATCACGAAAATGAAATCCAATTTCACCCCAGACCTTTTCTACACCCAATATTGACCAATTTGTGACCAAAATTTTATATTCGAGTTTTACATTGTTTCCTGCAGTTTTTGGTGTGCTGATCACGAAAATGAAATCCAATTTCACCCCAGACCTATACTTTTCCCAATATTGGCCGATTTTAGACACAAATTTTATAGTCGAGTTTAACAGTGTTTCCTGCAGTTTTTGGTGTGCTGATCACAAAACAGATTTCCAATTTTACCCCAGACCTATACTTTTCCCAATACTCTACAAACTCAAGTGTCGACATAGTACACTCCACCTGGAGTCCACCTAGCATGTACACTCCACCTGGAGTCAACCTAGCATGTACACTCCACCTGGAGTCAACCTGGCATGTACACTTCACCTGGCGTCAACCTGGCATGCACACTGTTGCTTAAGTCCCCTACCTTTTGCATGTAAAGCAGAGCAACAGTGTACTTGCTGGTACACCCTACCTGGAGTGTACATGCTAGGTTGACTCCAGGTGGAGTGTACATGTCAGGTTGACTCCAGGTGGAGTGTACATGTCAGGTTGACTCCAGGTGGAGTGTACATGCTGGGTTGGCTCCAGGTGGAGTGTACTATGTCGACACTTGAGTTTGTAGAGTATTGGCCAATTTTGGACCAAAATTTCGTTATCGAGTTTTACATTGTTTCCTGCAGTTTTTGGTGTGCTGATCACGAAAATGACATTCAATCTTACCCCAGACCTTTTCTTCACCCAATATTGGCCAATTTCGGACCCAAATTTCATATTTGAGTTCTACATTGTTTCCTGCGGTTTTTAGTGTACTGATCACGAAAACGACTGCAAGTTCCACCCGAGACCTATACTTTACACCATTTGGGCCCATTTTGAACCAAAATTTTATACGTAGTCGAGTTGTTGAACGACCGTAGTACTTCCCCAAACTGAGAGGGGGAGGGGGGGGGGCTCTCCCGCACGTAACATGAGACAAACAATCCAGACAAATTTGAAAGCTGTCATCAGGAGGCAAAGAGCGTGGCACTATTCAGGAACAATCCCAGTCTTTTACAATGCGTGTAATATTTTTGAGTACCCAAGTGCTTTCATAAGAATGTGCTCAGTCGCATCGCTCGCCTACTACGCGCCCAAACTAAACGGCGCGTACTCCTAGTAGCTAACTCCATAGTGCATAGTCATGATACACGGAATGCACAGAACTGTAAACTTCCTAAAGTAAAATCAACACTCTTTGGATTGAAAACAGCCTACTACCGAGCTTTAACCCTTTTTAATGATACTCCTCTTGAACTGAGATCTGTTTTTACTGAAGGCTTTAAAAATAAGATTAAGAACCTATACTTCTTAAGTTATGTAAATTAAATTTTTTCTTTGACATATATACTATGTTACAAATTATTTTGTTATCAAACTATTCTCTTTTCGTCCTATGTCTTTTTTATTGTTTTGGTCATCTGTTCTTTTTTTTTGTGCCTTGTCACTGTCATAAAATGTTATATCTTCTATAGTCCACAACAGGGTTCGCCCTACGGACATTTATTTTGTTCCAATAAAAAAAAAAAAAAAAATAAATCTTAAATCTTCTACCATAGCGGCCTTCTCTTTTTCATTTTTACATTTTTCAATACTCTCAGACATTAGTTTCACGGCATCGACGCGAGCAAGATCATAGGTTTTCTCTAACTTGGCTTTAAACTCAGTCCCTACTTGTTCGTACGTTTTTCGGTCCGGCCTTTACTCTTCTTTAGTTTTACCCATTCATTGTGCACAGTAAGAAGGGTGTCAATGTCATCCTTCATCTGCTGGAGAGGCACACCACACTTTTGCCAGAACTGTAGAGCTTCTTCGATGGTTAGACGTGCACATTCTCTGAGAGTCTTACCCTCGTGGTCACCGTGATGGTAGAAGAAACGCCGCAACACCTGACCAGTTGTTGGCAACTTGCTGCATGTCAGGGACGGCAATGGCTGGCCGATTAGCAAGACATCAGTCCTTGTCCTAGTTGATGGCACACCCATTGAAACACGCACACACACGCAGGAACCACAGTTACATTTAGTTACACCAAATAACTGCACTAACGCGACACCCAAACGCGCGGGTAAACAGAAATCTCTAGGCGCTTCGGCAGGTCCAAACAAGCGAGCGCTGATCGCCGGGGTGGGTTGGTCGCTAGACAGACGTGGGAGGGGGTGGGGGGGAGGCCACTCGGCCAACAATTCTGGCGGGCGGGAGGGGCGGGCTGGGCGGGCGGGCGGCAGACGCATCGTAACTGCAAGGCAAAATGCGCATTTCTGCATTTCGCCTGGAAGGTAGGCAACCGGTCGGTGTGCGACTGTGAGTCCGTGACGAAAATTGTTCCTGGGTGACTGCTGGGGGGTGCCGATAAGTTTTCGGTGTCAAATATTGGCATTCACATTAAAGTACGAGGCGATTTGGGTCAAAAACCGGCGATTTAGCGACCAAATATTGCATAGAAACTTTGCACGCCTTGCGCGACCTCTAAATATTGTGATAATGCGGGTTTAAGAGGGAGGTTCCTAGAGAGACGAGTGGAGGTATGGCTTATAAACGCAAGGTTTATTGGTACACAGGTTCAGATCAATGCAAGGTAATCAATGCAATATAGAGAGAGCGCGAGAGCGGAGGTCCTTGGGACGCGGCGCTACGGACGAGACGGTCAGAGAGGACGATGTGTCGCTGCTGCTGGCTGGACTCGGAGTGACGGTCGGGCCAGCCGCGATGAGGCTCGCGGCCGGGCTCGGAGTCGGGCTTCGGGACTGGCCCGGCGGGCCGCTCGGGACCCGATCGGCGCGATCGACTTCGATTGGCGGCCGCGCGTTCGGGACGCGCCGCGCGGGATACTTGAAGCGGTGCCGCGGACGGCTGACGCGCGGGGTAGCGCAGCCGGCCGTTTGGGCTGGCGGCTGGCTCTGAGCGCGGGGTATCGCCACGCGGGTAGTGCGCGTTCTGACTTAGTGCATGGAAAGGGTGGTGGAGGCTTACAAAGCCGTATCACCACATCACCCCTCCCTTCTCCGGGAAAACAGGCGGGTGGGCCTCGGCCTTCCAGCTGTCCTCTGGACACGCTGGGGTCACCTGGCTGTCCGTTGGACGCGCCAAATGTTAACGCCTCTGTCGAGACCTGTCATTGTGACGCGGTCTTAACGAGTGTTCAAAGCCTAGCGTTTGTAGTTAACTGGCAAACGCAGTCATGCTGAGCTTGTAGTGAGTAAGCTAGCAGACACAAGTGCAAAGGTCAAGCACTGCTCCCCATATGGGCTAGCCGCAGCTAGGTCCAGAGAAAACCACCCAAAACTCTGGACGAGCCTCGGAGGCACTAATCAGATTGGAGACAGGCTGGCTGAAGTCCATGAAGTAGTGCTGCAACAGTTGACCGTTGCGTAGAACTTGAAGTGGTAGCTTCTCTATGGTGAGCGGGCGAGGGAAGGCTTGAGTCATCGTAGAGCTTCTGGCGTAGAATCTTGAAGGACCAGGGACGATGCTCAGAGCGGATCAGCTGACCTAGAACAGTGCAGGCTGGTGAGAGGCTTTTGTTGTTACACGATGGTTCACCTTTAGGGGGATCGGCTAGAATTAAGACGGAAAAGCTTTAAGTTTATCAAAATGAAACTGTAAACTAATCCAGAGTAAGTCTAAGCCAGACTGATTACTGAAGGCTTTTTAAATTAGGAGAGCGTTACTCGCTAAACAATTCTGGGTTTAAATCGAGGGGAGTAAACAACATTAGTTGTTGACAAGTTAACTGCTGGTCAACCAGGCTGTAATTAAGAGGTTAGTACAAGACAAATCAGAGTTCCAACACTGGAGTTAAGTTTGAAATTACTGCAGTGGGACGGAGAGGTTAGACAGAAAACTTAGCTTTTGTTTGGGGTTCTGATGTCCACGCTGATTGGGGTGGGCCAGCAACGGAGTCCATTCTCTCGGAGTTCGAAGTGCAGTCCGTCAGACCTTGGTCGTCCAGCAGGGACCGTGGGTCGTCGTCCGGGGGCGTGGGTTCGAATCCGGAGTGGAGCGCGTTGTTTCTCTGCTGCCCGTCGTCCAAGTTGTCGTGCAGGCGAACTGCCGTCCGGTGGCGAAGGTTCGAAACCGAGGCGAGACTGGTTGAGTGCTGTCCCTGAGGACTCGCGGCATCATCTTGTCGTTCGTGTTGGTTCGAACCCTGTCGAGGCGCGTTGATTCTTCAAGTGGAATCGCTGTCGAAAGACTCGCGATGTTAGCTTCTTTTCGCTCCGGCTCGTCGTCTGCTTGTTTGTTGACAGCGCGGCCGTCTTGCGAATAGGGAGGCTGCATTCGAATCGTGCGCTCCGCGCGGCAAGGTTGGCAGCTCCGATGGCTCGGCCTGTCATTGGCTGACGCGACGCGAGTGCAGATAGTGATCTTGGGAGGGTGAATAAGCCCATGTCGGTGTAAACAGTTCTGCTTGTTTTGGTTAGAACTTCTAGTTTTGAGTTTTTTCGAAGTGAATTCAAGCGTCGCGCGACCTGGCTGTGCGCCGCGGTGCATGCGTTCGACTTGTGCTTCTCAAAAACATTTACAAGCAGTACCATTACTGCTACCTTCTCCTCCCTTTCTTCTTTCAATTCAAGCCTTGGTGATCTTGGAAGTGTTGTGATGTTTGGAAGTTAATCTGATTTCCATTGCATTATTAGTTATGAAGCAGTGCAAATAACTTGCAGTATTAGGCTCAAAAGGCGAAGGCCTGTCTGTGTCAGTTTGACGCCAGACTTCAGTGAGTGCGAGCTTGAATTTCTGTTCTGTGTCTTGAAGACTCCAGAGAAATTTTTAACTGTGTTGACTCCACCATTGTGGTGTGTCATAATCAGCTGGAGGGTTGAGAGACTTCTTGTTGTGTTCCGTGTCATTATGACTCCGGAAGATCTTTCAAACTGTGCTGACTCCACCGTCTGCCAGAGGTGTGTCACGTATTCATCAGTTTCAAGAGAAAGTTGTGATGAACAAGAACCAGGAACTGAAATTCTTGTCAAAGTTCAAAGTCTCACGTGCCAAAGTAGTTCAAGTATGAGTGTTGTGCTGATTTTAAAGTTAAAAGCAACTCGGCCAAGCAAACAAGTTATTGCGTGTAGATGCAGGCACAATCAAATTCAATCCATTTCAATTCAAGTGAAGCAGCTATGGAAGCTGAGCGAGGCGAGGAATACAGGATTACTCGAGCGAAAAGCAAGGTGAGAAAAATACTTGTATTACAAAAGAAATTCTGTACAAAAGTGCAAATGAAAGTTGAGCAAATGAAATCAGTATAAAGTACAAGGGAAATGTACATATTAGCAAAATAAGCAGCAGTACAAGAATTAAAAAAAAGTTTTTTTTTAAAAGATAGTGGCCCGCCAGTTGGCGTAGCCCGAGCAGTTAGGGTGGCCCGCCCTTAGGCGACGCCCGATCAAGTTGTTCATGGTGGCCCGCCTTGAGGCGAGGCCCGATCAAGCTGTTCATGTGTTGGGGCAGTACGCACAAGTGTGGCGCCTGCCACATAGCGCACAGCGGATTCTCAGGTTTCCGGTCCGCCGCCTCACCACGGTGAAATTTTGCACTTGGTGCACCACCTGGTGGTGGTGCACTACGGTGACTTGGGGTTGTGGTTCTTGGGGAGCCGCGGGCAGGTGAGCCGCGGGCAGGTGATGGGCTGCGGGTGCCTGGGGTGGCGCATGGAGGGCCGCCTGCCGGCGGGCCGCCGCGGCCCGCTGCTTTTGCTTCTGGTAGCACCAATGGCAGTTGCCACCTACCAGCGGCATGTGCGTGGGGCGGCCGCAGTTGTCACAGTAGTCCGGTGGTCTGACGTTGGGGTCGGGGCCCACCGCCCCAAGGGTGTCTTCGTCCCCGCTACTGGCGCTGCTCGTCTCGGTCCAGTCCCCCCGGTCACTGGTGTTGCTCCGGCTGACTTCGCTGCCCATGGCGACGGCGAGAGCACTGCTGTTAGCCGTTGGTGCGAGCTCCTGCACGCCCAGCAGGTCCGCCTCCACGACTGCTGGAAGTTTGTCGGGGCGCGCGGGCCTGGGGGGCGCCGCGCCCAGAAGTTCTTGTATCAAGGCGTCGGCGTTACCTTCGGAGATGGAGGCGGCTTCTAGCGCCGCGGGCAGCAGCTCCGCGGCGTGGGCTCGTGGGTTAGGTGTTGCTTGGGGCCTAACCGTTGGTGCGTTGAAAGGCTGTTCCGCGGTGTGGACTAGCCGGGGGCCTCGGCCAGAACTGCGGACCCTTCTTTGGTTCATGGTGATGCTTCTTTTCACGATTTCACAACACTGATGTTAGCTGGACGGCTTGGCAGAATGCAATGGCGGCTAACGTGGACGGTCGGTGAGGGCGGAAGTGGAGGCGTGTGGAGGCGTGTTCAGCTAGATGTAACGCGGGCTGTGATTGGCTGCCGCGTGCGAAATCCAGCAGGCCGTGACTCGTTTGCGCGATGGCCGCCAGGGGCGCTTAGATGAGCGGCGAGGTGTCGAGTTGTAAACACTCGTCGTCGTCTGCTAGGAGTTTGTTTATTTGGGCCAGCAGCGCGTCGTCTTGCAGTTGTTCCTCGTCGGCGGGTCGTGTTGCGGGCGGCTGCTCGTCGACTTCGCTGAGCGTGTCCAGGTCTATGCCGTCCATGCCGTTCCAACCGACACACTGGATCGTGGAGTGCCCGCGTTTTCGGCACAAGTTGCAGCGCGTCTGGCCGGACGAGCGTTTCTTTTTGCGCGGTGTTTTGCTGGGGGCGGGTGCTGTTGTTTTCGCGCCGATCTTGTGTCGTAGGTCGTTTGGCCTGAGGCCGGGCTGGGCCACGTCGAGGTTGACGTGCACCTGGACCGCTGTTGGACATGGCGGCTCGATTGGTGGGGCGGGGCTCGGGCCGCGAGGGGCGGGGCTTGGGGGCCTCGGTGGCGCGGGGCTGGCTGAGCTGGCGACAGAGGGGCTCCGGGGCCGGACTGGCGTGGCCGCGCCCGTGTCCCCGGTGACCGTGTCGTCTGAGGACTGCCTGTGTGAGCGCGGTGGCGTGCGGGAGCGCCGATCTCCTGCGGCGCCTTTCGCCGTTCGGCGGTAACACCCATAGCATAACAATTTTGTCTGCGCGTTGGTGTAACCGGCTACGTGGCCGCAGCGGTGGCACGTTACTGCTGGGGGCGCGTCGGCTGGTCTGCTGATAGCGGGTTCGCGGCGTTGGCCATTGCGCTGTCCGTTGGACTCGCGCGTTCGCTCTGGTCGTGGACCGCGAGCGAGGCCGCGGCGGCGTTCATGGGGGCGCTGGCGATTGCCGCGCGCGTGCCAGTCGCGCTGGGGCTGGTCTGGCCGAGGGCCGTCAGGGCGGTAGGGGCGGTGTGCTTCGCGTTTCTGTGTCAGGGCGGGGCGGGCCGCGTTGTTGTTTCTGGGCGGAGAGCGAGCACCGCGGGGCTGCCTAACGTGGACGCGGCGCGTGTTGCGCGGCGGGGACAGGGCCCTTCTTGTAGGAGTGGAGCGCCTCCGCTGGCTAGAGCCGCGCGGAGACAAGGGACTCGTGCGGGGTTCATGTCTCTCTCGTTGCTGGCTTGGGCCGCGCAACGGAGGACGCTGCACTGGGACGATAACGCTGTGAAGCTTGCGTGGGGTCATAGTGCGGCAGGCAGTTGCTGTTGTCATCCGAGCCGTCACAACACTGGCGGCTGGACGGCTGTGCAGGTGCAGGCGGCCGGCGGCTTGGTGCACGTCGGGGAGAGGGTAGGGTGGGGGGCGGCCCGGCGGCGCGGCGGCGCGACTTGCTGGCCAGCACGGTGGGGTGCCATGGCGTGCCCCGCGAGTTGCCGCGCGTGGCGTGGCGTGCCCGGCGGGCCGGGTGTGCCCTGCCGTGCGTCGCGCGGTGGGAGGCACGTTTGGCTGCCTACCCTTCAGGCGCTTCTTGCTTCTCGCCCTCTGGCACTGCGAAATAGAGCGACAGCAGCGGCGCGCAGTCTGGATCAGGGCGCGCTGTGTCGGCCGCTACACGGTCGATGTGGACGATGCGTGTCTTGCCGTCGGAATTTCTTTGTATGCGCAGAGCCACGTCGTTCAGTACGGTGATGACGGTCCAGCCTCGTTCCCAAGGGTACTGGAGTGCTGGTGTTACGCCGACTCGCCGACGGGGGTTGTACAGCCAGACTTTTTGGTTGACCTTGAAGCTTGTGAGCCTGGCGTTCAAGTCATAGCGTTGTTTCATGGCTTTGGAGACGTCATTGCGGTGCGCGGCGGCCTCGCGGTGGATGTCACGCAGGGTGTTTCTCAGCTGGAGTGGGTACCCCGCGAGCTTGTCAGCCTGGCGCGCCAATGGAGGGCACGTCCGCAAATCAGCTGGCAGACAGAGGTCTCTGCCATACAGAAGCTGGGCTGGGCTGTAGCCGGTGGCCGCGGTGTCCATGGCTCTGATGGAAAGCAGGACTGGGTCCAGGGCGCGTGACCACTGCGACTGCTCTTGCTGGACCAGTTTGGCCAGCGCGCGCTTGACGGTTTGAACCATTCGTTCGGCGCGGCCGTTTCCTGATGGGTGCATTGCGGAAACCGGCAGGTGCTTCACTTGGAATGTGGCGAGGACTCGCTTGAGCATTTCGGAGACGAACGCCTTTTGTTGGTCCGTGCGCAGTACGGCGCTTGCACCGTAGCGGCACCACACGCTAACGAGCGCTCTGGCGATTTCGTCCGCTTTGACGGTCTTGAGTGGAATGGCCTCGGGGAATCCTGAGAGATTCTCGACGACTACAAGGCAGTAGCGGTAGCCGTCCACGCTGCGCTGTATTGGTCCGAAAATGTCGGCGCTCAATCTCCCAAACAGGCTGGCGTCGTTCCACAGTTTGAGCGGGGCCTTGGGGTGCCGCTGGGGGCCATGCTTGGCGCGGCAGACGGGACACTCTGTGACGTAGTCCTGGACGTCCTGGGAGTAGCTTGGCCAGTAGAATCGTTGCCTGATTTTTCCTAGCGTTTTGCTGACGGCGAAGTGAGAGCTGCTTCCAGGGTCACCATGGTAGTGTTCAATGACCTCCGCTACCTTGCAGCGGGGAAGGACCTCCTGGAGCCGGTTCTTGGCCGGGTCGCCGGAGTTGTGCTCGAAGCGGCGACAGAGGACTCCGTCCTTGAATTCCAGGGAGTTGTACTGGAGGAATAATTTCCTGGTTTCCGAGCTGAATCCCGCGGCGGTTTCAAGGGTGGGCTTTTGATTCGCCGCGACCGCCGCGAAGATTGGGCCGAAGTCTGGGTCGGCTTGCTGGAGCCGGGCCATTTCCTCTGGTTCGAAGCCGGGGTCGGGGCCGATGGCGACGACTCGTGCCACGGCGGGGTCAGACTTGGCGTCGTTCTGCTCGATGCGGACGCATTTGTTGCAGTCCGCTGGGCACAGCCTGCTGAGTGCATCGGCGTGCGCGAGCTGGGCCGGGCGAGTGTACTCGATTTTGTACTGGTAGCACTCCAGGCGCTCGATCCCCTGATGAAAATCGAGCGTGACCGGAGTGTGATCGGAGCGCGCCGAATCGGAGTGTTACCGAAGGCTAAATTGGAACATCGGACTGTGACCCGAGCGTGCGCATCCGAGCGTCAACGAAGCGTGAGCGGAGCGTGCACGGGCTGTAAGTGTGAGCGGGCTGCTCCCGGAGCGTGACCCGAGCGTACAATGTTCCCAAAGTGCCCCTCAGGCCTTGCTGGGACGCGTTCCGTAACGGAATGAACCAGCTGGGACATCAAAAGTGGCTTTTTTTATTAAGTGCAAAAAAAATGACCAAAAAATGTATGGCGGTGGTGGGAATAGAACTTCGGACCTGTAGCATCGTAGCGTGCACGCTTACCCCGAGACTACCGAACTGACTGGTGGGAGATGCCGCGCGCACCGCACCTGAGCCGAGTCCGCCGCAGCGGATGCGAGGCGACGCATCTGATTGGCTGCTGACGAAGCGCGCACGGACTGGCGGGGAGCGCTCCGGTCACGCTCCCTCCGGACAGGCGAGAGCTATGGACGCGCGCTGCGTGCAAGTCCGGGGGAGCGTGAGCCGAGTGTGAGCGGAGCGCTCGCTTACCACCGGGCAGTGAACGGAGTTAGTGGTGTGCGAATACTTCGAAACCGAATATAATCAGGGCGCGTTCAATCTGATTCCTAACAAAAACAAAAATGTAAAATTTTTAATCGACTTATTTTGGACTTAAGCATAAAAAAAGTGCCCTTTTAAGGCGTAAATATATTTTATTCCTATTCAAATCAGATCGAATGTGCCCTCATCCAATTCGATTGGAAGAAATTTTAAACATTCGATTCGAGATTCAAAAAGGTCACTACGCACATCTCTTAACGAAGTGCACAGAACACTCGGGTCACAGCCGACTTGTCTGCGAGGGAGCGTTACCCGAGTGTGAGCGGAGCGCTCGCCAAGCACTGGAGCAACGGGCGGTGACCGAAGCACCCTGAACACTCCGCTCACGCTCGCCTTGGTGGGTGCCTGCGGGAGGAAGCGTGCACGAGGTGTGACCCAAGCGTGCCACCTCCGCCGTACGCTTCGCTCACAGCCCGGTCACTCTCAGGGCACACTTCCTTCCAGGAGAGTCACAGTCCATTTTCATCAGGGTCCAGCGGGCCAGGCGGCCCTGCGGATTTTTCAGTGTCTTGAGCCAGCTGAGCGGCTTGTGGTCGCACTTGATGACGAAGGTGTTGCCATGGTGGTTGCCCGAGCGGCCCGCTGGGCCAGTCCCGAAGCCCGACTCCGAGCCCGGCCGCGAGCCTCATCGCGGCTGGCCCGACCGTCACTCCGAGTCCAGCCAGCAGCAGCGACACATCGTCCTCTCTGACCGTCTCGTCCGTAGCGCCGCGTCCCAAGGACCTCCGCTCTCGCGCTCTCTCTATATTGCATTGATTACCTTGCATTGATCTGAACCTGTGTACCAATAAACCTTGCGTTTATAAGCCATACCTCCACTCGTCTCTCTAGGAACCTCCCTCTTAAACCCGCATTATCACAGTGGTGGCAGCGGTTAAGAGGAGAGAGGAGAGGAGAAGGAAAGGTGCAGGGCGTGGCAAGAGCCAGTCCACCGCACTTTTCAAGCACTAGCTGCGGGTCTTTACGACAGCGGCATCGGTGCTTCCTAACGTTCACGCGCGACTACAGGTCAGCGGGAACTTAGGCCCCAGGTACACAGACGCGGCCACGCGCGGCACAAGCCAGCGTCGCCTAGCCACCCAGGGCTCTGCGCGGCTCAGTCCAGCAGTCCCACCCTAACGAGAGAACCGTTATTTTGAACACAAACAAACAAAGGTAACGCGCGGCTTCAGCCAGCGTACCGCCCGGGCACTGCGCGGCCCAGGCCAGCAGTCCCGCCCCGACGAGAAAACCGTTACTTTCGGACAAAGGTAGCGCGCGGCAAAAGCCAGCGTACCCGCTGTAGTACGACGAAAGCCCAATCGGAGTCTAGTTCCTGAACCCCTGCGTAGCGTCCCTCCTGTGTGTGTCTAAGGGTAAGTTTTTGAAGCAAGTGAAAGTGCTAGAACCGCGTAGATTGTGCGTTTAGGTAGGGCTTCGACCACCGAGCGAGTACCCGCTGCGTTGAGCGCGGTCTCAACCAGCTCCGCGCGGACGGCCCACAGCCCCGCCCCGCTTCCCCTCGCGACAGGCGCGGCCAAGCCAGTCTGTTGCTAGGGAGCGCGCGGCTTCCCGCCAAATCGCTACCCGCTCGCTGCCCGAGGAACCGTCGCTGAGCGTGGTTCAACCAGCTCGCGGTCGCTCCCCTCGCGACACACGCAGCCCCACACCATTGTTGTTGCTCGGCGTCGCGGCTTCCAGCCAGACGCTCACAACCACTCGCAGGACCCGTCCTAGAGCGCGGTTTTCGACCAGTTCTTTGACTCGCTTTCCTTGCAGCGGCTCCCTTGCCGCACACTGCTAAAAATGGCTCCGTCCAAAAAGCGCGCGCCGGCGCGTCCAAACGCGACAGCCGGCCCCGCGGGGCCTGAGGCAGGTGATTCGGACGCAGGTTCTATACCCGATGCCGTACCCAAAGGCATCGACGCCCTGCCAGCAATAGCGCCACGCACGTCCGAGAGACTGCGGCGGCAGCCAATTAGATTCTCCCCGAGTGATGACTCTCGCAGCCGGGAAGAAGAAATGACGCCGGAGGCCTTTGATGACCTCGTCAACCTGGCGGAGGCGGCCAACCGCATCGTTGCCGCCCGCGAAAAAGGGGAATCGGCGCCAAGCACATCTGCTCATGCCAACGCTGTGGACCAGGCCATCAGCGACCACCTGCAGCTGACAATGCCCGCCATTAATCCCAGCGCCGACGCCGCGGCTCGACGCCAGGCTGAGGACGCTGTGGGCCGCTACCCGTGGACTGGCTCCACACGGCCCCCGCCGTTTTCCCGCGAGCATGCGACCACGTCCTCAGTGCCAATGGACTTCTTCACCAGGCGTGAAACAAGCGCGGACGTGTTCCGCCGAGAGGGACTGTCCATCAGCACCCTGCAAGGCGAGCGAGGCCCTGAGCCAGCTCCGCCGCGAAGGGTCACGATCCAACACCTGCGCACCAGCAGCGCCGCGCCGGCCCCGACAGCCCAACGGCCCTTCGAACTGATTCCCCGCGCACGCCCAACAAGTGCGGCACCAAGCCAAACCATGCGCGTCGGTGCTCCCCAAGACCAGCACCGTGGCTATGCACAGGTGCGAGGTACGGAGACCCCGTATTCCCCAACCCAGTCACCTGAGAGAGCGCCTCGCAGTGATTTTACATCCTCCTGCACGCAAATGGCGTCAGGCCCAGCAGCCCAGTCCCCAGGGCGTGCGTCCAGGAGTCGCGTGCGCGGCGGCACACGCGCCGCGCAGCGCCGCGGTGAACCCGCCGATGACGGAGACAGCTCCCCGTCATCCTCCAGCAGCGCGAGCACCGTCTCGTTGTCCTCCAGCTCATCCTCCCCGAGCCCGCGGCGCGAGGCTCGCAGCCAGCACCGTCGCCAACAAGGCAGGGCTGGGAGTACACCGGACAACTCCAGGTCGCCAGTGAGACGCACCTCAGGACAGGTCCACGTGAACGCGGCGCGCGCTCGCCGTGAACAAGCTAGCCATGATCATGCCCGGCCTCACCCACTGCCAGTCCTGCCCCGCGGCACAAGCCAGGCGCAGGGCGGCAGCAGGCGTGCACGCTCACCCACTCCAGGGCCTCGCGGCCGCCACCAGGTCCGAGACCGCACAGGGCGGTTCGTGTCACGCTCACGCTCACGCTCAGCCCAGCGCCGCGGCGGAAGCCAGACGCAAAGCAGAAACCGACGCCGAGCATCACGCTCACGTTCACGCTCGGTCCAGCGCCGCAGCGCCAGCCAGCGTCGCTCTCGCTCCCGCTCCCAGACAAGCCGACGCCGCCGCCACGCGTCACGCTCGCGGTCACGCTCAAGCTCCCGCCGGCAGCCACGCCCAAGCACCGCGGACATTGCCGCCGCCGTCGCAGCAGCCCTCGCTGCAGCCACACTTCCCAGGGAACGCCAACCCCCACGTGTGCCAAACCCAGAGCGCTATGTCGGCCGGGCAGACTACCGCCTATACCGCATGCAGTTCGAGAGCATTGCTAACGCCAAGGGATGGGATTACACCACCCGGGGCACAATGCTAGCCAGCCACCTTGGAGACGACGCCGTCAGGGTCCTGGACAACATTCCAGGCCCTCTGCGCACTGACTTTGCCACGCTGGACGCCGCCCTCATGCGTCACTTCGCTGAGACCCCGCTGGAGCCCAGCGAGTACAGGCGCCTCCTTCGCGAGTGCCGCCAGCAGCATGACGAGTCCCTGCACTCATTCGCCCTGCGCGTCGACGAGTTGGTGCGACGCGGGCATCCCCTCCTTGATGCTACCCAACAGGAGCACTACAAGGTCGAGGCCTTTGTAGACGGTCTGCTTGACACCATGGCGGCCAGCCTGGTAGGCTACGGGTCATTCCCTACTCTGGAACAAGCTCTGGACGCCGCAAGGCGGTTCAAAAATAACCAGCCGGCACAAACTAAGAAAGTTCGCGCGGCTGAGGTTGACGACTCACGCGAGCGTGAAAAACAGCGCGATGCAAAAATCGACGCCCTGGTCAGCGCGTTCAATGAACAGCTGACAAGGAAACCCCAGGTCGTCACAGTCCAGGCTCCAGCACAGACCCCAACGGTGCAGCTAGTCGCGCCCTCCCAAGTGCCAGTACAGTGGGCCACACCAGCTTACGGGCCGCAAAACAAAAAACAGCATGGCAGCAACAACAACAACAAGGGAGGCCAAGGCGGTAGGAATCAGAGGGATTCCCGCCCCAACTCCAGCCGCGACTCCAGCCGCGAGCCCCACTCCAGCAGAAACGCCAGTCGCGGCGGTAAGCAGGACAACCGCCAGCCACGCCAAGCAGGGCCTGATGACGAGTGCTACAAATGTCACAAGTACGGACATTTTGCGGCCGACTGCCGATCCAAGAAAATTTGCTCCTACTGCAACAAACCGAACCACACGGCTGAGGTATGCCGCAGTCGCATCCGCGACGAGGCCGCTCGTACCGGCTCGGGCCGAGAGCGCTCTCACTCCCCGAATGATGCTGCAGTCCAAAAGTGCGAATACTGCAAGAAGAAGGGCCACACGCTCCCAGTCTGCCGCAAGCGTATCCGTGACGAAAACAAAGAGGGCGAGTCCCCCAAAAGGCAGAAGCGAGAGCCCCGCAACGATGACTCGGGAAACGGCTCAGGGCCGCATTCCCAGTAAACTCCGCGAGTCTTCCAGACAGCGGACGCGGCAATGTGGCCCGCCCCCAAAGTGCCTCATCGTCCGAAGTCACCGATCTTGACCTAGCCGCCTTCAATGCACTCACCATCGCGGAGGGCTCACCAACAATTGAGCTCGCGGTAAACGACATGACGCTAACTGCGCTAGTCGACAGCGGGGCGCAAATTACAATCTTTCGCCGCGGGATTCTCCCAGGTGAAAATTGGCATCTCTCCCCGCTTCGCCTCCGCTCAGCCACTAAAGATTCATCCCCTATGCTCGGCCCTGAGAAAGTCATGTTCAAGCTGAAAAACCAAGTTTTCGCTGTCATGGCATTTCAAGCCGAAATTGACGAACAAATCCTGCTTGGGCAAAACTTCATCGTGCCCCACGACCTACGAACCAGCCCCGGGCTCAACAAGCTGTCAATCCACCGCGACTCCATGGGTCGCGGGCTGCCTTGCCCACTGGTACTTCCCTACGAACTGACAGAGGCGCGCGGTATGAGCGCGTACCAGATTTACCTGCCGCTCAGAACTACAAACCGCATCGAGTTGAAACCTGGAGAGACGCTTTTCCTCACTGGTTCCGACCTGCGCCACCCACCCCTGCAGTTTCCCAGAAACGCATTCCAACCCTTCCTCACATCCGTGTGCCCGGCGCCAATGCCGCGGGCCCGCGTCCAGGACGAGACTTGCGACCGCCCCGTCATCCCCGCGGTGACGGAGGGCGCACCTCCGAGGGCCCCGGAGACGCCGCTAGGCGGCCTTCGCTTTGCAACAGGAAGCGCACAGCAAAAGCAACTAGCAACGCGGAATGAACAAGAATCGTCCGACGAAGCCGTCCCGCCGCAAGCCCCGGCACGCAAGCACGAGAGCGAGTCTACCTCCGGCCAGAGGGAAAGCTCGGCTGCTCACTCCCCAGCGGCCGTGCACCGGAATGTACCCGCAGTAAGACCCTCGCGGGGCAGCGATGATCAGAGAAACACCGCTATAAGCCCCGCTGTGGCACCCGGTCTGGCCCACTCTGTCGCGCCCGGTGACACGCTCACTGACGCTGTCGACGCACTGTGTGCCACCTTCAGCAAACTGCAACTGTGCACGGCCCGCCCCCGCCCCACCCCCATCGTGACAACAGAGCCGCCCCCGCGGTCACGCTCAACAAGACGCGGTACTTGGCTTCCGCTTATCGCGTGGCAAAGAGCTCGCTTTAACGGACTGCTTCAAGACGCCGAGGTGACCCCCGAGTTGCATCTGGGCCCGCCCCTGCGCTCCAGCCTCCACGAAGAAGTACTGGTCCGCGCTGAAGCTCAGCCCTCAGACCGTATCGCTGTGGAACACGGCTGAGCACCGACGAATTATTCTCCCACGCGTAATCGTCGCCGAAGCAGTCCTGCCCGCCTACTATGACACGCAGCGCTTCGCGCCTGTGAGGCAGGCAACCCTTCTGACCGCCCCCGGGGCGCAGGCAACCACTCCAGCGGCGCTACACCCCGCGCCGCCCCGCGCTGCACTCATGGCCGCACCGAGCGCCTTGGCTCTCCAGGTGAAACTCCAGGACGCGGCATGCGCCAGTCCAGCCCGCGCGTCAAACATGACAGCGGGCCCACCCGTGGAGTTCCCTAAGCTGCCCCCAATCGATCCTCAGCTTTGCCAAGACAAAACCAAGAGTTACGGCTACACGATCCACCTGGTTGAGTGTCCGCCGCGAGCCCCGCCGCTCCCCGACGTGGTGCCCCTTCCGGAGCCCATGAAGCAGATGCTGGACCGCTGTGAAGGCGTCACCGCGCCCCAGAAGGCCCAACTGGAGAAACTGATCCGCGAGTTTTCAGACGCTTTCTCAACGGACGGATCCCTCGGCGCCTGTGACTGGGCCCCATTCGAAATCCAAACGGGAGACGCGGCCCCCATCCGGCGCCCCGTCAGACCAATCCCGGTCCACCTGCGCCAGAAAGTTGAAGAATTGTACCGCGGTTATCTGAATCGCGGGATAGTAGTTCCTTCGGACAGCCCCTGGAACACTCCGATTGTCATCGCCCTCAAGAAAAATGGAGACATCCGAGTGTGCTTTGACTTTCGAGAACTCAACAAAGTGACAACGGTCCCGCAGTTTCCTCTGCCAAGAACAGAAACCATCATCGAAGCACTGCAAGGCAAGAACTTCGTCGGCCTGCTCGACCTGATTTGGGGATTTCATTGCATGAAATTGAACCCCAACGACTGCGCCAAGACCGCACATACCGTAGGCGGGCACCACTACGAGTTCAGATATCTGCCTTTTGGCCTCAGCGGAGCGCCTGGAGCCTTCTAGGCCTTACTCCAGTTGATCCTCCGGCCCGTCAAGATCGTCCCCTACCTGGACGACGTGTCCTATGGCGGAGCCGACTTCGCCGAGCTCATCATCACGCTGCGGCACATCCTCATGAGATTTCGCCAGGCCAACGTGAAAATAAAGCCGGAGAAGTCACACTTAGTGACGCAACGCCTCAACATACTTGGTCATGTGTGGGTGCCCGGAGGCATCACAACGGACCCCGCCAAAGTCCAAGCCGTCGCCGACTGGCCCACGCCAGGTGACGCCGCGCACGTCAAGAAGTACTTGGGCTTGACGGGCTTCTACGCGAAGTACATCCCGGACTACGCGAGGATCGCGGTCCCCCTCCACAATCTGACAAGAAAGCACCTGGCTTTCGTGTGGGACGCTGACGCGGAGCTCGCGTTCCAGCAGCTCAAGCGCCTGCTCATCAACAGCCCCATCTTGGCCTTGTTCGACGCGAACGGCGGCATGCTCATCCTCTACACCGACGCCTCGAACGTAGCCGTCGGCGGCGTGCTCGCCCAGAACCAAAATGGCCGCGAGGTCACACTGGCGTACTACTCCAGAGTGCTCCAGTCGGCACAGAAGAACTGGTGCATCACACACCGCGAGCTGTACGCGATCATTGCGTGTCTTGGCAACTGGCAACTGGCAACTGGCAACTGGCAACTGTGATAATGCGGGTTTAAGAGGGAGGTTCCTAGAGAGACGAGTGGAGATATGGCTTATAAACGCAAGGTTTATTGGTACACAGGTTCAGATCAATGCAAGGTAATCAATGCAATATAGAGAGAGCGCGAGAGCGGAGGTCCTTGGGACGCGGCGCTACGGACGAGACGGTCAGAGAGGACGATGTGTCGCTGCTGCTGGCTGGACTCGGAGTGACGGTCGGGCCAGCCGCGATGAGGCTCGCGGCCGGGCTCGGAGTCGGGCTTCGGGACTGGCCCGGCGGGCCGCTCGGGACCCGATCGGCGCGATCGACTTCGATTGGCGGCCGCGCGTTCGGGACGCGCCGCGCGGGATACTTGAAGCGGTGCCGCGGACGGCTGACGCGCGGGGTAGCGCAGCCGGCCGTTTGGGCTGGCGGCTGGCTCTGAGCGCGGGGTATCGCCACGCGGGTAGTGCGCGTTCTGACTTAGTGCATGGAAAGGGTGGTGGAGGCTTACAAAGCCGTATCACCACAATATTGTCCGATCGACTTCCGGTTTTCGTCGTTGAATTCCTTACGTAAAAACGAAACTTTTGACGAGTCCGCCCCGTACAATTTACCCCACCTTGCGGATATGGGCCGCCCTAGCCTCCAGGTTGCTGTCTCCAGGTGTCCTTTGACACCGTGTATCATATGGAATCTACACGTGTAAATCAAAATATTACTGACTCGATCGCTAGTCCAGTGGTACCCCGGCCGAGGTACAGAATGGTAGAACAGGATCGTACTAGGCTTGTAGCATGTATGGATGATCCCGGGGACCACCAGCAGACTAGCCTTTTTGGGCAAACGATACCTCACCCGTACTACAAAGCGGGATGATACGATGTCTGAGCGTGGACGTCCAGTGGAGGTCACACGTAGTAGGAAATGTTGACTGGGCGGACAAAAATCTGGATGGTGCTTTTCACTTTATCTGGGTGCGAAATTAACTGATTTTGCCTGGGGTTTACCCCCTTGAGCGATAAAACGGCTGACGCAAAGCAGTAAAGTCCTAAAATCGTCATGCGGCCGGAGCAAATGTGCCACGTTTGACGCGCGTTACCGGCGTTCTCCGAGGTGGACAAAAATCTGGCTGGTGCTTTATACTTAATTTCGGTGCTAGATTAACTGACTTTGACTGGGGTTTACCCCCTTGACTGATAAAACAGCACCCACAAAGCGACAAGTCGTCGAATCGTCATGCGGCCAGGGCGAATGTGCCAAGATTGAGGCGCGTTACCGGCGTTCTCCGAGGTGGACAAAAATATTGCTTGAGCTTTTCACTTTATTTGGGTGCTAGATGAACTGATTCTGACTGGGGTTTACCCCCTTTAGCGATAAAACGCTACCCTCAAAGCAGTAAAGTCGTCGAATCGTCATGCGGCAAGAGCAAATATGCCAAGTCTAAGGCGCGTTACCGGCGTTCTTCGAGGTGAACAAAAATCTGGATGGTGCTTTTCACTTTATCTGAGAGCCGTATTAACTGATTTTGCCTGAAGTTTACCCCCTTGAGCGATAAAAAGCCACCCACAAAGCAGTAAATTCGTCGAATCGTCATCCGGCCAGAGCGAAGATGCCAAGTTTGAGGCGCGTTACCGGCGTTCTCCGAGTCGGACAAAAATTTGGCTGGTGCTTTTTACTTTATCTGGGCGCCATATTAACCGATTTTGCCTGGGGTTAACACCTTTCAGCGATAAAACGCTACCCACAGAGCTGTAAAGTCGTCGAATCGTCATGCGGCCAGAGGATGCCAAGTTTGAGGCGCGTTACTGGCGTTCTCCGAGCTGGACAAAAATCTGGTTTGTGCTCTTCACTTTATCAGGGGGCTATTTTACCCGATTTTGACTGGGGTTTACTTCCTAGGTTGATAAAACGGCACCCACTATCATTTAAAGTCTTGGAATCGTAATGTTTTTGAGTGCGGGCCCGGAGACCTCAACGCATGTAAGTAACGGATGTTTTCGGACAATTTTTTTACGGATCGCTGCTGCAGTTTTCTAGTATTTTTTCAAGTTAATTTCGATGGAAAGTCATTTTCTATCCTTTGGAATACTTTGGAGGTGTGGCTGGTCTTTCCTTGGCGTATTGATGGTTTGTTTAAGCTTGGTCTTCTGTGGCCACAATTTTGTGGCCAACAACACAGCCGTCAAGTGGGAGTAAGGAGAAAACAAAATACAACAGGGTACAAAATACAACATTTAATAATAATGCATGTCATGATTAAAAAATGATTACATTGAAAAAATGATTGGAAAAAAAATGAAAACAAGTCAAAACAAAATAACATTCAAATAGTCATCGAAGTCCTCGTCACTCGTCGAGCATTCGCCCTCTTCTCTCTCTTCTCCTTCTCCCACTTCTTCTTTCTTCACCTCAACATGACCCTAAAAACAGAAAAAGAAAAAAAAATAAATTATAAAACAAAACCCTAAAAACTAATATAACCAGACAAAACACAAAAAAGATTTAGGATAAGAAGTGGCGCGCAGGGGAGATGCCCACTCTAACAAGGCCCCACCCCCCATTAAAAAATTATTTAGAGACTAAATCTGATGCTTCTTAAAAGAGTTGACAGCCGCACATAAGCATACAGTGATTTAATTATGTTCACCAACTACTTAACTAAAAACCCAACTATTTTCATGAAATTCAAAATTATTTTTTTAAGATTCATGTCAGAAGGACTCAGGCTTAAATAAAAAGACAACAGAAGAATTGTGAAAACTCAATTCAGCCTCCAACTCAATTGCAGCCTGCCTTGGCTACAGAACTGCCGTAAAACCTCAAAGACAGATTCCAAAGAAACATGACTGAATGACTTCATATTTCTCGACAAGACTTTGCAGAGAGTGGCTCTGAACTGAAAACAAACCTCATGAATAAGAATTTTGGACATACATCCATTCCATTGGATAAAAAAGTTTGCAAGTTAAGTCAACTTTTTGGATGAAAATGAAAATTAATTTTCACAAGATTTATGTCAGAATGACTTAGGCCATGATGAAAGGCAGAAACGGCCTAGAGAGCGCGTGAAGCTATGCTCCCCGCTTCTGCAGAGGTTAGGGAAAACTTCGAGATTATGAAAACACGGCCGTTGTTTGGAACACGCCTTGCACAGATGGAAAGGATGAAATTAAGAGTGCATTAGACTTATAAGCCTTCCCGAAAGTTCCCAATTTGACTTTAACTACAGTGGATATGTAGACACATTGACGGCGTCACCGGGGTGTTCAGCGGTTTTCAGGCCTTATTGCAGCTTTCGGCATTTATACTTACATTTATTGTGGGTAAAATTCAGTGTTTCAAGATGGCTAATAAGCCTAATGCACCCAACATTTCATGCTCTTTCGATCTGTGCGAACATGTTTCAAACAACGGCCTAGTTTTCATGATCTCGAAGTTCTCCTGAACCCCTTTGCTGAAGCGGGGTAGTCTAGAGGTTAGCGAAACAAACCTTGCATTTCATTTTGCTGAAATGAAATTTTGCACACAGTTACTATGCACCCCAAGGTTAATTTTAAGAAGTGGTGCCACGATGGTACCCCCTGCAGAGCGACGGTGGCAGGGGTTGCCTACCCAGCAGGCGCTTTTCTGCTCTCTCTCTGTTTCCAGCGCTCCTGCTGGCAAACGGGTGGCCCCTTGTTAGATCTGACACCAGATTCGGGTTCTCCACACCCGAAAACCTTGAGTACCCCAATTGGGGCCTCCCTCCCTTGCCCCCAGGGGGGCCCAGCGCAGCGAGGAAAATGATAAAAAGTCCGAAACTCAGGCTTTTTGAAAATCTTTGTTGCACACACACGCGCGCGCGCGCCCGAGAGAGAGAGAGAGTGAGAGAGAGAGAGAGAGAGAGAGAGAGAGAGAGAGAGAGAGAGAGAGAGAGAGAGAGAGAGAGAGAGAGAGAGAGAGAGAGAGGGGCAGCTCGAGGCTGCGCTGAGTGTATATAAATGAAAAGCACTGTTTACGCATACGTTACAGTTGATGTAGCGTTTTTATTAATGAATAAGCATATAATGCACTTACTAAAATAAATTAATCTTAACAATATTTTCATTTGGCACACAGAACCAACGAAGTAAATAAATAAACTTCTTACAAACTAACAAAAACGGCAATAAATAGGGTTTTTGCATTTACATTTTAGTTACTTATTTTAGGACTTTGGTAGCACAAGACTAGACCTTAGTATCCATTACACACTAGGGGCCGTCGAAAAAAGACGTTTTTCGATTTCAACTTTTCGGTAGCACTCACTAGTTTCGTTTTTTAATGCTGAATTCAGATTCGTATCGGGTTTTGCGATCAGACGTCATCTTCATCACCCTCCAAGCCGTTTTATGAAAAAAAGCGGCAAAAAGAAGGTGTTGAAGATGTAAACATCTATTTTTCCACCCCACGAGCTCGGGTGGGGGTCCCTATCGCTGTATCGACTTTTTCGGCACAAGAGACAACATTTTGTACCACCAGGGCCTATCGGAACCCATTCATTCGGAGCCCAGACCTCTAAAATAGTCAAATTTCGGCAAATTTTTGTCATTTTTTTTGTCTTTTTTTTTAGTTTTTCCACATTTCTGAGCCCCATAGCCTCACCATAGCGCACTATTGTGGATGAAAAGAAGGTAGAGGGTTGGCAAAAGGTAGCCCAGCGCCAGGGACGCGACAGGAGTGCCGTAGAGGGCGGCACAGAGGCGGGAAATTCGATAGTTCTTTTCGACAAATTTGAGGAAATGGTTGAAGCACCCTCTGCAAGCTCTCTCTATCTCTCTCTGTCTCTCTCTCCCCCCCCCCTCTCTCTCTCTCTCTCACTCACACACCTGCGTGCCATCCCATGAGTGCGAGAGACAAAGCGGCGTTCATGGAGTGTCTCGTATGTGTGTGTGAGAGAGACAGAGAGAGACGAAGCGAGCGACTAGTGCGCGCAGGGAAGGGGTTGGGGAGGGGGCGGTCAGGCGAGGCCGGTGGGGAAAGGGGTGGGGGGTGGCCGGCGGGTGGCGCTGCGGTGTGCCGAGTGCCGCTCGCCGGCCCGGGTCGCTCGGCTCGCTCGGCTCGCTCGGCTTTCCCGCCTCGGCCCGATGTTGTTGTTGTCGCGCCATTCATCAGCTGATTTGTTTGCTGCGCGCACGCGTTTCGCTGTGTATTCTATTGTGGTTTACCATGTCCGTTCGGACTCGGAGGGCGAGAGTGCCCGTTCTGGAGGTAGTGGCAACGGATTTTGCCGGCTTGTCGCTGCCGACGGTTGGAGAAGTGCTATCGGCGTTCATCGCTACGCGGGAAGACTGGCGGACGGAGGCGAAGACGTCTAAGTACCCGGCAAGGCTGCCGGTCGTCCAGGCCGTCGTGAAGAAGATTTTCGCTCTCTGGGATGAGGCCGGGCTTCCTGTCACATCGCAGCGGACGGCGGAGCTGTGCCTGGAGGCGCGGCTGCGCGAGCTTTTCCGGCTTCGAGACAGCCCCAAGTCGAGGGCAAGCAGTGCCTCTCTCAAGAAGAAGAAAAGCGACTTCATTTTGGCAGCCCAGAAACTCTTCGACATTTGCGCCTGCAAATGCATCTGTGACTGCAGCTGCAATGAAGCCGTGAAGTCTGCTATGAGCGGTCGTCGGCCTTTCCTGCAGGACCAGCGGACTGCGAGGATCCTAAACATCCAGGACGCTGCTGCCGCCGCTGCCGCCGCTGCTGCAGCCGCTGCCGCAGCCGTTCTTGCCTCCCCTGCTGCTACAACGCCGCAACCTGCTCGCCGATCCCAGAGGCGCCTCGCCTCCGCAGCGTCCAGCGGCCCCACATCATCGGCCACCCCGAGTCCCGCAAAGAGGCGCCGGACCCGGGCGGACGCCAGGGACGAGGACTTCGCCGTCGCGTCGGGGTCGCGCAGTGTTTCGACGCAGAACCGCGTTGGACTCTCAAACACTGCCATCGTCGCCGCGCGCTACGACGTGTCCAGCGCTGCAGCTGCGGCGATCGTGAGCGCCTTCGCCGTGGACACAGGGCTGGTGACTCCATCGGACAAGACACTGGTCGTCGACCCCTCCAAGATGCGGCGCGAGCGCACGCGCGTGATGGGCGAGGCCAACGCTGCTGGGCTGCAGGAGTGCCAGAACCCTGTGTCCATCTATTTCGACGGCCGGAAAGACGAGACCCAGGTGCAGGCGGACCTGCCTGGCGGTCGCTACAAGAAGACCCGTCACGTCACAGTAACTCAGAACCACATCGTGCTGCTGGCGGAGCCGGGTGGAAACTTTGTCGGCCACGTCACGGCCACCGGCGCTCGCGCCGTCGACGAAGCCAGCGCCATCGTCGGCGGCCTCCGCGAGCGCCAGGTGTCGACCGACGGTATCCGGGCGGCGGGCTGTGACGGAACATCTTACAATACCGGGCCCTGGGAGGGTGTGCTCGCTTGCCTGGAGAGGGAGCTGGGGCGCCCCCTCCAGCGCATAGTGTGTATGCTATACACCTCAATGAGCTGCCACTGAAGAGGGTAATGAAGGAGTGCGACGGCCCCACCAGCGGACCCCAGAGCTGGACTGGGCCAATCGGGAGGCAGCTCCAGGCCGCAGAGAAGATGCGGGTGAAGAAATTCAAGGTGATCGAGGCGACGCTTCCACCAGTCGACAGGGAGGCGCTCAGCTGGGAGCAGCGTTACCTGTACGACATCTGCGTCGCCTTGACCACCGGCACCTTCCCCGCGGACCTCGCAGCCCGAGACCCCGGTGCCCTCCATCAGGCACGCTGGGTAACAACAGCCAACAGGATTTTGCGGCTGTATGCGGCGTACTCGCGTCCCTTCGCCACGCTGAACCACGTGGCGCAGTTCATCGTGAAGGTGTACGTCCCGTCGTGGTTCGGCATCAAGAGGGAGCCGAGTATCATCCAGGGCCCGCGTCACCTGCTGCGTCTCATCAAGTCGTCGCGGCTCTTGCCGCAGAAGATGAGGGAGGCGGTGCGGGACTCCGTGCAAATCAACGGATTCTTCGCACACCCCGAAAACCTCCTTCTCAGCATGGCCGTCGACGAGCGGCAGGAGGTGCGAGACCTCGCCCTACACCGCATCATGGCCGCCCGAGCCCAGTCCACTAGCACTACCACCTTGAGGGCCTTCTCTGTACCGAAGATAAACTTCGACGCAGAGGAGTATTTCGACCTCGTGGACTGGGAGACAACCGCCGTGACGCCACCGCCCCTGCTGGCCAACATCAGCGACCAAGACTTAGCCTCCAGCATCACGGCTGGTCAGCTCGTCGTGCCGCCTATGCCCTGCCACACGCAGGCCGTGGAGCGGTTTGTGAAAGAAGTCACAGTAGCCGCCGAGAAGGTCGTCGGCGAGCAGCGCCGCGACGGCCTCATACGCACCAAGATAAGTGCAAGAAGAGCAATGCCAAAGTACAAATCTAAGTCAGCATTCGTTGCGCCTAAGCAGCCTTAATTCTTAAGCGCCACGCCCGGGAGGGTGGGCGGGCGGGGCTCGACGTGTAGGCACCTCCTCGTGGTGAGCCCTGGGTAGGCACAGCAAAACTGCTTGCCGAGCTAAGACCTACACACGCGCTAACAGCACCTAAACGGCGCGCAATGGGTGCAGCGGTACATAGCCGGGCCGGGCAGCCCGCCGCTGCGCCCCTCCCCACTCCCAACCCCATTCCCTGCGCGCACTAGTCGCTCGCTTCGTCTCTCTCTCTCTCTCTCCCTGTCTCTCTCTCTGTGTCTCTCTCACAGTGGCGGAGCCACGGGGGGGCTCAGGGGGGGCTCAGCCCCCCCCCCAGCTCCGTTTCGGCCCCCCCTATGAAACGTCCAAATCCGAGGAGAACGGAAACGGGGGGGGGGGGTGTCCAGCCGGCCGGCAAATAATGACACTCGCGGGGGCTGGGGCGTCCTAGCAACGAGAATGAGGTGCAAGGCACGGGGACGGCCCGTCCATGGAGGCCTACATTGTAACTGAGTGCCAATGCACTCAGTTTGAAGCTAGCGATGGGTTGAGAGCTAATAAAAATATGTTTCACTTTCACTCATGCGCCTTGTAGGTAGGCAACCCTCAGTACGCGTCCCCCTGTAAGGTAGGCAATCTCCTAAAAAAAAGGTCAGCGCCCCCCCCAGCTCGGCAGTCTGGCTCCGCCACTGCTCTCTCACACACACATACGAGACACTCCATGAACGCCGCTTTGTCTCTCTCGCACTCATGGGATGGCTCGCAGGTCAGGTGTGTGTGTGAGTGAGAGAGAGACAGAGAGAGAGAGAGACAGAGAGAGAGAGAGGAGAGAGAGAGCGCTTGCAGAGGGTGCTTCAACCATTTCCTCAAATTTGTCGAAAAGAACTATCGAATTTCCTGCCTCTGTGCCGCCCTCTACGGCACTCCTGTCGCGTCCCTGGCGCTGGGCTACCTTTTGCCAACCCTCTACCTTCTTTTCATCCACAATAGTGCGCTATGGTGGGGCTATGGGGCTCAGAAATGTGGAAAAACTAAAGAAAAAGACAAAAAAAATGACAAAAATTTGCCGAAATTTGACTATTTTAGAGGTCTGGGCTCCGAATGAATGGGTTCCGATAGGCCCTGGTGGTACAAAATGTTGTCTCTTGTGCCGAAAAAGTCGATACAGCGATAGGGACCCCCACCCGAGCTCGTGGGGTGGAAAAATAAATGTTTACATCTTCAACACCTTCTTTTTGCCGCTTTTTTCCATAAAACGGCTTGGAGGGTGATGAAGATGACGTCTGATCGCAAAACCCGATACGAATCTGAATTCAGCATTAAAAAACGAAACTAGTGAGTGCTACCGAAAAGTTGAAATCGAAAAACGTATTTTTTCGACGGCCCCTATTACACACACACTTGCACAGTTCTGTGCATTGCAAATCTTTGCAGCCGCAGTTACCTACTCCACACAGCACCTTACATTTACAACGCACTAACGCTTTAGAAGTTTTTGCTATAGTAGGCAAAGTTTTGTGAACTACGTCCCAGCCGTCTTCAAGTGCAACCCAGCCCCATGAGGATGGTTCGGGGAGCGTTTGGATCGGTTGCAGGAGCTGTCTCCAAACTTGTGCCTGATAAGAGGACCTCAAGGTGTGTTGTTTTAACGCATCTTCGGTTGGCGGAATCGACTCCAAGGGTCGGCTGCAGCTTCCAAACATGGATCGTCGGCACTGGGTTACCGATTCGAAGGCTCTAGCGCTTAAATTAAGACGTGCGAATTAGCGCACTGAAATAAGACATAATGTGTCTGGCAAAACTGGAGAAGATACTTACGGGCTGTACATAGACATCACGAGTTTGTCGAGACCACTCTGCGCAGCGTCTACTTGGCCTTCAGTCAGACTCTCCAAACTCTCAATGACGTCCGGGTGCATAGTGAGAGCGTTCCACGCCTTTTTCTTTCCAATCCCGTAGAATCCTTCGACGTTATCGCATCCGGTGAACGCGTGGAACGCCGGCAGCACACGACACTTGGCAGGACCTACAAGTAAAAACAATTAAGGCAAGAAACGACACTGTATTGCAGTTACCGCAAACTAAAAATTGTATATTAACGTTAAATTTTATTTGAATTTATTATTAAAAGAGCATACCTAGAGTTTCGCAAATTTCATGCACGGCTATGTAGCGATGCTGCTTGCTACTAAAGTGATGTATCCACAACTCTTGTAGTGTGGGCAACTCGGGAAAGCATGAGCAGGCCAGGGTAATGATATCAGTGTCAGAGGCTCTGATCATGACTCTCGTTGACCCTTTCTGAACTGCATCCGACATATGCACAAAAATTCGAGTGTCAGCCTCCTCATGGTTACATGGGGCAAGGTATGTCGTGTCTTGCTCTCCGTTGCAGACAACAGTTTGGCCCTTGGTTGATATGCACAAACTGCCCTTTATGTCACAGATGCTGTTGGCCAATAACTCAAACAGTTCAGTCTTATTGGCACTATTTCTCAGAAATTCGGGCCAGTTCTTAGGAATTCTTGTATCTGCAGCAACTCGAATCCTGGGGCCATCACCCCGTTTTCCACGGGTGATTCCTTTCAGACTTTTCTCAAAATACCTAAAAACATTAAAAAAATGAAAATAAAAACGTTAAATTTTACGAATTAAATCAATGTAAATGTGTGAATACGTACACGTCCCATACTATGTCTAGCCTAGAGACATTACTTATTTCTTTGTTTAAAAAGGGCAAAAACACTTTTTTAATGTAGTCACTAAAGAAGACACACAACCCAGGCTTTAACAAATGCATTGTAGCGGCGCCGTCTAGAATCTTAAAGTCAACTTTGGGTGCAGCTGAAGGTGCAGAAGTCATTAATGGGGCCAAACATTTATTTGTTAAGTCTTCTTTAGAAGTAGCTCTCATAGTGCCACTAGGCAAAAATAAGGCAGGTGGGTATTCCTGATTTTCATGGGCAAAGAATTCATGTAAATCAGCTGGCCTGTTGTTGCTTATTGCCACAAACATGTGACTGAAAAGGTTAACGTCATTCTTGAGAGTCTGTATCTTAGCATTTGTTGGTGCCTTGCGTTGCGGAGAGAAACCGAATGTAGGAAGGCGATTTTTAATTATAGGTTCACGAAATTGCACTGTTGCGCCTTCTTTCAACCTTTCATTAACAAATTTTTGGTACTGCTGTATGCCAAGATCTTCAATAGTCATTACAGTATTCACGACATCGTTAGAACAGCAAACTCGGGTATCAATATTGTATAAATCTTGACTCTCCTCCGCAAAAGGATTGCCTTTTAAAATAAAATTAAAAATAATAACAGGGCTCGTTTTGTGCATTCAGTCAGAATTAATTTTATGTAAACGTTTTATAAATACCTGCAGTAAGGAAAACTTGTTCTAATGCTAGCTTGTCTTTTGAAAACATTGTTCTGGCTTTCTCAGAGTCAAAGTGGTGCAAATAGTCCAAAGTTTCTCCAGATTTAAGATAGTTTTCCTCGAACTTAGTGGAAATGCTGGCAACTTCTGGGGCTGAAAGAGTCCATTTCAGTAAGGCCGCTGCATCCTCAGTAAGACCAACCATTCCTAGAAAAAGAAATAAGGATATTGGAAAACGAGAAAAAATACATTTTTAAATATTATACATTTCTGTTACTTACCTCCATTGCCTTTCAAAATTGCATTAAGCTGCTCGTGAGCTTGGTCAAGAGCTATGTTAGAAAATTTGTTTCCACATTTATTGGCAACAAAATACCCTTCCATAAATTTTTGCCACAACTCAGGGTGAATATTTTCCAGGTTTGCATTATCTCTGATGTGTATTGGTAGCCACCGTGCATAATTATGGTGGTCTAAGGCAAAGCAGAAAGGGACTATGCGCGATAAGGCTACGTTAAATAGTTTGAAATCGGCAAGTCGGAGTGACCTCACAATTTGAAGAACCACTAGCTCAAGGTTCAGAGTAATGTCCCAGTACCGATACTGGGGGGATGATTTTTTCATGTCATGCCACTGCTCAAAAGTATGGGGGTCGTCCCCATCGTAGTCTTCAAATGCTTTCATTTTGAGACCATGCAGCACTGCAGCAGTTACCTAGAAATTTAAAAAAATGTGTAATCACAACAGAGATATTTCATAATTTCAAAGTTTGCATATTTAATTACCTGGTGCGCGTATCGTGACCTGGTTAAATGTGACACATTAAGGAGTGCCTCAGCCCTCCCTGCTGTTGTAAGATCTGACTTGGCTATTAGGCTGGCCCAACCACTGCCTTCTAACCAATCTCCTAGCACACGCATTGCTGCCATTTCAATGTGAAGCCCTCCCATGAGGACAAACATTTTATCCTCGCCGTACTTTTCTGCTTCAAGCCATTGTATTTGCTTGCACAACGCATACAGAGGTTGATCGCAAACTATTACTGGAACCTTAATAAAAAAAAATGTGTGAACATAAAATAACGTTGCAAATTGAATAAATTTAATAAAATTAAAATTTCTATGCTTACCTGACCAGGGTTTAAAAGCTTAGTTGCTTTCATGACAACGCCCATGCTGTGAGACATCATTGCCATACTACTTGATTTTTCCCTGAAGATGGGCAAAATTGCACTTCTAGTTTTATACAATCCTGGCTGTGCACTTTGTGAGTGGAAAGCTGGCCACGTGTTAACAGTTTCACTTTTCCTGCATTCTTCTAACCATTCCTTTTCTTGGGCGTAAGGATTGGTTTCAGAACTTAATTCAAGTCTACATTCTGTACTTAAAAGAGGACAAACAGAAAGCCTGCCATCAAGGAAGGAAGGGGGCACAACTGCGTAATGAACTGGTAGCTCTGCAATCTTTCTCTGGCGTGGAACGTCAACTATTATTGGACGAGGTGCACCTAAAAAAAGGCAAATGGCATAAAATTAAAAATTTATTTTAAAGTAAAATTAATTTGCGAATTTTTTTCATGCCTCACCTGGTTCCCCGTGCTGCATTAGAGAGACTACAGTGCCATGAAATGCTTCTTTTGCAGTCATTGAGGAGGTATTATGGTCCAAATTGTCAACTGCGCCAGTTGTAAAAGTTCCAAGATTAAAGTTTATTGGGCAGACAACGCCGTCTTCCTTGTATTGATGGCATGATTTGTTAGCACGGTTTGTGAGAATGGTGCTAAGGCGATCATATGATATACACAAGCCCATCTCAAACAAGGTTTGAACTAGTTGTTTGCTTCTAGTTTCACCATACGTCTTTACAGCAACGTACACGGGCACTGGTGTCTCTTTATCAGCATCATGGCGCCTGTTTTGACCTTTTTGCTTTTTTCGGCAGTGGTAATACAGCAGCTGTGCCATGCTTGATATGACAGCGTCTGGCTTTTCATCTGTGTTGCTTTTGCCATCAATAATTAAACTCACTAAGGAAATGAGCGATTCTGGAACAAATTTATCTATATCCGGAGACATGCTTTCCCAGTCATGTGGCACATGTGAAAATATATCAGCCCGGACTTGTTCTGCTGCTTTTGATAAATTATTGATTTCTTTTTTTGCACATTCCGCTCGAATTGCCACATCTACGTCCTCTTTGTACCTCAGTAGACAATGCTGGCCAGTAGTACCCGATGCTTCTAAATAAGGGCATGCACTCAATATTTGCTCCCGAAGTCTTGAGGAATGTACAGAAATATCCACACCCCGTTCTTGAAGTTTAGAATTATAAATTCTAGCCAGTTGGGAGACTGTGAAAACAGGCAGATCTTCAGAGCACTCTTTAACGTCATGAATATGCTTGATCACGAAAGCCAGTGACTCATCGTGGGCTGTTGATGACTGCTCAGAGGAAGATACATTTTTTATGTACATGTAGGAAGCCCTGCAGTTTTTGTGACACCAGCATTCATTAGACTGAAGTAGCACAAGAACTTTTGAATCAAGTTTTTTTGTGGCTGTTAGTTTCAAGGCGGCCTTGCCATCTGGTTGAATTTTTTGAAGAGGCGAGTTTCTGGAACCTTTGTTGCTACAGAAAATGCAAGTTGATTCCGTTAATTCTGGGCTGGTTCCTAACCCGGAACTTCTTCTAGTAGGTACTGGTGTAGTAGGAGGAATGTTTTCTGAATTAGCACATTTTGCCCTTTTTAATTTGCTGTCAGTACATTGCAGAAAACAACATTTGTGCCACTTTGCTTTGTTCCGCATTAAATTTTCTTTTATTCCTGCTCCCTCACTTAATTGTACTACATTAGCATTGCAGGGAGTTCTTCCTAGTACTTGAAACTCCTTTAAGTTGCGATCTAGAGTATCAAAACCATCTTCCTTTTTCGATCTGTTGTTTCTTGACGGATCTCTAAGTTCTTCATCTTTTTCCTCTTGGCACAACACACAAAGGTTCCAATCAATGGGAGCACTACGTTTTCTTTGGGAAATTTCTTCAAGAGACGAATTAAGATTAACTATTTTAAAACTGGTATTCATTTTAGCTAGCTGTTAAACCTGAAATACCAACATGGGCGTTAAAAATACATTCAGAAAGAAATCGAATGAAAACTAGTGCAGTTAATTAGTCTCGTCGACAAGATTCGTAAAATACCCCGCATGCGTAGCTAACTCTTAATAGCACATAATACATCCCTAAAAACACGCGGTAACGAAAAAAAAAAGATTGACTTACCCATAGCTCCAAATAACGTAGTCGATGAACACACTACTTCACAAACGATGAATCAGACAAACAACACACAACACTAAATATCTTGCACAACACAAAAATATAACGCACTGCAGATAAAAACAACTGTCGCGTCCCTGCTGACCGAGCGAACAACACAGCGACGCTGGGAGGCAGACGGACAGACAGTACGACGGGCGGCATTGTTGCGACCGACGCACGCGCCTCAAGTTGATCAGCGTGCGGGCGCGCGCGCGCTCTCGCTCCCGTTTGGCGCGTGAACTCGCTGTCACGTGATGCTGTGTTGTTTCCCCGCTGTGTGTGTGTGTAAGGGGGGGGGTGTATGTGGGTGCATGTGTGTGTGTCTGTGCAAGAAAGATTTCCAAAAAGCCTGAGTTTCGGACTTTTTATCATTTTCATCGCTGCGCAGGGCCCCCCTGGGGGCAAGGGAGAGAGGCCCCAATTGGGGTACTCAAGGTTTTCGGGTGTGGAGAACCCGAATCTGGTGTCAGATCTAACAAGGGGCCACCCGTTTGCCCGCAGGAGCGCTGGAAACAGAGAGAGAGCAGAAAAGCGCCTGCTGGGTAGGCAACCCCTGCCACCGTCGCTCTGCAGGGGGTACCATCGTGGCACCACTTCTTAAAATTAACCTTAGGGTGTATAGTAACTGTGTGCAAAATTTCATTTCAGCAAAATGAAATGCAAGGTGTGTTTGAATACGGGCCGCTAACCTCTAGACTAGGGAGCATGGTTTCACCCGCTCCCTGGGTCGTTTCCGCCCCCTGTGAAAAGACATCAGATGGAATGGGAGAATTTTTATTGACCTCTATCATTTCATCGAGCAACTTCGGAAACAAAAACCGAAGAACATGTATAGTGTAAAATGATGACTTGGACTCAACATGTCACCATGGCATGTTAAAGAGAGTTACTCTGAAGTAAAACAAAGCTATTCCAACAAGAGTGGTGGTTATACAAACATTCAATAAGATAAAAAAGGATTCATACCTATACCACTCTGTTAAGGGTTAAAACTGAACCTTTTTCCTAAATATTTTTGTCTATGTAACTTAAACTCATGCCAGGGTACTTCACACTTGGATTTAAAAGTAAACTCACAATGTGGAAGGCCATTGCAAGGAAATGAAAATATTTCACAACTCCCACTGAGTGAATATGTTTCGCATACTTAATTTTCAACAAGATATGATTCACTCTCATAAAAGATTTTTGGTACACATAGAGTTAACATCATGACAAAGCTTCCCTAACCTAGTTGAAGGCAGAACTCTTTTTGATTTTAGTTGAAAAAGTTGCATTTACTGAGGTACACTGTTATCATTTAAAACACCACTATTTTAGAGAAATTCAAAATTTGTTTATTTCAATTAGGATCATATCAGAAGAGTCCAGACATGGATTTAAAGACAGCAGAAGGAAGATGAGAACTCATTGAGAACTCTAACAAACCTTGAACCAAGTTCGGTACCAAAGACCGCAGAACTGACAAAGGCTTATAGGAAGTTGTACTCAAAATTTCTCAACGATATTTTGAAGAGAGCTACTCTCGTGTTATACTAAGCTGCTCCATTGAGTTTGACATGAACAGTAACATAAAGTGAGACATAATACTTCACTATAGAGTCGAAAGCTACTTACTGAAAAATAAATCTTTCTCATTTAAGTTAATAAAATAAATTTTGACTGGCGTTATGTCACAGGGACTCAGACTTGAATAAAAAGTAAGATGGGAGAATAATAAATCAATAGGAGGTCTTTAAACAAAACAGACACCACTTCGGAAACTGGAAACGTTTTCTATACTCACATATTTGCCAGGGTTGCAGGGCCTTAGTGGTGGGAGCCCTGGTCCCTCCTCCACAGGCATGGTTGGGGTGCGGGGCGGGTGGTGGGCTGGGAATGCTGTGGGGAGGGTGTTTCGGCGTGGGGACGGGGTGCCAAGGATAGTAGGCTCTCCCATGACTTGTCCCCTCGCTACCCCAGGCGGTCCCATAAGGTGACCTGAGAATAAAGAAACGACACACGTTATCAAAAAACAAATAAAACAACTTGAACGAAATGAAAAAATTTACTTACATGCACGGGGCTGCTCCTAGCCAGGGAACGACCCACGTCAAGCACCTGCAGCTGCTGGTCAGGAGAGGACGGCCTAGGCCGGCTCTTCCCGGAGGATGGCCTGGGGCGGCACCTCCTGGAGGACGGCCTGGGGCGGCACCTCCTGGAGGACGGCCTGTGGCGGCACCCCCTGGTAAAACTTCACCTCGAAACCAACACCAGGGGAAGGGGGCGGGGGGAGGCCTAAGACAGCCTCCTCGGCCGTAGGGGCCTCAACATCATGCGGCTGAAAAACACAAAAGAGATGAAAACAAAAGCACGTGAATTACGCGCGGTCCCTCCCCTCCCCGCCGCTCGCACACATACAACGCGAGTCAAGTCAGCGACAGGTTACGACGGCCGCGGTTTATGGGAAGTAGCACGATTCTGAGACTTAAGTGACACAAATAATGGAACTGGACAGCGCCGCGGACACAAAATTCGTTCGATTCTGACATGGATTTTGAACAAAGCAAGCAACAGTCCTCTGGTGTCGTGTCGAGACGCAACAAGTGGCAGGGCTCGCCACGGCACGGCACAGATTCTCGGAAAAGGCGCGCAGTTCGCGGAACAGGACGACCTGTCGCAGCCTGCCGGCGACGCCGGCGTTAGAACGTTTAAGAAAAACAGGACTCGTCATGAAGTGACGAAAGCCGAGACAACGTAGCACACACACGCACACATTTTTGCGGCCGAAATAGACACGTCCACAGAATGACATCAAGTCGAACGAAAGATTGAACACGAAAACCGACATGACTGCATGAACACTGAATGAAATAAATGTTCCTTGAGAACACTGATTTGAACAAGCCGAACCAACAAGCTAGGGCCCGCCCTTCCGTCGAACCGAGTTGCCAACTCCGCTTCGCTGCTCCGGCAACTCGGTTCGACAGGGGGTGGGCCCAGCTTGGCCTGCCGGCAGTCTTCCCTCGGGCCTTCGGCCCTCGCGTCAGTGAGGGCTCGTTCCTGGCTTCGAATGGAGCGGTCGGGCCTTCGGCCCTCACATCCGTAACTGCTGGATGAGGTGCAGGGTTGTTAAAGTTAATTAACGAATTAACGGCGTTTATGTTAACCCGTTAACGATAACGTTAACTTAACGTTAACGCGTTACATTTTCCGACTGGCAGTAACGTTAACGCGATAACGTTAATGAAGTCCATAAACGCATTAACGGCGTTAACGTTAATCGATGCACTATGATCGTGCATTTTCCTCGCTGAATTGACATGCGACTCCCTCTGACCAGGGGCAGTTGAAATAGAGAATTGCGTGAGGAGTTCTTCGAATGTCATGTGTGTTGCGTTTTTATTTATCTGAGCTATGTGCAATAAAAAATTATTGCACTGACTTTCTTTAAGGTGTTCTTGTCGTGTAAAATTCAAGTAAATGCTCCTTCAAACGTAGCTGACTAGAAACAAATGATTAACGTTAACGACGTTAATGCCATTAATAAACGTTATCGCGTTACATTTTTCAAAAAAGATAAACGTTAACGCGATAACGTTAACGTTGCCCGGATTAACGTTATCGTTATCGCGTTAATTTTTTAAATTAACTTTAACAACTCTGATGAGGTGACGGCGAGGGGTTACCAACTTCGGGAATCATGTGTCCACTCAGTCCAGATTTCATTCGAAATTTGCTTACCTGAGTTGGTAACCCCTAAGGTGATGCCAAGTTATCGATGAATCATCGTGACTGAGGCCCGCCCTTCTAACGTTTAACGAGGTGCCCTTTCAGGATTCTGACTGCGATGTAGGCCCTGCAGCAGCTTCACCGTTTGTTTTTGATTGTGTCTGAAACGGATTATTCAATTTGTCTCGTCATTCCGATTCCAAAAATACCTTCAAATCCCATCACACAATGGTGGAAATCCCACTCCATCTCTACCATGGTGGCCCTGCAGCAGCTCTTGCGCGGCTCGGGCGGGATTCGCAACAACGGATTTTTTCATTTGTACGGTGGTCCAGTCCAGTAGTACCCTCTCAATTTGGTTACCGTAGCTTTACTTTTTTTCTTATACACACAAACGGAAAGGTCGGCCAAAAAATGTTTTTTTTTTCTACCTTTAATCCAATAGGAACTGAAAGACACATAATGTCCCTTACTGTTGGCCATGTGACTTATGCCGCGCTGGCACCATTCACGGCGGAGATCCTTCTGTGTCCTGGTCGCCATGTAGGCACTGCAGTACCGAATGCGTTAGATCGCGGAACAATGCCACGCTGTGACTCCGTTATCGGTGTAACTGTTTGCTAACCAGTTTGAAAGTGTTTATAAAGAAGCCTTGTCCATTACCCACTCCTGCCAAACTGAAAAAAAAACTTCACATTAGTACTTGTCTTAGAATCCGTTGAAAGTATTTTTCTGTCGTTTTTCTTTACGAGAATTTTGTGCTGTACTGGCGGGAGAATGTTCAAATTATCGCCTGCAACAATGTCTGGCAAAATATTGATGGAACGGACAGAAATACACGCGCCTTTTCATCTGTATCACCAGTGATGCATTGCCCGTTTCGCGATCTCTGCTTTCACTGATTTTGTACAATGGCAATTCTTTCATTGTCGAGGGATTATTTTGTAAAATCCATAAAATTTCTGACAATTTGATAATGTGCCATAGTTGGTGGACGTCGCCAACCACTATCAAAGGAACTGCATACAAGTGCAGGATATAAAAATATCACCACCTTTGACCTTGGATGACCTTGAATGACCGAACAGAACGCGTTTCAGACGAAACGGTACAACATGATTACACGGGACGGGTAGAGGCATGCCGCGCCTGCCCACGAGCAACACCACCACTGCCCGCCAGAAAGGCTCAAGACGCGCCTGTCGACTTCATTCTGAGCTGCCAACGGCAAATAACCTCTTGCAGACCTAGCGTGCGGTGGAAAGCCTCTCAAGAGCCAGGTGCGAGCGGCGGTCGAAGAGAGCGCGCTTTATCTGTTGTCATTAGTATGAAGTCATTCACTGTTTATTTATGTTTCAGACATGCAAGAGGGAGAGGCCGGTTCGTGATGCGCGCTGTGTGGGTGGCACTTCGGGGGGTCTGGGAGGCATTGTTGAAACTGTCGCGGCCGCCAGTCGACGCTCTTGACTGTTGAAGAGAGTGCATGCTACGATTCTTCAAAACCATCATCAAGAAATTGAGCGGAAAGTCTCGGACGACGGCAGAGGAGACGGCAGGGGAGAGGGCGAAGCAGCCACAGGCGGAGCCGGAGGATCCGGAGGGTCCGGAAGAGCGACAGTCAGGTCGGCGCCGGCGGCCGGCCCAGATCCGGGAAGACCAACAGCATCGTAAGTACTGCGTGCCCGCCTAGTAGGTAGGCAACTCCTCGGTCACTGGCCGGTAGTCCGACTTGCGCGTAGGCAAACCTACTCTCCGCTTGCTCGTTTCGTAGGAGTGCGTAGCTGACACAAGTTACGCAGTTCGCGTCACGGTCGGGCATCTAGTGTCGGGGTTGCCTAACTCCGCGACGCGTCGAGCAACGCCTGCCACGCCCCCGCGATGCCTGCCACGCCTGCCACGGCCATGCGCTCAAGTAACGCCCGTCTGCGACGCGGGCGACTTGACGCCCGGCGCTCGACGCGTCGGGAAGTTAGGCGACCCCGGCGCTCACCCTAACGCTTTGTATACACCTAGGGTGTGTGCTAACTTGTCTTTCATTTTCAGGTACCAGAAGTGGTTCGAGCAGGGAGTGGCCAGCATGGTGTTGCCGAGTGCGCAAAGTGTTCTGCCGGTGCACAAGGGCATGGACTGGCCAGTGCAAGGCAACCACGGCGGAGCGGCTCACGTCATTAGAAGTACGGCACTAAAATCAAGTACCCCTACCCTCAACCCTTTATGATCATATTTGTGGTTTAGTTTGTGACTTTTTCTGATGGCAGCTCCAGAACAGAATCATGTGCAATATCTTGTCCAAATTAACAGAGCACATGGGAAGTATAGACGAAAAGCTAAGCAAGGTAAGTTAGAAATTGCTACTTGAATAGAATGTAAAAAAAAATTGATTGCCATACATGAAGGTCAAAAACAAAATTGTACTAATAATAATTTATTGTTTGCAGTTAAATCTACAGAACTCTTTTGATGGTTCGGCACAGACCTTGATGTCCCCAAGGGAGCCTGCATTCAGTAGTAGCAGCAGGATATCAAAAGTAACGGTGACTATTCCCTTTCACCAAGAAAATGCACTCAAGCTTTGCAACGCTTGAATATTGTTTGGTGAGTGAATAAAGTTAAACAATTTGTCTGCAGGTCCCACTTCATTACATTGAGGAGCACGACCTTAGAGAAGAAAAGGAAGGAGAAAGGGAAGCGGAGGAAGAAGAAATAGGAGCGGTGCAAGGAGGAACAGGAGCGGTGCAAGAAGAAAGTGAAGAAAAGAAGAAAGAAAACTATTTTTTTTTAATTAATTGAAACCGAATTGTGCTTTGTTATCAATTGTTTCTATTTTAACATTTGCAAATAAAGGTCCACAGAGCCTTGCACCCTGGACATTCCTAAAATAAGGAAGATGAGTAACAATAAATCATTTGTCCAAATAAGAAATCAGTGTCAAAATTTATCTCAGCTGTGTAATAAACACAAAACACACAAACCCTATAAATTTTTTGGTATCAATAATTTGGCAAACCTTTCCACATTCAAATTTCATTGGTACTTTGACAGTCACGTCAAAATACCAGTGATTTGCATATCACAGTCCATACAGGGCCTTGCCCTCTGGACATTCCTAGGCAAACTTCTAATTACTAAACGTAATAAAAATAACATTTGTTAATATAATAAATCAGACTTACAAATATTAGCAAAGCTATGTAACGCTACATATAACTGAGACAGAAAACACATTTAAGTTGTGGGCTTTGAATTAATGTAGTTTGGATCCATATCATACAAAATCATATGACCCAGACACAATGAATATAATAATAACTAATAACAGACATCTGAAAACACAATTGCCCTGGGAATTGAGACTAGAGAACTTTCATAGTTTAAGACTAGCCAAGACTTCTTAAATTTCTTTTCAAATCAGTCCCAAAAATTACCTTTCTGGAGGGAATATTGCTACGAGAAACAACATCATGACAAGGTTTAAAAAACAAAATCATATTCTTCAACATCTTCCTCTTTTTCCTCCACCAGAACTTCAGTTGGATCATCTTCACCCTCTTCTTTTTCTTATTCGTTATCAGCAGCAGGTTACACCTTCTTCTTTCTCTTAGAAAGAGAATTTTGAATGTGCCACTGGGTGAAGCAGTTCCGATCTTTTAGCAGGCACAGGCTGGATGCACATTTGGAGCATTCCACTGGTGTTAGCTTCAAACAGAAGCGGCATCTTCCTCTAGAAACAAAATTAGGTAATTGCCAAGCACCATCTAATCGCAAGGTGTCAGCAGGGCGAGCAACCTTGACACTTTTCAAGCTGCATTTGCTCAGATTTAAATTCTCCTTTGGGCGCCCTCTTTGCCTCTGGGTGCAAGCAGCAAGTGGTGCACTTACTTCTAGTCGAAAATGTTTTGAAGTTTTAATTGTCTGGTCATCTCCAGTCAACATACAATCTCTCTGATACAAGAGCCATGCATTGATGAGTGGCATGTCCAGCAGATATCCTAGCATGGGTAGGTAATATCTGCGGCTGGACTTGGCTGGAATGGTGTACAGCGCCATGTACATATCGGAAAGGTCGACTCCACCCATATGAGAATTGTAGACCTTGACTGCACGAGGGCACTTTACAGGAATTTTAACTTTAGCTTTGTCATCATAGCGAAGCAATTCTTCTTCTGGATGTACACCAACCATTGTGCTGATAAACGTAACAGATTTGTTATCCATCCATTTTATAAGGGCAACATTGTCACGATTAACAAAACACTCAGATGTGCCTCTTCCTTTTTTCAGCATTTCTTTGTATGAACTAAATGGACAATGCTCAATTCTGTCTTTGCGAATAGTGCCAAGACTATGAATTCCCATTTCCTTTTTCAGATAAGTGACCAGGGGAGCCCCTGAATACCAATTGTCAAACGTGACGGATGATTTTGTGGGTTCAGAAATTACACGGCACAGTGCAATGACAGCTTTTGCCTCAACGCCCATCTTGAACTCCTCCTCAGTAAATGGCTCTTCTTTAAATGTGTAACTTCCACAGTATGGAATGAAATCATACGTTATGCCAGACTTGGAACCAGCCAATACAAACAATTTGAGGCCCCGCCGGTGACTGGGTTTCTTAGGCATGTACTGACGAAGAGCTCCAGCATATTTTCCTTTATACCTTACCATACATCCATCAATACTATAATCACACTCTTGTTCTAAATTCTGACATCTAGTTCTCAATAGTTCCATCAGAGGACGAATTTTAGCCCATGGATCAGCTCCTGTGGGTTCTGCATTGTCACGGAAATGTATTCGTGAGCGAATCAACTTAAAACGCTTGACACTCATAATATCAGCGACTTGAGGGACTCTGGTGCTAGAGGCCCAGTAGTCGTCAAGAGATGGTAGAGAGCAAACACCCATGTAAATTAAAAGGCCTGGCCTTCCAATCCTGCATAGTTATTGCTCGATCGGTGACAGTGACTTATGAGGATGATTCTTAACACCTGCCACAAGTGCCTGAAACTTAAAATCGCATTTTCGCACAAAAAAAAAGCAGGAAAGTGTGCTTTTAGGATTTTCGTTGTAATCCTACACAGTTTTAGCTCGATTAGTCACCATAACTTTAAAAGATTATGCTACGATTATGTCACGAGCTACGAGAAGCTCAAACACAATTGCCAGTTTCGCATTCATTTTAGACGAAAAGCATTTGTTTATGCCTAGCATCGTGATCCTTCGCAATTTTAGCTTGATTGATGACAGCGACTTTAAAGATTATTCCTATATTCCAAGACACAGGCGCTTCAAACACAAAGTCACAATTTTGCATTGAAATAAGCTGAAAAGCGTGTTTTCAGGCCTTTCGTTGTGATCCCAAAGAGTTTTAGCTTGCGTGGAAGCAGTTCCTTAATTGTTTTTCCTTACTCGCGAGGTACAAGAAGCCTTAACACAAATGCACATTTTCGCATTGTTATAAGCCAAAAACCATGATTTAAGGCCTAGCACAGTGAACCAGAACGGATTTAGCTCGATTGGTGGCAGTGACTTTAGAAGGTAATTCCTAAGTCACAAGACACAAGTACCAACAACACAAAGTTCCATTTTCGTATAGAAAAGAGCTGAAATGCGTGTATTTAGGCCTAGCATTGTGATCCCCTATAGTTTTAACTCCATTGGTGACAGTGACTTTTAAACCTTATTCGTAAGTCACAAGACTCAAGTGCCTTTAACAAAACGTCGCTTTTTTGCATAAAAGTAATCAAAAATGCGTGTTTTTAGGCCTGGCCTTTCAATCTTGCTTAGTTTTAGCTCGATTGGTCGACTTATGTA
Source organism: Stenchaetothrips biformis (assembly GCA_030522485.1). NCBI lineage: Eukaryota > Metazoa > Arthropoda > Insecta > Thysanoptera > Thripidae > Stenchaetothrips > Stenchaetothrips biformis. The sequence goes on from CM060101.1 coordinate 4,060,999, forward strand.
ATGTCCGATTTTGCAGGGATGCGACCGGATGTGAAACCTCGAAGATGACGCCCGGGTAACGCACCCTGGTGGATGTTTTCCATACTCTGAGTTTGAATGCTCTCCCAGCTGCTGACCGCCGACATTATTGAATGGTGTCAAATTCAATAGAGATTATTCTTAAACTCTACTCAGTATTATCATTTATTTAGACTTTATTAGGATAACTATCATTATATCTTTTAATTTATTAGTATAGTCTTTATATTCCCAATTTATTTTTTGTTCGTGTTGTGCTTTTTCAAGCATGTAGGTAAGTTGAATGGGGACTTTTCAACTCCATAGGCATAGGCATAGGTTATGTCAGCCTCACACACTAAATGACCAGGGACAATTTTTGCATCTAGCTGGATGCGGTTTTAAGCACATCTAACTTCGGACAAATTTGTATCCGGCTAGTCACGAATTGTACATAAAGAGGCACAATATTGTACTTCGAACACGAGACAATATTTGTGATCCAATTGATGGACAATATTGTGCCTCTTTATGTACAATTCGTGACAAGCTAGATACAAATTTGTCCGAAGTTAGATGTGCTTAAAACCGCATCCAGCTGGATGCAAAAATTGTCCCTGGTCATTTAGTGTGCAGTGACAAAATTGCGGGTTTGCCTTGAAGAACACGCGTATCATGATTTTCGTGTGTTTTCTTGTTGCACATTGAACTAACGGACTAAATTGGTCTCTTGAAAATGCGCTCAATACGTTTCATGATTGACTTTTTGTGCTGTCATTGCACCTGTTGCCTCAGCGGAGCGTACCTAACATTTTCTTTTTCTCTGTCTGAACAGGCTCAAACTATGGCTCAGCATCGTGGTGAGAAGGTTCAAGAAATCAAGGGTTCTGACTTGAAAATGGGAAAAGGCATTGCTGTGAATTTAAACACAGGTTTGGTCATCAGCAGTATCTTCTGGATCAGGGCAAAGTTGCAGGACAAGTAGCTGTCCTTCCAGCCAACATGTGCAATCGTGAAACTCCCATTTTCTACCTTCTGGCCAAGACTCTTAGCCTAAAAGCACGCTTTTCTGCTTATTTTCGTGCGATTATGCGATTTTGTGTTGTAGGCACTTTAGTTTTGTGACTTATGAATTATGTTTGAAAGTCACTGACACTAATGAAGTTAAAAGTATGCGGGATCACAATGCTAGGCCTTAAATCATCCTTTTAGGCTTATATCAATGCAAAAATGTGACTTTGGGTTTGCGCTTTTCGTGTCTCTTGACTCGAAAATAATCTTTTACAGTTTTTGTCACAAATCGAATTTTAACTGTGTGGGATCACATCAAAAGGCCTGACTACACTCTTTTCTGTTGATCAATGCAAAATGCGACTTTGTGTTAAAGGCACTTGTGGCTTGTGACAAGAATCATCCTAGTAAGTCACTGTCACCAATCGAGCTAAACCTTTGCAGGATCGAAAGGCCAGGCTTTAAAACACGCATTTCAGCTCATTTCTATACGAAAATGCAACTTTGTGTTTTTGGTACTTGTGTCTTGTGACTTAGGAATTATCTCCTAAAGTCACTGCCACCAATCGAGCTGAAACTCTTCGGGTTCACAATGCTAGGCCTTAAATCATAGTTTTAGGCTTGAAACAATGCGAAAATGTGATTTTTTTTTTTTAAGCTTTTTATACCTTGTGACCCAGGAATAATCTTCTAAGGAACTGTTACCAAGCAAGCTTAACCTATGTGGGATCACAACAGAAGGCCTAAAAACACGCTTTTCAGCTTACTTATTTTATTGCAAAAATGCGACTTTGTGTTTGAAGCGCCTGTGTCTTGGAACTTAGGAATCTTCTTCAAAGTCGCTGATATTAATCAAGCTAAAACTGTGCGGGATCACGACGCTAGGCATAAAAAAATGCTTTTTGGCTAAAATCAATTCAAAACTGGCCTTTGTGTTTGAGGTTTTCGTAGCTCGTGACTTGAGAATAATCTTTTAAAGTTATTGTGATTAATCAAGCTAAGACTTAGTGGGATTACAACGACAAGACTAAAAGCACGCTTTTCTGCTTATTTTCGTGCGAAAACGCGATTTTGTGATAAAGGCACTTGTGGCTTGTGACAAGAATCATCCTCATAAGTCACTGTCACCAATCGAGCTAAAACTATGCAGGATTGAAAGGCCAGGCCTAAAAACACGCATTTTTGCTTAGTTTTATGCAAAAGTCCGATTTTGTCTTGAAGGCACTTCAGTCATGAATTATGTTTGAAAGTCACTGTCACCAATGGAGTTAAAACTATGCGTGATCACATTTCTAGATCAATAAACACGCATTTCAGCTTATTTCTATACGAAAATGCAACTTAGTGTTTTTGGTACCTTTGTCTTGTGACATTGGAATCATCTTCTAAAGTCACTGCCACCAATCGAGCTAAATCCGTTCTGGTTCAGAATGCTTGGCCTTAAATCAAGGTTTTTGGATTAAAACAATGCGAAAATGTGAATTTGTGTTTTAGCTTCTTGTACCTCGTGATTCGGGAATAATCTTTTAAGGAACTGTTACCACGCAAGCTAAAACTGTGTGCGATCACATAAAAGGCCTGAAGCCAAGCAAGTCTTGTTGTCAAAAAGGTCAGAACAGGATATGAGTGCTGCTGCGGCTTTGACATTTTTGCCAACATCAATGGATGCAAGTGTCACGCCTGGGTGGAATCTTATAGTTCCTGCTTATTCAAAATTGCCCTAACCTAACCTAATGTTATAGTTCCTGCTTGTTCAAAATTGCACTTGTCCGAATTAAATTATGTTGTCATATGCTTTCCTAGAGTCGTTCCATTGCCTTCCTGCCTATTTAAAATTGCTTTTGTCCGAATTAATTGATGTTGTGATATGCTTTCTTATAGTCGTTCCATGGCCAAGAAGTTTCTTGTCGCTGTTCTAAACCTATGCAATGATTTAGTGCCGTTCCCAGTTTATCTTCGTGAATGCCCAATGAGTCATTTAATTAATTAATCATTTAATCTGTGTTGCAGATCCGAATCGGCCAGCACCTAATTCTGCTAAAAACACAAGAAGAGACACGAGGCTTGTGGATTATCCCCCTTCCTCGAATAGTACTTGTAAGTTCAGTTTTTAATAGGAGGTTTCAAAGTTTTATTCTATATCCGTGAAATTCTTGGAAATGTTTTCTTTCGCAGGCAGTTCATGTGTTTCAAAATTAGTTGCTCCTGTTTCTTGCAAGAACCTGCTGCAGTTGGGTAACCAGCCATTTGTTACAAAAGGTGAGGACAAGAAATTATCGAAAGCTTTAATGTTCATGTTACATGTTGCTATATTGTCAGTCTGGTTTCAGCTCTGTTGCCCTAAGTGGTCCTGTCAGCTGATTCGTGTTCTGAGAGTGACTGTGAACGTCCAAATAGCAAGGCCATAGAAGAGACCAGACCACCACCTTCGTCGGGAAATACTCCTTTAAATTGCAAGTGTTAATTAGAAGCTTCAAAATTATGCTGGATATTGCATGTAGTTAATCACATGTATTATTTTTTTTGCAGCTGTGGTAAGGTCATTAAGTTTTGATGAGGGGAAAGGGGGAAAGAGTACTACTCTCAACAGAAATTTGCATTATTTAAAAATTTCGAATTCGATCCTGTACAAGTTATTGAAACATTTTTTTCAGCATAGGGACTGGTACGAGAACAGCCGAGCATCGCAGGCACGTTGGCCCGAAGTCAGCCCGAAGTCGGTCCCAAGTGGGTGGGAAGTCGGAATCATTACCTGAATATAGCTAGTTTAGGCCTACCATTGTAATTCCGCATAGTTTAAGCTCGATTGGTGATAGTAACATTAAAAGATTAAACGGCTCGCCGGCGCGCACGCTTTTCCTCCTCCGGGCCCCTGACCCTCCACCAGCAGGCACATTCCGAGACGTTCTTTTGTCGCTCTGTCTCTCTCGCACTCGTGAGCGTTCCGCAGGGGTGCGAGAGAGACAGAGCGCCTTTTAAGCCTCGTTGGCCCCCGCCGGGGCGCCCCTGGGCTGCACATCGCTTATTCGTACTCCTAACAGCCTGCGCACAGTGGCGCGAAACGCCGAAAAATGCGACATGGAATTTTTTTCCGATTTTTTTTCTTTTTTCACCGTAAATGGTCATAATATGATGTATTTAAGATAAAAAAATGGTTTCCCAATAATGGATGGGGATAGAATGCTAAAAATCGCCGAAAAAAGAAAATGTTGTCCCAAAACACCCCAAAATCTGCCATTTTTTACACGTTTTTTGCCCATAACTTCGGCAATTTTCGGATTCAGCAACTTTTCGCGACGGATTCTGAAAGCTAAGGACAAGGCCTACAACGTTTGTTATGGTCGCAACGCTGTAGCGAGGTCGGCCATTCGAGTTTTTTGGCCTCAAAGTTTTTTCCTTTTTCAGATTTCATTGAAAAATCGTTTCATTTTGACATTTCTTGTCAGTTTTGCGTTCCTGAGTGCTTAGTGCTGCGTGACATAACGAACGGAAACACTCCGTTTTTTTTTTGTTCATCTCTCTGTTGTCTGAACGCCGAATGCCATATCGGTACAGTAACGTGCACCTCTTGGGTTCTCGAGGACGTCAACGAGCACCTTACAGGGTGCCCGATGACGATGCGAGCATAATAGACCTACGTTCCGACCATTCGTTGAAAAGGTCTCATCAAGACCTACTCGAATCAGGAATAAAAAAAAATAAATTGGTCAACCCCCTTTTTTCAAGATCCAGTTGACTAATCAGGATTTTGAAAAAAGGGGGTTGACGAAGATTTTTTTTTTATTCCTGATTCGAGTAGATCTTGAAGAGACCTTTTCAACGAATGGTCGGAACCTAGGTCCAAGATGCTTGCATCGTCATCGGGGACCTATGAGGTGTACGATTCCGTCCGAAGGCGCACAAAGCGCTACCAGGAAAACGGAGAAATTTTCAGAAAAAACAACGGAGGATTCCGTTTTCGAAAAGCCGGAGACCTCCGTGGTTTTTGGGAGCGAAGTTACGCTGTGATGAAATAAACAGGACTTTCCGTAATTTTTCTTTTCTCACAGTGTAGATGTGACTTGTCGACACAGGTCGGAGTTTGGTGGGCGTGCTTTAGATGGTTCCAAACCCTCACAAAGTTAACTCCACTTTTTCTCGGTTTTAGCTTTTTTTTTTTTTCAAATAAGTTCGTTTTACATCCCAACCAGTTTCAATTCGTCAGATCTAGTTATTTATCATTAGAACTGGATGTGACGAGTTGACACGGGTTGGAGCTTGGTGGGCGTGCTTTAGATGGTTCCAAACCCTCACAAAGTTAACTCCACTTTTTCTCGGTTTTAGCTTTTTTTTTTTTCAAATAAGTTCGTTTTACATCCCAACCAGTTTCAATTCGTCAGATCTAGTTATTTATCATTAGAACTGGATGTGACGAGTTGACACGGGTCGGAGTTTGGTGGGTGTGCTTTAGATGGTTCCAAACCCTCATAAAGTTCACTCCACTTTTTCTCGGTTTTAGCTTTTTTTTTCCAAATAAGTTCGTTTTAGATCCCAACCAGTTTCAATTCGTCAGATCTAGTTATTTATCATTAGAACTGGATGTGACGAGTTGACACGGGTCGGAGTTTGGTGGGTGTGCTTTAGATGGTTCCAAACCCTCATAAAGTTCACTCCACTTTTTCTCGGTTTTAGCTTTTTCTTTTCAAATAGTTTGTTTTAGATCCCAACCAGTTTCAATTCGTCAGATCTAGTTAATAATCATCAAAACTAAATGTGACAAGCTGAAACTGGTCGTAGCTCTTTGATTTTGACAGGGTTTGGTTCCAAAACCAGGGCTTAAATTTTTTTAAATTTTAGCCCTTGTTTCTATTTTGAGCAGATTATTCAATACAGTTTGCATTAGTCAGGCCTAGTTTATAAATCGTTAAGACTAGGTGTGGCAAATGCAAAATAATTGAAATTCTGCAATACTTACTTAGTTTTAGTTATTAGTTTTAATTTTTCAAGTCATCCACGCTGCACTTGTTTGTCTACAATTGTTGCGTGATGATAATCCAAATTATACACACAGCTTAATTCATTTTCACTGCACTAGATTCCTTTATTTATTTTTTTTTTTTTGAGTAAATTGAATTAAGAAGAAAGTTAGTTTATCTTTGATTGTACAATTATGGATCCAACAAGAAGGGAGCTTCGAGAAATCATTGTAAAAGTGCCTACCAAAAATCAAACAAACACGATCACTGCATTTCTTGTCAAAGAGTGCCAAAAGCGAGGTGTCGTGGACTCTAGTCTGCACAGAGAACTTAGTCTTATCGCTTCAAGGTTTTGTTCTGATTATCAGTCAAGATTGGTAAAGGCGCACCGCGTAGCAAGCGTTTTTGAAAAAAACAAAAGAAATCAAAAATGGCTTGATGGGACCGTCACGTTACCAGAGGTCCGACCCCAGTCTCAAGACGACTCGTTGCAAGATAATGTTCCTCAAAGCGACGAAGTGACACCAAGCTCGTCTGCTGCTACAACAAAACCTTTCAATGAATGCTCAGAGAGGCAGAAGCTTAGAAGAACAGAAAGTTTAAGGCAGAATACGCCAACTGAAGAGCTGCTTTACTCAGCCAGTAAAGTTCTTACGAAACAGGGGTTTCACAAAGCAGCAAAGGATATTAGTAACTTGCTTGAACATCCAAATGATGTCACTGGCCAAGATGAAGAAAAGACAGAAGTCTCAAAAACAGCAGGACCAGAGACTTTAAATTTGATCATTGAAATCGGCATATCTATAAACAAGTACCAGCTTCTCAGAAATTTTGCTGTCTCCAAGGAAAGTTCAATTTTTCCACCCATCAAAGGTTGCCTCACTGAGACCATAAATGATTGTTATCCAGAAGGTATTACAGTAACTGACACTTACGCAGAAGTAGCACTGCAGTCATTATTAGAGCACACATCACGTAGGATCTGGTCCCTAGTGAAACCGGAGTTACTCCTCGAGCTACAGTCTGAATTGCCCTACTTGCAACTGATTGGCAAATATGGGATGGATGGAAGTAGTGGTCATTCGCAATACAAGCAAGGGTTTGAAGGGGACCGTGAAGTTGGCACCGATACAAACGTATTTATGTGTAGTTACGTCCCATTGTGTTTAAAACAATCAAACAGCAACAAAGTCCTATGGAAAAACCCTGCTCCTTCTTCTATTAGGTACTGCAGACCCATTAAGTTCTCCTTCTCAAAAGAAACTGCTCAACTAACTAAAGACACTCAGGCCTATATTAAGAATAAGATACAGTTACTGACAAAGACTGAGTGCTGTCTGCCGTGTGGTTCTGTAGTTGTCATAGAGCACACTTTAAAACCGACAATGGTAGACGGGAAGGTGTGCAATGATCTAACAAAAACATCATCTTGTAACTGTTTTCTCTGTAAGGCCACTCCTTCACAAATGAATAATCTACAAGAACTGCGCCAACGTCCAATAAATGAGGAAGCATTGGAGTTTTGCATATCTCCTTTGCATGCCCGAATGAGGACATGCGATGGGTTACTTAGTCTTGCTTATAAACAAGATGTGAAAGAATGGAGGACCACTGATGCCTCCCACAAGGAAATAGTGATGGCAAGGAAAAAAATGATCCAGGACCAGTTCAAGAAAGAACTTAACCTGCTCATTGATTTTCCAAAAGCAGGTGGAAGTGGCAATACCACTGATGGGAACACTTCTCGTAGGTTTTTTGAAAACTGGGAGAAAACTGCGGCTATTCTTGAGCTGGACCCGGAACTTGTGCGAAGATTAGCTGTAATCACTGCAGTTCTGAATAGTACTTTGAATATAGATCCAGAAAAATATGATGCCTACGCTATGACTACAGCCGAGTTGTGGGTTAAGACATATCCGTGGTACTATATGACACCGACTATTCACAAAATACTAGTACACGGTAAAGTGATAATTGAGAATTCAATACTTCCAGTTGGCATGCTCTCAGAAGACGCTCAGGAAACAGCCAACAAGATTTATCGTAGGAACCGTTGTGACTTAGCAAGAAAATGCAACAGGGAGGCCACTAACATGGATGTCTTACACCGAATGCTGTACACGTCGGACCCAGTCATAAGTTCCTTCAGAAGGCCAAAGCAAACTAACATTAGTGATCCAAGAATCACTGAAGAAATGATGACCCTCATTACAGCCGATTCTGTTTAAAATTGTAATAATTGGCTGTTACCTTATTTTTTTGTTTGTTTTTTTATCTCTAGTTCATTTCTTTTCTGTATTCATATATGATTTGGTTCATAGTCATGAAATTAGTCATGAAAATCACACACATCCGCTATCTTCAGACCGAGGGCGAGTATCCGTACTTATAATTTAGGTAACATGTAAGTAACAAAATAATGTAAAAAAAAATAGAAATCAATAAAGGGGTAATCAAGGGGAAATAACTTTGAATTTCAGTGTACGAAATTTTGAATTCCACATGCATTTTGGATAAATTTCAATAAATTGCAGCCAAATGTCTTTGAATTTTGGTATAAAATTCACTAAATTTTGAAGAATTTCTATGAATTTTGACTAAATTTCACGACTTTTGAAAAAATTTGACTAAAATTCAGGACTGTCAATGAATTTTGGTGGACAAATTTTATGGAGTTGTTTCCCATTAGGGATGATATAGAGGCAAAATGGTAGTAATGAACCCAGAAACGCAAAACTGACAAGAAATGTCAAAATGAAACGATTTTTTAATGAAATCTGAAAAAGGAAAAAACTTTGAGGCCAAAAAACTCGAATGGCCGACCTCGCTACAGCGTTGCGACCATAACAAACGTTGTAGGCCTTGTCCTTAGCTTTCAGAATCCGTCGCGAAAAGTTGCTGAATCCGAAAATTGCCGAAGTTATGGGCAAAAAACGTGTAAAAAATGGCAGATTTTGGGGTGTTTTGGGACAACATTTTCTTTTTTCGGCGATTTTTAGCATTCTATCCCCATCCATTATTGGGAAACCATTTTTTTATCTTAAATACATCATATTATGACCATTTACGGTGAAAAAAGAAAAAAAATCGGAAAAAAATTCCATGTCGCATTTTTCGGCGTTTCGCGCCACTGTGCTGCGGTTCGCGACTCGGTCGATAACCCCGCGCGTGGTCCCCGAGAACATCGGCATGTCGCGGCGCACCAGCAGCATTTCAGCGGCCTCGGAGAGCATGGAGCTAGGAAGGATGTGCGCCTTGGAGGCCGACGTGCCGCCGCCGTCGCTACCATCGTCGAGGACGTAAAAACGTCTCTAAAATATAAAGTCACAAAAAAGTTGCACTTTTTCTGCCGTTTTCTTAGTGTTTTTTCGTTAGTACGATTGAAAAGAATGAGATAGAAAGCTGAATTTTAGCGTGTGGCGAGCCATGGACATACCTAATAACCCTGCAAAATCTCAGACAGATCGGCCGAACCGTTCACACACAGACACAGACAAAACTTTCCAGCCCCAGTGAAGTAACCAAGTACAAGATTTGAAACGTACTCTGAAAAGAAAAATTCTGTCACTCTCTACCTGCTGATCTCCAGTAGACGCCACTGCAGCAGTGGCTGAACGAAGAGGCAGATAACCCATTGGTGCCTGGTTGTTTAACTGCCCTGGGTATCTAACCATAGGCATCATCTAGTTGTCGTAGTATTGGCGCTGCCAACAAGAATTTAACAGTAAAAACTAAGTACAAGATTTGAAGAATACACTGAAAAGAAAAATTCTGTCACTCTCAACCTGTTGATCTCCACTAGACGCCACTGCAGCAGGTGCTGAACGAGGAGGCAGATAATCAATCCATTGGTGACCGGTCGTTAAACTGCCCTGGGTATCAAACCATAGGCATCACCTGGTTGTCGTAGCATTGACGCTGCAAACAAGAATTTAACAGTAAAAACTGAGTACTAGATTTAAAAAGTACACTGAAAAGAAAAATTCTGTCACTCTCTACCTGTTGATCTCCACTAGACGCCACTGCAGCAGGGGCTGAACGAAGAGGCGGATAATTCATCGGTTCCTGGTTGTTAAACGGCCCTGGATATCTAACCAAAGGCATCACCTGGCTGTCGTAGCACTGACGCTGCCAACAAGAATTTTACAGTAAAAACTATATAAGATTTGAAAAGTACACTGAAAAGCAAAATTCTGTCACTCTCTACCTGCTGATCTCTACTTGACACTGCAAAAGGGGCAGAACGAAGAGGCAGATAGCCGGCCAGTGGTGGATGCATAGCTCTGTGATTGTTCATTGGCACTGGCTCTTGTTGATGCATTTGGGTACGCGCGTCCCGTGGTACCTGTGCAGATTCCTGTCTCCTACTTCCTGCCGCTCCGGCTTGTACACGTGCATTACCGGAATAGGGATATGTACGTGCTAGTGAAACTATCGTTGACACCCACACGCGCACGGTGAGCCATAAGACTGCGCAGGTGGCCAAATCTCTAGACGCGTTTTGAGCTCCAGAGAAACGCAGACAGAACAGAACAAAAATGAAACTGATGAAGAGAGAAAACAAACTAAGACAAAGGGAAAAAAGATTCACGGGCATATGTAAGCCAATTTTTTTGCATTGGAAAGAGCAATGCATAGAACATAACAAAAATGAAACAATCAGCTAAGCCATGAAAAATTTAACATAATACTTGGATTAAGTAGAATTGTATAGGTTAGGGTTCGCGAAAAAACAGTCAGTTTCATAAAAATGCATTCACAGTGCACAAGACTACAGTTTTCATTTCTCTCATTATGTTAGAAAAATAATCAAAAGAGAATAAAACAAGTTGCACCAAAAAATTTAAGTTTGGATGTATCAAGTACAAAGTTGGTTTATCTTCAAGAGCTTAACAAGGCAACACTCCAACAAAGCACACAATGCAATGAAATCCAATTAACTTCTCAAAATAGTTACAAGATTCAAAAAGTCCATCTATTTTGGTAACGGCTGTTCTGCAGCTGATGGATCCCTACACTCCATTTGATAAAACAGTAGGTAAGCAATTGGTGTGTCACAAGATATGGTGTAATGGGCCGTGGCTCCTATGTAACACATGAGATACAGGAAAAATTAGAACTAGAGCAAAATGGACAAAACAACTTTACACTGCATCCCAGCAGCAGAGGCATGGGAGAACTTCATTTAAATGGTGAATGAGTTCTCCTCGCCTTCTACTTCCGGAGTCTATGTAGCAAAGTAGTAACTAACCTGTTGATCATCAAAGATATGATATCCTTTAATAGTGGACCCAACAGCGATGTATTGCCCGTATTTCTTTGATGGGCCCAAGTGGCATACCAAAGCCATCAGTTCAAAGCCCCTACTATTTAATTTGAGATTCAATGGACTCAAAATTTTGCTTGATATCTTTCCGGCAATATTAACCCTGAAAAACATAAGACCTCTTTTTATAAAGCATATGGCATAGGAAATAATTGGCTGAGCGATTAGCGAAGCCAGTTACTCCAGTGGGGTTGAAAAGTTCTGTCTGTCTGTCTGTCTGTTTGTTTGTCCGTCTGTCTGTGTGTCCGCACTACTCCTCCCAATCGGCTCGGCTGATCGGGACGAGATTTTGCAGGGTTGTTAGGTATATCCTTGGCTCACCACACGCCGAAATTCAGCTCTCTACCTCAAATTATTCAGTCGCACCAATGAAAAAACACTAAAAAAACGGCAGAAAAAGTGCAACTTTTTAGTGACTTTATATTTTAGAAACATTTTTACATGATTTCGTATGTTTTGGAAGGTGCTGATGACGAAAATGAAATCAATTTCAACCCCTGACATTGGTATTAACTGCGAATTGGCTACCTCGGCCCGAATTTACTAACATAATCAACTTCGACCCTTCATCTGGGGTCGACCGACTAAAAAATTTTATTGCAGATTTCGATTGGTCTCGGCAAGACCTTTTCAAAGAGGGGTCGGAAGGGGGGGTCTAGGAGCGCGACTTCATCAGTTGGCCGAATCAGGGTCTTGAAAAAAGGGGATCGACCGACTAAAAAATTTTATTGCAGATTTCGATAGATCTCGGCGAGACCTTTTCAAAGAGGGTCGGAAGGAGGGGTCTAGGAGCCCGACTTAATCAGTTGGCCGAATCAGGATCTTGAAAAAAAGGGATCGACCGATTAAAAAATTTATTGCAGATTTCAATAGGTCTCGGCAAGACCTTTTCAAAGAGGGGTCGGAAGGGGGGTCTGTGAGCCCGACTTCATGTATTGTGAAAATTGGTGCAACGGCCATGTTTTGCACATTAACTTTGGCACAGTGGGAACACAAGAGCGGGCCTCAGTCCTGATGTTACATCAATAAGTTTGCGCTTTACCTCCACGGGGTGTGAGGTGCGAGGACCGAAGGCCCGAGAGACGGCCTCCGATTGGGCCAAATCAGGTCTGGTGCGAGGGCCAAAGAAGGCCCGAGAAGAATCTGCCGGTAGGCCAAGCTGGTATCGGCCCCTGTCGAACTGAATTGCCGGCGCAGCGAAGCGGAGCTGTCTACTTAGTTCGATGGAAGGGCGCGCCCTAGCTTGTATACTTCGACCATTCATCACGTAGCGCACTACTCATTGCCTCAATTAACCCTTCAAACAGCTTGCCGAAGGCAAGGAGGAAGCGCCGCAGGCCAAGGTAGGTGTAACTCCAGGCGTGGATTGTCGAAACTGGCGCAGCATCGCTAAGCCTGTTACGACAAGACACGGTCTGGCGTAAACCTACCTAGTATTATACCACAAATTTTATACCACCATTTTACATTAAACACTGTAAAAGCACAAATTTGAAAAATCTATACTTACCCAAAATACTTACAAAGAGAGATGATATAAACCACAATAGACATACAAAAAGAGCTGTTTGGGGCATACCTTATCCATTTGGGAAGAATTTCTCCCTCCCAAAACAGAGGTTGATCCAAAGCACCTTTTTTATTCAGTGTGTCTTCCACCATGGAATGACAGGAGACCATTGGCGGGTAGTGACATTCCACTCTGATAGAAATTTGATGTCAGATACCTCACCACATGCACACATACATACATACATAACATACATACATACATACATACATACTTACATACATCAATTATTTCAAAATTCAAAAAGTTAGATGGCGCATTAGGTACATTTTTCTACTCCTTCTAAACATGTTCTCGATGTGATTTGCATTGCACAAGTTTCATCAAATTTTGGTACCAATTCATCAGGAATTTTTATAAATTTATTGTGTCTTAATTCCATTTGCTCTTTAACTAAGCAAGTTCAATTTATTTTGTTTCAATTTTTCCCATTAATTTTTTTGTCCATTGTTTTAGGCATTGCTCCAGAGCATCAATGTGATTGTGATGACCCTCTACCTCTAGGACAAGGTGTTCTCCGAAAGCCCCAGAAGCCAGTATTGGAGCTCTCGGAAATTGTTGATGCACATGAGGATAGAACAGGTAGAACAGCTGTCTCCTTGGATCACATCGCACATTCATGTCATTGTTTTGTGTAGCGTAATTTGTTTTTCAGGCCACCTGAGTGCAAAAAGAATAGTGTCTTGATGTCACTTATTGTGGTTTGTAGTGTGGTATTTATTTTGCAGCCTGAAAGTATTCTTCTCATTGGCAGATTTGTTGGGGTAGTATGCGTCATCTATCATTCCTCAAGAAGTTTGATGGTGTCAGTTTGATTTTTTGAGATCTCCTCTCCGCCCTTTTTTCCCCTCTCCTCTTTTTCATTTCAATTTTTGTGGTGAGTGTTTGTGGTCATTTCTTTTTCCAAAGTTTGAATCTTGTCTCTTCATTGGCACTTTATGGTGGGTGTCTCATTTTATGTGGTAGTTTGAAATTTAAAGGTGACTACAGGAATGAAGAATGAAAGCAGTTCCTTTATGTGGAGTTTTATGGGTATCACACCTTAGTATTTCAGTTATACCTACCTTGATGCCACACTCCAGTGCCTGCAAATGTCTGGTTCCATAGTGGTTGCATCATCCAGAGGCGCTTATGAGTTGTGCATCTTCATCTCATCCACCTTTCATTCTTGTTCTGGTCGGTATATTGCAAGTATGTGGGTGAGTAGTTTTTTTTGTTATTTTTTTAGGTTTTATTTTGTGTCTTGTTATTTGTATCTGAGGTTGTCTCAATACTGGCTGGACAAAGACATTGCCAGAAAATAAATGCACTTTGGGGAACCCTCTTCTTGATTTGAGTGTAGTTTATTTTTTTTACACTGGAAGCAGGAATGGGTTCATCCCAGAAGGGTTTTAATTTCTTTCAGTGCAGGTAATAAGTAGTTAATCAAACCCTTTTTATGATGTCATTCCTCTGGGGGTATTTTTCTCATTTCATTTTTTTTGTTCATCCCTTTTTTCCCACCATTTATTGCAATTTTTATTATCTTGGTTTTATTTTATGTCCGTGCATAATTTACCTCACTGTGAATTTTTATTATTTATATCTATTGTGTTTGATTTGTAAGTTTTTCCTGGTGTTTTTTTAATATTTTTTTTAAAGGTTGTAAGAGGCTGTCTACAACCCGTCTTCTTCGAGACTGTTGTGTCACAGGAGACCAGGCAAATCTGGAGCCTGTGAGGCTAGTGGGCAAAGAAGCTCGGAAGTATCGGAAGATTGCAAGGGAAATTTTGGTTAAACTTAAACGGGCGCAGAGAAGAAACATGTTCCTGAAAAATTTGGCCAAAGAGAAAACTGTTGACCTGATCCGTTAGATGCTTATTTCTGAGACAGCTAAACATATTCTTGATATGGAGCTCCGTAATTTTTCTAAGAAGCCACGAGGTCGGCGTTGGACTCCCAAGGATAAGGCTTTTTGTGTTTCTATTTTTAAAAGGTCCCCTAGGGTGTATAGGTTCCTGGCATCTCTATTAACCTGGCCCAGCGAGTCAATTCTTACTGCTGCCCTGAAACACTTAATACTGAAACCAGGTTTTGATTCACAAATGTTATCCCTTGTTCAAGCAGAGTGTTCGTCTTGGAAGGTGAAGGACAAAGCATGTACTGTGGCATTTGACAAAATAGCATGCCTCAAAGGACTGTATCTGGATCCTCAGACAGGCCAAATTGAGGGATTTGAAGATTTCGCCCACTTAGGCTCAACCTCAGGCATTGCGTCACATGCCCTTGTTTTTATGGTGAGGTTCGTTGGTAAAAATGTCAAATATCAATTTGGTGTATTCTGTGCCAAGGGTACTACCCCATCCTATACATTGTCTCAGTTGATTCTTGATTGCATGAAAATGTTGCAAAGTATTGGGCTCAATGTAATAGCCTCTATTTCTGACCAAGGTGCCACAAATGTTGCTGCTATTAATATTTTACGTGCTAAGATTGAAGAAGCGGAGTATGAATCCCTATATGAAGTCGGTGGTTGTACATATTTTTGATATGCCACACATTATTTAAAATGCTAGGAACAATTTGATGGTAAAAAATTTAAAATTTGGTAAGAATTGTGAATTTGTTGCTCAGTGGCAGCACGTAATTGATTACTATAGAGTAGATCTTCATAAATTTGGCTGTAAATTGTCGCATGACCATATTTATTCAGAAGGCAAGGCCAAAATGAGAGTCAAACCTGCTTGTCAAGTGATGTCTTATTCTACAGCGTGTGGTATAAGCAGTATTATTAGAGCCAGTGATGGTAAGAAGTTGGGGCACTGTGCTTATACTGCCAAGTTTCTTGTTAATGTGGACTTGTACTTCGCCTTGTGTAATGGCCCTGGACGAAAAGATAAAGCTAAGACTCAAAGGTGCCATGTTTCTGTAGATTCCCTTCACCATCGTCTTTGGAAAGCTGCTCTCGAGGACCTAGCGACCTGGAGGTATGTTCCTCTGGGAATCAAGGATGCTCAAGGTAGTGTAACTCCATGTATTTCAGGTTGGATTTCCAATATAAAAGGGTTCCAGAGACTTTGGTCTACTGTTAGTTCTTTAGGTTTTAATCATATGAATTTAAGGAGGTTCAATTCTGACCGTGTCAAAAAAAAATTCTCTTTAATTCGTCAGAGCAATGGCTCCAACAGAATGCCCACCTGTAAACAGTTCATTTCAGCGTACAAAGCCTGTTTATTGTCAAGCCCAACATCAAGGGGAGAAGTCCACAATTCCAACTGTTCTGATGATGGTTCCAGATTTTTGACTGTTTACAATGTTGACCATAGTGGTGCTCCTTTGTACAAGGATATTTATATTCCTACTGTAAGGTGTTCTGTTGTTAGAGCAAAATCTGTGTATTTTGATCATTTACAATCTTTTCTTTTCGACAAGTCACTTCGTCAGGGTCCAACTTTACTGTGCAATACCATCGCCAGCAAAGTTTTAAACAGTACCAAAGATTTCTCAGAATCTTGTAGGCTTTGCAGGGGTAGTGTTGCAGCTCAGCAGGACGACCTCAGCTGTGACCATTATCTGGCTTCCAGCTTAGTTGGCCCTAACGATGTTCAAGCTTTCCCAACCTTCATAAACTTCTTTTTAAAATGTTTCAAATTGATTTGTAATAAATTGGCACTTTTCCTCTCTGGATCCACTACATTGGACCTAATAAAGTTACTCATGTAATCAACCTAGAATGAAACGAAGAGAAATTAGAACGGAACGCAGGGCTCTTCTGTGTCCCCCCAAAACTTATAACCAACACAAAAAACTGATACTTACAGTTGCAGCTACATTTACATCACTTGCTTTTAAGAAATTTTCAAATCGCTTTAGATCTGCTTTAGTCTCTAGGGGCAGTTTTGGCATATTTTTGGGAAGGGTCATCATTCGCTTGTCACCTGGAAGAACGCATCTAGCGATGCGTTCTAGATTCATCATTACGAGGTCCAGTTTGGAAGATATTTCTGCTAAGGTAATAGCATTTCTTGATTGCATCACTTTTGCTGTAGACACATTGCTACCTGTTCAACAAAACAGAATTATGGACATTGAAGTAGAAATGACTTGAGTTTTGAATACTCAGAGTTTAAAGAAATACTAACCAGAATTCTTTCCCACAGAGAGCGAGGCTCTGCTGCTCAACCCTGGAAATGCTGGGAGAAGGGCGAGTAGTGTTTGCAGATTTGAGAGAAGAGCAAACTGAAGTATCACGACCCCCAAAAGCAGTGTCCTTTGACACCTCGACAGAGCTTGAGTGTCTCAAGATACCAGACTCTGGAAACACACACACATTGTAAGTAAGTAAATGTCAAATCAATGACCATTTTGATATGATGTGAATTACTAACCTTCATTTTCAAATAAAAAGCTGCGACCAGATGAGGATTGAGTTCCAGAAGATCCTGTCTTTGCTATGACAGGCACTTCCATGAGAGAATCAATACTTGCAGAAGTAGCTTTATTCTTCTTAGACTTTTCAGGGGGCGTAAAGTAGAAAGATTTATCTCGCCTAAGTTGGCTTTCAACAGGAGCACCCTGTTCTGATGAGGGTGTCAGGAGAGGAGTGGCCTGTACAAAGAAGTAAATAATATGGTACTCCACTGAATCTCAGAGCGGAAGAAGAAGAACAAAAACAAGCCTAAACCGGAAGCCGGTTAGGGCCTGGATCTCGGATATGGTATGAGAAATCCGGCAGACGAAGCACTACGCAGCACGGATTTCTCATACCATATCCGAGATCCAGGCCCTAACCGGCTTCCGGTTTAGGCTTGTTTTTGTTCTTCTTCTTCCGCTCTGGGATTCAGTGGAGTACCCTATACAAGGTAGGTTTACGCCAGACCGTGTCTTGTTGTAACAGGCTTCGCGATGCTGCGCCAGTTACGACAATCCACGCCTGGCGTTACACCTACCTTGGCCTGCGGCGCTTCCCTGCTTGCCTTCGGCAAGCTGTCTCATGGATTTTTGAGGCATTGAGTAATGCACCACGTGAAATCTGCAATAAAATTTTTTAGTCGGTCGATCCCCTTTTTTCAAGATCCAGATTCGGCCAACTGATGAAGTCGGGCTCCTAGACCCCCCTTCCGACCCCTCTTTGGAAAGGTCTTGCCGAGACCTAGCGAAATCTGCAATAAAATTTTTTAGTCGGTCGACCCCCTTTTTTCAAGATGAAGGGTCAAAGTTGATTATGTTAGTAAATTCGGGCCGAGGTAGCCAATTCGCTGGTAAAAGTTTGGTCAGGGGTCGAAATTGATTTCATTTTCGTCATCAGCACCTTCAAAAACATACGAAATCATGTAAAAATGTCTCTAAAATATAAAGTCACTGAAAAGTTGCACTTTTTCTGCCGGTTTTTTAGTGTTTTTTCGTTGGTACGACTAAATTATTTGAGATAGAGAGCTGAATTTCGGCGTGTGGCGAGCCAAGGATATACCTAACAACCCTGCAAAATCTCGTCTCGATCGGCCGAGCCGTTTGGGAGAAGTAGTGCGGACACGCAAACAGACAAACAGACAGACAGACAAAACTTTTCAACCCCACTGGAGTAACTGGCTTCGCTAATCGCTCAGCCAATTAAGATTGAGAAAAAAAAAGGATCTCAACTGGTAACTGAAATTAAAACTTACAGGTTGAGTTTCAGGAGTTGCAGGTGTAGGTGTCCACATCTGCACTTGAACGAGTTCCAATGGGTCAGGGGAATCAACACAATGGCTCGCAGCTGGTGATAATTCCTGGAAATAAAGAGGAGGCTCTTAATGGTAAGTTCATGCCCACTTAGCAATGAATACCAACTTTCTCAATACAAACCTTGCTTTTAGGACTCTGGTTCTTGCGTGGTGTGACTTTCCATGGTAAATTAACTGGAGAGTTCCTCATTTTGTCAGCAGCAGCCTTCCTTGCAGCTGTGAGTCTCTGCATCAACTCGAGTGATTTCTTGCGTTTCATGTCTTGAGCAGTTTCAGGACGGCCTTTCACCACTTTGTTAGCCACAGGTGGGGGTGGAGGAATGATTTTCTTGCCCCTCTTTCTAACTACTACTTCTGTGGTTTGTAACATTTGATTTCCATTCTTATTTGATTTGCTATTTTCGGGAACTAGATGATTTGGGTGGGACCATTGAGGCTGATATGAGTACCATGGATTCCAGCATCAATCAATCAAAAGATGGAGGTAAGCAATCATTATTTGTTACAATAGTCTCTTCTAAAATTTGTTTATGTGGTCCAGTTTTTGTTTGCTGAGTAAAATAGAGTTTTATGTTTTGAAATCATATTATTGTTTGCTCTCTCCAAAGTGAACAATAGGTTATGTAACTGATACTTTGACATAGTGACGAAAGTCCAAAATTTTGATTAGGCCTAATTGAGATTTTTTGCTACGTCCTAGAAATTCTGATTTACTATCGACTGGTGGAACGCGTATATCGGTATCTTTGATATATTCGGCGCAGGAAAATACTTGAAAATGACGAAAGTCCATCCGTACTTAACAAAATGACGAAAGTCCAACCGTACTTTGACCAAACGACGCAAGTCCATCCGTACTTCAACAAAATGACGAAAGTCCTTCCTTCAAAAACGGCTGCAGCCCAACAGTTCTTCCCCGAAAAGACGAATGTCGTTGAGTTCAGTGATGGAGTGATCAATAATCATGCCTCAGTTGAACACACAGAGTTGTTTTGTGTTAGAAGACAAGTTGGCCTTTCGCCACAATGTCAAATTACGTTTGGACTTTCGTCGTTATGTCAAAGTACGGTTGGACTTTCGTCGTTTTGTCAAAGTACGGTTGGACTTTCGTCATTTCGACCTGATTTTTCGTACGCTAAAAAATAGCGAAAGTCCACTATCTCTAAAACTAGGCGGTCGATTGCAATAGCCCTTCAACCAAAATAATTCTTATTCTTTCAGGATTAAGTGGTGTTATTTTCAACCATCAAATTCAAAACGTCTATCTTCCAGCTCAATTTTTAGTCTCGTTTTCGCTCCCCTGAAAAACTAGGTATCAGGGACTTTCGTCACTTTGTCAAAGTATCGGTGATGTATTTACAATACTCTGGATACACCAGTAATTACCGACCAGTTATGAAAGAGCAAACAATACAATGATATGAAAATATGTTGCTTGATTTTGCTCACCCAAAAATAACCGATTTACATACACAAATTGATTCTTGCCAATAGCTGTTGCAGCCTGCGTAGTCTTTACCAGTTTCATGCACTTTAGTGTAATATGAAAAAAAAAGCCAAAAAGTACTGTTATTTTTGATAAAATTAGTGCATAAGTGTTACATTAGTTAGTTTTCCCCAAATGCCAAGCATCACAAATTAATTACCAGTCAGCTGTGTTGCATATGTGCTCCTTTGTAATTAAAGTTAAAACTTTTGTTTTGATCTGCTTTATAAAACCATATCGCTGCAAACAATACTAATAAAACCCTTGAACCTTTTACGAGTTATGTTCTGAAACATTTGAATTCAATTTTACAGATATTTCAAGAGATGAGACGACAAAGGATGACGAACTACTCCATATCAGCAGTACTCCACTGAAACAAGACTGCTTCTCTACTTCATTTTCAAACCTCACCCAGTCAGCATAAGTCGTTCTGCGACACGTGCAACAAACGTGCCTGTTTTCATCGAGAACGTTCCTTGCGATAGTACCCAGGCACGTGAAAAAGGTTAATCGTTCTAGATCCCTGACACGTTCACAGGTACTTCCATCGTGGACCATGCGGTCAGCGTGCGTGACGGGACGTCCTGGTGACGTGCCGGCGGGCATGTTTCACGGACGTGCCGTCAGCGGCCGCGGTTGCACGACCTGGGAACGACCCGCCTTAGACGTCCGAACCTTCGGGAACGAGCCCGCATAGAGGCAGCTTGTTGTTGAGTCAATTATGAAGTGCTGCTGATGATCATTTCTTAGATCATGTTTTCGATTTGCAGTCTATTGGTGCGGTCAAAGTTCAATTTAGACCATTCGCTCACAAGTTATGAGCAATTTTATGAAAGAGATTCGCGGGACGTTCTTAGCACGTTTTCCGCTACACCTGACGCGCACGTTTTACATAGACCGTGCGCAGCAGGAACATGACTGGGACGTGCCGCACGGAACCAAGGCTTGAAAGGACGTCCTGTGCACGTGCCCGCGGACATGCCCTGCGCACCTGCACAGACGCACACTGACGGAATGTAAATTCAGCATACCGCAAGGAATGCCCGATATCGTGACGTGGGGGACGCGCAAGGGACGTACTTTCCGTGCTCAGTGTTTCGGTTCACGTGCGAGGCATGCGTCCGAGGGAATGCCCGCGGAACGTGCATGCAAGCACACTGATGGTGCGTGCAGTCAGCGTGCAAGGTGGAACTACTGCCGCCAGGAACGAGCTGTGCACGTCCAACGCGGTTCACACAGGGACATACCATGAGACATCCCAACGAGAACGTTCCCAGGGAAGTGCCGCCGATCACGTCACGACTTTTGCTGACTGGGCAAGGAATCTATTGCCACTATTCCTCCCATCGATTTGGATCGATCATATGCTACTGAAATAATGTCCAACAGTGGGAGCTGTTCTAGTAATTCATCGGACAGTGATACTGAAACTCAAGAGGAGCCATATTCTTTGAGCGAAGAAGATTTAGAAAGTGATGCTAGTTTGTTAGATGTTCTTCAGGTTTTAGAAGTGGATGAAAGTTTAAACGAATCCGGATTAGAGCGGACTGGAAATGATTCAAATCTAACTGATGAAAATGAGATGTTTCAACATTATTTTTCTTAATGTAGCCTGTTTAATGAGTTAAAACTTCGCTCATATACTGAGGCCTCAGTTAATGAAAGCATTATAGAATTAATGGACCTCTATCTGCAGAACAAATTATCTAAAGCTGGTCGTTCACGCACCATTACAGCTATGTGCAAACTCCTCCCAGATGATCACAATCTTCCAACTAGCTCCTCTGAGATATTGAACTATGTTCAAAGCTTGGCTCCCCCGGTATCTGCTACTGCTCATTATTTTTGTGAGAGTTGCATTTACTATCATGGGGAGAGTAAGAACGGATTTTGTGATATTTGAAATGAAAACAAATTTAACCGTTTCTTTATTTTTATATGGCTGTTCTGATCAATTTTTTTTTTTTTGAAAATAGAAATCTTGCTTCCATTATGGATTCAAATGAACAGAAAGGTGATGGTCAGGATACTAATGTTTTAAAGGATTTAAGAGATGGAAGCTTTTACAAAACAATCAATAAGAACAGAGGGAAATATGATGTGACCATTATTTTAAGTAGTGATGGTGTTAGGATTCGAAAAGGATGCCGTAAAGAACTTTGGCTACTTATGTTTACCATTGTAGAGGTTCCCATTCACTTGCAGAGATCCTTTGTTACTGTCATTGGAGTTTGGTAGTTAGAAGCCTGACATGAAGACATTTTTGGGTCCTTTTGTCAAATCTATGGAAAAGCTTGAGCAGACAGGGGTTGACTGGTCTCATCCAATCACAAGACAGACTGAAACAAGCCGTGTTCGCCTATCAGTCACTGTTTAAGATGCTCCAGCACGAGCAATGATTCAGAATACAATGTCGTTCAACGGCAGATATGGGTGCAATGTTTGTGAGATTAAGAGTCAAAAAGCTGAAGCTATTCCAGATGTGAAAACTCCCAGAGTGTACAACTTTATTGAGAAACCTCCTTTGCGCTCAAATTCTAGGATGTTAAAGGAAGCTTTGAAAGCGCAGAATTTGCCACCCAAACAGAAGGATGTGAGAGGGGTAAAGGGACCTTCCATATTAACTACTATCCCATCTGCTGATGTATCCAAATGTGTAGTACCTGAATATTTGCATTCAGTTTTAATTGGTGTTTGTAAACAGCTAGTGCATGCTTGGGTAGGGGTTCCTGGACCTTGGTGTATTAAATAAAAAGTATTTGAAATAGACAGATTCTTGAAAGGTTTCAAACATCCAGACTTTGTACATCGTCAAATAAGGCAGCTTCAGGCCCTCAAAACTTGGAAGGCTTCTGACTTTTATTATTTTGTTCTTTTTGAAGCTGTACCCTCTTTGTATGGTATCTTGCCAGACAAATACTATCAGCACTTTCTGTTACTTGTAAAGGGTATTTATGTGCTTCTGAAATCTCGAATTACCCAAAGAAAAGTGAATGAGGCAGAGTTACTGTTACAACTCTTTGTTGCTGAATTTAAGTCTTTGTATGGTGATAGGTCTCAAACTCACAACGTTCACCAACTTCTCCACCTTGCTTTGTGTGTTCGCCGTTTTGGACCTTTGTTTTGCTTCAGTGCCTTTCCCTATGAAGATTCAAATGGAATCATTGCTAAAGCAACACATGGCACCAATTATGTTGACATGGAGATTGTAAATAATATAAGAATCTGCCAAGGCATCCAGGTCCTTAAAAGTACTGTAAGAGGACTTTATGAAACTAACAGTGTATTTTGTGATGGGGAGTTTCTTGGTAAAGAAGTTAAAAGAAGTTTGATGCCATCTCAAGATGTTGACATGCTGCAAGATTCGACTGCAATAATTTATTCCAAGGCTAAGCTGGGTTATGATACTTTCACATCTAGCATTTACAAGAAAATGAACTCGGAGAATTTTTATGTTATGTGGAGCCACTCTCAAGGTACCAAGTATGGTGAAATCCAGTATTTTGCCCAAACTAAATGTGACAAACTTGTTGACATTAAAAAGTTTGATGTTGATCACAGTCGTGTTTTCTATCATGAGAAAACTTGGAAATGTATTAAACAATTTGTGCCAGTAGAAACTTCAAATACAATTATAGCTGTTAAAGTAAGTGACATTGTATCTAGCATTGTCAAGGTAGGCAAAATCAATTCGTACCTTTATGTACGACCTAATTTGTACAGATTTGTGATGTGATCGTCCTTCTCTCAATGAGTTGTTGAATATCAACTTTTTGTTAAAATACATGCTCCTAATTTTATGTGCAGTTTTATTGGGCAGTCATATTCCCCGCAGAAGTACTCATTCAAAGTTAGGATCCTTTAAAATAATTCAATTTTTTGCTGTACCTGTACTTCCTTAATCCTCAATACTAAGAAAGAATTACATTTCACTTCTCATTTTCTTTCTACAAGTACACCAGCAACAAGAAGACTGATATTTTCCTTAAACAAAATTTTGGGTTTTCTGACAAAAGACACAATTTTTCAGTTGTATCTCAGACCTCTCTCGGAGGAGATGTGGGAGCATTGCTTGCAATTACATGAAAAAAGTACCACAGAAGTACAATTTATATGTCTGTATAAATTTTGTATAAAAATATATGATGACATAGAAGCTTTTTGTCCATTCATATGAAGCTGTATAAAGCCATATAACCAGGTAAGGTTTTCCACAGCCTTGTATATAGATATATAGACCTGTAAGGGAGAGTGGGGCACCTAGTTACAGGGGCACCTAGTTACACTTCGCTGCCTGCGGCTATTGCCGGGTTGTTGAGTGCATCTGTCCTCGCAGGAATTCAGATATTAACCTAAAAACATGTTTGCAATAAGTATTTGCCCCAAGGATCTAGTTTGAAAGCGTCAGGAAAAGTTTGAAATGTACATTTACTAAATTTGACACACTTTTCGAAATTTCGTCAAAAGTAAAATGTTGGTTGTTGTCTTCAAGAGACTTTCACGCCCAGGATTCGTTTTTTCCATCATTAGGCACAGTTATCTTAACTTTTTCCAGCTAAGTCATTGAATTTTTGATTCACGGTTGTCTGTGTAGATCAGTTTTAAGATAAACTGAGCCCCCGGGGTAGGTAGTTACAATTTCCCGTGGGGCACATAGTTACAACGTGCCTAATTAGCTTTTTGTCGACAACCACTCCTTTTCGAATTTATTTATTAAGTAAACATACTTTCGGACGTGATTGATCCATTTTTGAAATTGGATGTCCCAAAATGCCTTTGAAATGTTGATTTATAGGACGTGGCGCAGGCATATTTTTAGTTTCCCTGATTTCTGTGTTAATTTTTGTATTATGCATTCCAAATCAATAATTTAACTAATAACGACTGAAATGTTCACTTTCAACTACATACCCACGAATTTCAATACGTAATACGCTGTTTTCAAGCGCTGTAACTAGGTGCCCCACCGTGGGGCACCTAGTTACAAGTGCAGAGGTCATTTCGCGGCCGTACTTCACCTATAATTTGGTAACTCCCTCCAAATTTTTTGATTAGGACTTCAAGACGAAGGTTCAATTGATGTGTTCTGTGCCAAATATTTATCATATAGCGGGAAATGCGGAGTTTATATGGAAATTCCAAAAAGTGTCACTAGGTGCCCCACTCTCCCTTATAGGAACTAAGAAAGTAATGTATAAAGCTATATATACTTTCATAAAGGCCTTAAACAATTGTATACAGCAATTTGTATAAAACTATATTCAGCTGTATAAATTATCTATGAAATTCTATAGAATTCGATGAACTTTTATAAAATGGTTTATAAAAATGTGTACACCTGGGCTACGAGAAGCTCAAACACAAAAGGCAGTTCCACATTGATTTATGCTGAAAAGCTTTTGTTTATGCCTAGCACCGTGATCCCGCACAGTTTAAGCTGACAGTGACTTTAAAACATAATTCGTTAGGCACAAAAATCAAGTGCCTTTAACAGTAAGTCGCATTTTTGCATAAAAGTTAGCCGAAATGCGTGTTTTTGAGCCTGGCCTTTCGATCCTGCATAGTTTTAGCTCGATTGGAGACAGTGACTTATGAGGATGATTCTTGTCATAGGCGACAAGTGCCTTCAACAAAAAATCGCATTTTCGCACGAAAATAAGCAGCAAATCGTGCTTTTCACCTTTTCGTTGCAATCCTACACTTTTTTAGCTTGATTTGTCATCATAGCCTTAAAACATTATTCTCAAGTCACGACCTACGAGAAGCTGAAACAAAAAGGCTACTTTCGCATTGATTTCAGGTGAAAAGCATTTTTTATGCCTAGCATCGTAAAGCCGCACAATTTTAGCTCTATGCTTGACAGTGACATTCAAACGTAACTCGTAAGTCACAAGGCTAAATCGTCTGAAAAAGAAAGTCGCAATTTTGCATAAAAGAAGGCCGCAATGCGTGTTTTTAATCCTGGCCTTTCGATCCTGCATAGTTTTTGCTGGATTGCTGACAGTGACTTTTAAGGGTGATTCTTGTCACAAGCCAAGAGTGCCTTCAACCAAAAATAGCATTTTTGCACGGAAATAAGCAGAAAGGCGTGCTTTTCATATTTTCGTTGTAATCCAACACACTTTAAGCTCACTAAATCAACATAACGTCAAAACAGTATTCTTAAGTCAATACCTACGAAAAGCTCAATCACAAAGGCCAGTTTCGCATTGAATGAAGCTGAAAAGCATTTGTTTATGCCAAGCATCGTGATCCCGCACAGTTTTAGTTCCACGCTTGACAGTGACTTTCCACCATACATCGTAAGTCACAAAACGCAAGTGCCTTCAACAGAAAGTCGAATTTTTAAATAAAAGTTAGCCTAAATGCGTGCTTTTATGCCTGGCCTTCGATCCCGCATAGTTTTAGCTCGATTGGTGACAGAGACATATGAGAGTGATTCTTGTCACAAGCCACAAGTGCCTTCAACCAAAAATTGCATTTTTGCACGGAAATAAGTAGAAAAGCGTGCTTTTCACCTTTTCGTTGTAATCCTACACACTTTTAGCTCGCTGAATCACCAAAACTTTTAAACATTATTCTCAAATCACGACCCACGAAAAGCTCAAACACAAAGGGCAGTTTCACATTGATTTATGCTGAAAAGCATTTGTATTTGCCTAGCACTGTGATCCCGCACAGTTAGAGCTGCACGCCTTACAGTGACTTTCAAACATAATCCGTAAGTCACAAGACTCAAGTGCCGTCAACAGAAAGTCGCATTTTAGCATAAAAAGAAGCCGAAATGCGTGTTTTTAAGCCTTTCGCTTTTATCCTGCATAGTTTTAGCTCGATTGGTGGGAGTGACTTATGAGAGTGATTCTTGTCACAAGCAACGAGTGCCTTCAACAAAAAATCGCATTTTCGCACACAAATAAGCAGAAAAGCGTGCTTTTCACCTTTTCGTTGTAATCCTAGACACTTTTAGCTCGCTGAATCACCAAAACTTTTAAACATTATTCTGAAATCACGACCTACGAGAAGCTCAAACACAAAAGGCAGTTGCACTTTGCTTTATGCTGAAAAGCCTTTGTATTTGCCTAGCATCGTGATCCCGCACAGTTTCAGCTCCACGCCTTACAGTGACTTTCAAAAATAATCCGTAAGTCACAAGACTCAAGTGCCGTCAACAGAAAGTCGCATTTAAGCATAAAAAGAAGCCGAAATCCCTTTTTTTAAGACGTTCGCTTTTATCCTGCATAGTTTTAGCTCGATTGGTGAGAGTGACTTATGAGAGTGATTCTTGTCACAAGCAACAAGTGCCTTCAACAAAAAATCGCATTTTCGCACACAAATAAGGAAAAATGCGTGCTTTTAGGATTTTCGTTGTAATCCTACACAGTTTTGTCTCGATGTGTGACTTTAACCTTAAAAGGTTATTCTTAAGTCACGACCTACGTGAAGCTCAAACACAAAAGCCAGTTTCGCATTGATCTAAGCTGATAAGCTTTTGTTTATGCCTAGCATCGTGATCCCACACAGTTTTAGCTCTGTGGTTGACACTGACTTTCATACATAATTCGTGAGTCACAAGACTAAAGTGCCGTCAACAGAAAGTAGCAATTTTGCATGAAAATAAGCCGAAATGCGTGTTTTTAAGCCTGGCCTTCGATCCCGCATAGTTTTAGCTCGATTGGTGACAGTGACATATGAGAGTGATTCTTGTCACAAGCCACAAGTGCCTTCAACCAAAAATTGCATTTTTGCACGGAAATAAGCAGAAAAGCGTGCTTTTCACCTTTTCGTTGTAATCCTAGACACTTTTAGCTCGCTGAATCGCCAAAACTTTTGAACATTATTCTCAAGTCACGACCTACGAGAAGCTCAAACAAAAAGGACAATGTCGCATTGAGTTATGCAGAAAAGCTTTTGTATTTGCCTAGCATCGTGATCCCGCACAGTTTAAGCTCCACGCCTTACAGTGACTTTCAAAAATAATCCGTAAGTCACAAGACTCAAATGCCGTCAACAGAAAGCAGCAATTTTGCATAAAAAGAAGCCGAAATGCGTGTTTTTAAGCCTGGCCTTTGATCCCGCATAGTTTTAGCTCGATTGGTGAGAGTGACATATGAGAGTGATTCTTGTAACACGCCACAAGTGCCTTCAACCACAAATGGCATTTTTGCACGGAAATAAGCAGAAAAGCGTGCTTTTTACCTTTTCGTTGTAATCCTACACACTTTTAGTTCGCTGAATCGCCAAAACTTTTACACCGTATTCATAAGTCACGACCTACGAGAAGCTCAAACAAAAAGGCCAGTTTCGCATTGATCTAAGCTGAAAAGCTTTTGTTTATGCCTAGCATCATGATCCCACACAGTTTAAGCTCCAACAAGCGTGACTTTCATACATAATTCGTGAGTCACAAGACTCAAGTGCCGCCAACAGAAAGTAGCAATTTTGCATGAAAAGAAGCCGAAATGCGTGTTTTTAAGCCTGGCCTTCGATCCCGCATAGTTTTAGCTCGATTGGTGACAGTGACATATGAGAGTGATTCTTGTCACAAGCCACAAGTGCCTTCAACCAAAAATTGCATGTTTGCACGGAAATAAGCTGAAAAGCGTGCTTTTCACCTTTTCGTTGTAATCCTAGACACTTTTAGCTCGCTGAATCGCCAAAACTTTTAAACATTATTCTCAAGTCACGACCTACGAGCAGCTCAAACACAAAAGGCAGTTTCATATTGATCTAAGCTGAAAAGCTTTTGTATTTGCCTAGCACTGTGATCCCGCACAGTTAGAGCTGCACGCCTTACAGAGACTTTTAAACATAATCCGTAAGTCACAAGACTCAATTGCCTTCAACAGAAAGTAGCATTTTTGCATAAAAGTAAGCCGCAATGCGTGTTTTTAAGCTTTGCGTTTCGATCCTGCATACTTTCAGCTCGATTGGTGACAGTGACTCATTAGGATGATTCTTGGCATAAGCAACGAGTGCCTTCAACAAAAAATCGCATTTTCGCACGAGAAAAAGCAGAAGAGCGTGCTTTTCACCTTTTTGTTGCAATCCTACAAAGTTTAAGCTTGATTAGTCGTCATAACTTTAAAACATTATTCTCAAGTCACGACCTACGAGAAGCTCATACAAAAATGACAATTTCGCATTGAGTTATGCTGAAAAGCTTTTGTATTTGCCTAGCATCGTGATCCTGCACAGTTTAAGTTCCACGCCTTACAGTGACTTTCAAAAATAATCCGTAAGTCACAAGACTCGAGTGCCGTCAACAGAAAGTCGCATTTTACCATGAAAAGAAGCCGAAATGCGTGTTTTTAAGCCTTTCGCTTTTATCCTGCATAGTTTAAGCTCGATTGGTGAGAGTGACTTATGAGAGTGATTCTTGTCACAAGCAACGAGTGCCTTCAACAAAAAATCGCATTTTCGCACTTAAATAAGCAGAAATGAGTGCTTTTAGGATTTTCGTTGTAATCCTACACAGTTTTGTCTCGATGTGTGACTTTAACCTTAAAAGGTTATTCTTAAGTCACGACCTACGAGAAGCTCAAACAAAAAGGCCAGTTTCGCATTGATCTTAGCTGTAAAGCTTTTGTTTATGCCTAGCATCGTGATCCCACACAGTTTTACGTCTATGGTTGACACTGACTTTCATACAAAATTCGGGAGTCACTAGACTCAAGTGCCGTCAACAGAAAGTAGCAATTTTGCATGAAAAGAAGCCGAAATGCGTGTTTTTAAGCCTTTCGCTTTAATCCTGCATAGTTTTAGCCCGATTGGTGACAGTGACTTATGAGGATGATATGACTTTCATACATAATCCGTTAGTCTCAAGACTCAACACCCTTTTACAGAAAGAAGCATTTTTGCATAGAAGTAAGCCGAAATGCGTGTTTTTAAGCTTTGCGTTTCGATCCTGCATACTTTTAGCTCGATTGGTGTCAGTGACTTATGAGGATGATTCTTGTCATATGCGACAAGTGCCTGCAACAAACAATCGCATTTTCGCACGAAAATAAGCAGCAAATCGTGCTTTTCACCTTTTCGTTGCAATCCTACACTTTTTTAGCTTGATTAGTCATCATAGCATTAAAACATTATTCTCAAGTCACGACCTACGAGAAGCTCATACAAAAAGGCTAGTTTCGCATTGATTTCAGGTAAAAAGCATTTTTTTTGCCTAGCATCGTAAAGCCGCACAATTTTAGCTCTATGCTTGACAGTGACATTCAAACATAACTCGTAAGTCACAAGGCTTAATCGCCTCAAAAAGAAAGTCGCAATTTTGCATAAAAGAAGGCCGCAATGCCTGTTTTTAATCCTGGCCTTTCGATCCTGCATAGTTTTTGCTGGATTGGTGACAGTGACTTTTAAGGGTGATTCTTGTCACAAGCCACGAGTGGCTTCAACAAAAAAATCGCATTTTTGCACGAAAATAAGCAGAAAGGCGTGCTTTTCTTATTTTGGTTGTAATCCAACACACTTTAAGCTCACTAAATCACCAAAACTTTTAAACATTATTCTGAAATCACGACCTACGACAAGCTCAATCACAAAAGGCAGTTGCACATTGATTTATGCTGAAAAGCTTTTGTATATTCCTTGCATCGTGATCCCGCACAGTTTAAGCTCCACGCCTTACAGTGACTTTCAAAAATAATCTGTGTCACAAGACTTAACTGCCTTTAACAGAAAGTCGCATTTGTTTTTGCCTAGCATCGTGATCCCACACAGTTTTAGCTCCATGCTTGACAGTGACTTTCAAACATAAATTGAAAGTCACAAGACTCAAGTGCCTTCAACTGAAATTTGCCTTTTTGCATAAAAGAAAGCCGAAATGCGTTATTTAAGCCTGGCCGTCGTTCCCGCATACTTTTAGCTCTATTGGTAACAGTGACATTTGAGAGTGATTCTTGTCACAATTGACGGAAATGGCTTTGAGAACGACCCAGAAGTACCTCTATCTAGAAGAGTTGTGCTTGCTTGTGGTGTACAAATACGACGAGAAATTATTCAGCAGCTGCAGCAAAGACGTCAGTAGGCCACTCTGGAGTGAATGTTATTTGTATTAAAAATAATTCGTTCATCTATTTTACTTAAAAGTATGAATGTGATTTGCATCCCAACTTGTTATCCTTGTGTTATTTAACTTGCTGTGCCTCATTTAACAAATAAAGTGTATATTCGCCCTAATTTGGGGTCGAAAAATTTACCGCTATTCGCCCAAACAACCGTCTGTACAGCACTGATCTCATATTATGAATTTTATGAATGTTATTTATATTTAAACGAAGTACCTATCATTTCTGGATAAAAATCTGTTGTGTAAAGGTTGTACATGAGGTCTTTGTAACTTTTTATATGTTGAGGAAGTTGCTTTTGCAAGTAAAGAGATTATGCTGCATGGATGGTGGCCCACACAAAAGTCATATTTTATTGGCTATAAAAATTCCTTATTTCCCTCACGCCCAATGCTAACACAACCAAGTTGAAACTACCCGCTCACAGGACACCTAGGCGCTCCATTACCATTGAGGGCTGCACCACAGGCCCCTGGTCCGGACCCGAGCGGTGCGCAAGACGCGTGTCTGCTGTTCAATGCAGCCGCATTGTCAGGAAGGTTTTGACAGCGTGCCGTATGGTGGGAGAGTGCCATATGTCATGAACAGGTCCTCGTGGAACCCCCAAATTTCCCTGAGACGTACCTCGGTACCACATAGGTAGGCCAAGAACATGACACTTCTGAGACGTAGCCATCGGCCTACCCGCCTCGCCACCTTACCACTCTTGAGAAATGCACGCGCAGACCCTGCACAAGTCGCTCCATCTCACGCACTCATGAGGCGTCCCGCGAGGGAAACAGCGACGAAAGCAATGCGACATCATTCTGCACGAGGGCGTCTCTGGTACCCCTTGCCTGTGTGTGCTGCAGGTTCCAGTCCAGAGCAAACGGCCAGCGCGCCTGCATTCGACAGGGTAGGCCGTTCCGCCAGACGCACGTGTGGTGCGGGCAGGCTACCACCGCAACGGCAGGCGCTTGGAGCGCACAATCGCTGGCCTTGTGTTCATCAGTGTAAGTGGTGTCTGTCAGTGAAGAGGGTAACTAGGCGGAAGCAAGCTCCGGGGCTGAGGCGATACCCAATTCTTCGTCCGCCATTACAGGATGCTGGATTTGACTCTTACGGGATAAGTTATTGCTTTGAAAAAGTGCATCAAATCACCAAATCTTCTCTATTAAAACTGAAGTATTCTCACAGGTGCTTTCCATTTCCTCTCCACGAAACGGTGTTGGTTGTAGCTTCGGAACGGAATATCATTTTTCCAATTGTAGATGCAAAGACCAAGAGACTGGTGCCGATGCTTTTAATTTCTACTTCAGAGTAACTCCACTCAAACTTTAACCAATATACACGATTTAGTCGTGGCCCCGTTTCAAACTTTGTGGGTTCAAAACGTGCCACAAGGACCTGTCAGCCATTAAAGGAAAATTGGATATCTCAACAAACACATAAAATATCAGGAAAGTCCAAAAATTTATAAATGCAGCGCATAAGACGATTATTTTTTCCGTTGCTAAACTCCATTTTGGCCACCAATTTTTTCAGGAGAAACAGAAGACTGTTCGAAGAACAAAAAAAAAAGTTGCAGATGATGAGAAATTGAAAAAATATAAGTAAAATTTTGAGAAATACATCAAAGTATCAGGTCACTCCGTAGAGGGTTCTTCAACTTATCAATATCCGTTAAAATGGATAACGAAGTCATCTTAACTTAATTTTTCTAAGCGAAGTGGAATTCAAAGACAATACAACTAGAATTATGGTCTGTGTAAAGTGTTTATTACTCTGGTATATTTTTTGGCTTTCTTTTGTGCAACTTAAGTTGAAAAAATAAAGAGGGTTAAAGTTGAAGTGATTCTTTTTGCACTAGATTCATAAACATACAAATTATGTTATCTTCTGTTGCTAACTTTTTCAACGGAGTCATGCAGACTTTAGTTGTTTCCATTTTCCGCTAAATGGGGAGCGTGTAAGGGGCCCAGTTGAGTAATGCCTCTTTTCCATGTGGATTTACTTCTGAATGCTAGGAATTGAGACAAATAATTTGGTGTGATAATGCAAACCTAACCAAGGTAAATGGTCCAACCCACCCTAACCTAACGGGGTCGTGACAGATCTTACTCTACTCGCGACAGACCTAACCTAACTAAATGGTCCAACCAACTCTAACCTAACCTAACGGGGTCGCGACAGGTCTTACTCTACTCGCGACAATTCTAACGCTAGTATAACTCAACCTAACCTGAAACTATCCGTAGTATCCCTCAGTATCCCTCAACTAAGGCCTGCTGGCTGAGGTGCAGTTACAGAAGTTGACGCGTTTGCGCCATTGCGCACGGCGGATGATGAATCAAATTGTGACCGGTTTATAAATGAATAAACTCATGCGTGCACCAAAACAAACGATCCAGTTTCCTTCCTCCTCCCCTCCATCCCCACCTCCATGCCCCTTCTCCTCTCGCCCGCGGCCGCTGCTCGCGAACGGCACCGACACCTCCCGATTCAATCTTCCCTCCTGACCAAACTAAATAACATATCAACAAACGGTTTTCTCTGGGTGGAAGCTTGTGAAAAGCCCTACAAACGCCTCGCTTTGACCACCCATCTAAAATGACTTCTTTATTCCAAAAACTTGTCCCGAAGTTACAGAAAACGTTTTTCTTCGTTGTCGAGAAATTTTGAGCTCGCATCTTATTCGGATAGGGTGGCTTTGATTGTCCTTTCTATTTCCTACAACTTTTGTTCAAGACGTTTTTCGAAAATCTCAGCTGTTTACGCATGCGGGGCGTTTTTCGTGCGCGCCGTTAGATGCAAGCCCGCAACGCAGCAATGCATGGCGGGCCTGCCTACTTACGGGGGCTCCTTTCTTGCTTTTCTCGCTTTTCTACGTAAATCCGCCCCCCATTTCTCAAGAAACATGGGGTCCTTAAGTCAATGTGAGTACGCCGCATCGAATGGAGCACACCTCGTTGCAATCGGAGGTCTGGAAGGTACTTAAACTTGCGAAAAACGTCCTTGGCTGCAGGGGGCGACGATGCTAGCCCGCCACACAGCCGTGCATGGCGTGTGCCTACCTTCAGGCGATCCGGCCTCTCGAGCCAGCGAGCCGCTATGCTACCCCCACCACCGCCCGACCTAGTGGAGGGCTTCGCCCGTTGGTTTTCCGATTCCGATGCAGATGCAGTCAGGCTCAGCAATAAATGAGTTTGCATAGTCTTTTCTTGATCTATTTTCTGGGCATGCAGAAGATTGAGGATTCCCCAAGGAGCTGTGTATCTTTTTGGCCCGTCCCGTATTATTTATGAAAATAAATATCGGAGGACGGGCATATAGTATGATGCTTGCTGTGCGTTCGTCCGTCCGTTCGTCCGTCCGATCTTCACCAAATTTGGTATGCAGCCTCCTAGGGTGAACCTTAGAACCGCCCGGTGACGGCTTTTTCGATCCGAGCCCCAGGGGCGCTGCTGCAGGTGCATCATGGTTTACATGGTGTACAGGAGGATCTCTGCAACGGAGGCCGCTAGAAGGGCATGTAGGGGTATTTTTGGAATCGGGGCGACGAAATAAGGACAACGGTGTTAATTTCGAGCCGATCGGAAAAGTTTGGGCCCAGGTTCGAATCCCGGTGGGGTAAAAATACGATCAAAATTTTCCACTCGAGTTGGACATTGTTTCATATGTTTTCGAGGAAGCTGACAACGAAAATGAGATCCATTTTGACCCCAGACTCAGGTTTGTATCCCGGTGGAGTAAACTACGACCAATATTTTCGACTCGAGTTTGACATTGTTTCATATGTTTTCGGGGGTGCCGATAGCGAAAATGAGTTCCATTTTGACCCCAGACCCAGGTTCGAACCCCGGTGGGGTAAAATACGACCAAAATTTTCAACTCGAGCTTGACATTGTTTCGTATGGTTTTGAGGGTGCTGATGACGAAAATGGCATCCATTTTGACCCCAGACCCACTTACGAATCCCGGTAGGGTCAAATGCGACCAAATTTTTTCCTTTTTGATCCCGAACTGGACCCAGGCGGTCGAGTGCCGTTTCCGTCACATACGACCCTAATCTTTATTTCGAGGTAGACATGGTTTCATTGCTGAGCGAAGCGAAGCACCCTGTTGGAGGATTTAGACATGCCAACTGTCCGCCCCCCCCCCCCCGGATACCTTTAGTTTCCTAGAGGTATCTTATTATTGATCTTAATCCTATATCCATATATACATACGTAGTCCGAGGTCAATAGTCCAAAGCCGAAAGTCCGAGGTCAATAGTCCGAGGTCAATAGTCCAAGGTCAATAATCCAAGGTCAATAGTCCAAGGTCAATAGTCCAAGGTCAATAGTCCAAGGTCGATAGACAAAGGTCAATAATACAAGGTCGATAGTCCAAGGTCAATTATCCAAGATCAATAATCGGAAATTAATAATCAAAGACCAATACGACAAAAGCAATACTTTGATGACAATACAGCAAAAACAATAATACAAGTTGAGTTAGACACTAGCCATATTACAGTTTAGGTTAGGTTAGGTCACGATAGGTTAGGTTAGGTTAGAGAAGGTCAGGTTCGGTCACCTCGAAAAAATAGATATCATTATACACCTTTTTGCACAGAATAAAAAAGTTCCACGAATTTAAACACCAAATAATTTGCACCAATAAACCATTCCACTTAATTTTTCAAAACAGATATGTAACTATTTCCTAATGATCAACTGCTCATGAACATAAAATTTCATCTGCAGCTCCATACAGCTCAGCAGCGAGGCCGAAGGCCTTCCCCTGGCTAGTACGTTATGGGTGCTGATGACGAAAGTAACATCTATTTAGTTTCCGACAGAAATTCGCATCACTATGGGTTAAATACGACAGCAATTGCGAATGTTTAAAATGTACGGGACGGGCCAAAGTTGCCTATTTGTTGCTGAGCGAAGCGAAGCACCCTGTTTGGGATTTTGAATAGCCCAATCGTCCGACCCCCCCCCCCCGATACCTTTAGTTTACTAGAGGTATCTTCCTCTGTTTATTTTTACTATATTCATATGCGTATACATAGTCGAAGCACCATAGTCCAACCGCTATAGTCCAAACTCTATAGTCCATTCTCTATAGTCCCAGCTCAATCGTTTAAGCTTTATAGTCCAAGCTCCATAGTCCAAGCTCTATAGTCCAAGCTCTATAGTCCAACCTCTATAGTCCAAGCTCTATAGTCCAAGCTCTATAGTCCAAGCTCTATAGTCCAAGCTCTATAGTCCAAGTTCTATAGTCCAAGCTCTATAGTCCAAACTCTACGGTCCAAGCTCTACAGTCCAAGCTCCATAGTCCAAGCTCCATACTCTTAGCTCCATAGTCCATAGTGGTAGTACCACACGCCACGAGCCCGTTACGTTAGGTTAGGATTGGTTGGACCATTTGGTTTGAGAATAAAATCTGTCGAGAGTAGGGAAAGATCTGTCACGAGTAGAGTAAGATCTGTCACGAGCCCGTTAGGTTAGGTAAGGTTTCGTTAGGATTGGTTGGACCATTTAGTTTGAGAATAAGATCTATCGAGAGTAGGGAAAGATCTGTCGCGAGTAGAGTAAGATCTGTCACGAGCCCGTTAGGTTAGGTTAGGATTGGTTGGACCATTTAGTTTGAGAATAAAATATGTCGAGAGTAGGGAAAGATCTGTCACGAGTAGAGTAAGATCTGTCACGACCCGTTAGGTTAGGTTAGGATTGGTTGGACCCTTTAGTTTGAGAATATAATCTGTTGAGAGTAGGGAAAGATCTGTCACGGGTAAAGTAACATCTGTCACGAAAGGTTAGGTTAGGTTACGTTAGGGTAGGTTTGGTTACGTTAGGTTAAGTTAGGTTACATTAGGGTAGGTTTGGTTGGGTTAGCTTAAGATAGGTTCGGTTTTGTTCGGTTTGGTTAGATAAGGTTAGGTTAGGTTAGATTAGGTTTAGGTTAGGTTAGGTTCTGTTAACTTTGGGTTAGGTAAATGTATGCCAAATGAAACAACATGTTCAACTTAGGTTAGATTTAACCATCACCATCACATCAACATTATTTTCCTCACAGCACCCTCTTCCCGCCTCCCCCCCCCCTTCCCTACGGCCTGCCTGCGGTCAGGGGACGGCAATGGAACGAGCAATGAAGTGAGATGGTTGCGGTTGGGTGGGCGCTTTCCGCCCCTATCCGCGCCCCCAGTCGCGCACCTCCTGCTAGAGGGAACGCGCTGCATGACTTTACGGGACGGACGGCTGGCCGTCGAGACAGCCTGGCCCCGGAAATCAGGCGGCTAGAACGCACTAAGGCGGCATACGGCCGCCCTCCCCCACTTCAACCCCCTCCTCACTCCGGATCGTCGCTGTTTCCAGGCCTAGACAATACCCCCACCACGTCCAAAGCCGAAGCATTTTCTGGTCTAGCCAGGATGCACCAACTTCCATTTACCACTATTCAAAAAAAGATATAGAAATGAAACAAGATGTGCAGCTTCAGTTTTTTATTTCACTTCCGAACCAAAATATATGCATAATTAAACAATATGTGATGCTTCAGTTGTTTATTTAACTCTGAGGACCAGAAATTGATCAAAGAATTGTGTAATATTTTTTTTCTGTATATTTAGTACACCTTCAAGAACCAAACTATTTCACTCAGATAACGAAAAATTAACCAAAATATTGTATAAGTTTTCTTTTCTGTATACTTAATACAGCTTCTTAAACCAAACTAAATTGAATATATCTGTCCCTAGAAATTTCTGCTGTACTTTACAAAAATGTTAAAAAGTATTTGCTGTTGCAAATTTGGCACACTGCGAATATACGGCAACATTCTACTCAAGTATTTCCTTCTCCTCACTCGACAAGAACCACGCCATGAATAACAAAACGAGCTCATATCCAAAACATAAAAAGAACCAGATGAAAATTTGAAGGCACATCTACAGACAGGCAAGTCAAACTTCAAAGTAACATAAGCAGCAAACATTTGCCACACAGTTAAATCTAAAATACTCTGCCAAACAAATTGATATTGAAATTCACTTTGACAAGCTGAACATTGGGCCTATTATTATTGTATATAGTATGAACGGAGTAAGTGTATGTATCAAGCATGTCTCTATTACAGTTGACAAATATATCGATATCTTGGAACATGCAAGTTTTCTCCAGGAGAAAAGCAGGGAAGCCACCACCAATCGCCCACAATGAGTGATTACCATCACAACCATCACAGAGTCTATCAACTGTCATCAAAGCAAAATGAATATCTTTCAATACTGGTAAAGGAATATCAAAATTTTTGTAAACACCAGCATTACACTGAAATCCACTAGCCAAATAGTTTTCACATAATTTTTTCGATGAAATACCAACACCAGGATAGAGAACCGGAAACAAACGAGTTGAAACAGCGAGAAGTTCCTCATGAAATGCATCTTCATCTTCATTAAGCACAACTTAAAGAAACACAAAGAAAATTGAATGATAATTTTGATACGCAGATTTTCATTTTTAACAGGATGCAATTAAACCAGTTCAACCATGTCAGCTTTCCCCACTTTCCCATTATAAATAATATATAAACCATCATTCGACCCAGCTTGTCCATTCAATTCATTTAGATCTTCGTCAGACATAGAGCGAAACCGCACTGGCAGATAAACAAAGCTTCTTCCAGTTGGAGATCGATCATCAACTATTGTAGCACGTATAGCTGGCCCATACTGAGTATTAGTCCTGGCCAAGAGTATGATTTGATACCTTCTACCAGGGATTAGTTCTAAACACTTCCTTAATGAAGTAACTTGCTGATTTCTGTAATTAAACCTTTCCCTAGCAGTAGAACCTTCGGAAGGAGGAGACGAACTGTTGTTGAAATCTTCAGCTGTTAAAGAAGAACCTCCTCGTCGACCAGAACTCTCACTTTCACTTGAAGTCGATTCTCCATTCAATTCAGATCCCTGTAGAACAAATATATATATATATATATATATATATATATATATATATATATATATATATATATAAAACAGTTACACAACTTTAAATAAAAATTTAAAATTACAATTCACAACTTATTAACAACTTCACCTCCTGATTAGATGATCCAGTTAATTGGGATGTCTCATGATTGGAAGCTCCAGAAGATTGCGATGTCCCGCCAGCCAAATGGTCATCAACATTTACAGATAATCCAGATAGTTGGGATGTATCATGATTTGAAGATCCAGAAGACTGCGATGTTTCGCTAGCCAAATGCTCATCAACATTTGCAGATGAAGTCCCAACTCCAACCTTTAAAAATTTTAAAATTAATATTCCAATCCACTTACTGAACTTCAGAAATCCATACAATAAAAAAGAAAACATACTTGTTGGTTTAAATCTGATGAGCCTGATGTAGATGCACCACTATTTAGATTACACTTGCGCTTTGGTTGGGTTTTACTACATGAATTTCTTTTCCTTTTCCGAGATTCCTTCTTCTTATTTTCATGCTGCTGTTCGTATTGTTCAGAATCAGATTCAGACGAAGACATGATTTAGATTACCAAAGGACCAAAAATAAAATATAATACCAATTCGGTAAAATTTTGTAAAGTTTCCAAACAGATTGCAGCGGTTACCAGTGGTTACCTTGGCAACACGGCAACACATACAGGGTTCCTTTTACCACCAGCTTTTGAAACTTATAGAGACACATTTATATTCCTGAAATAGAAAATTTTTAAATTATTACTTCAAATTTTTAAAATTAAAAAAAAAAAAAAAAAAAAAAAAATCATTTTGTCATACCTCTTTCATCAAGCCACTTCATACCATCAATTTTCATTTTATAATTATAAGGATTTATTCTGAACAGATAACTGCTAAAAGAACACCCAGCAATCATAAGGTGACACTTTTCCCTCACACGAGACATAGCCACATAAAACAAACCAGGTGATCTTTCACCATCATCAAAGTGCAACACAACACGATACAAAGTTAAACCTTGCGATTTGTGAATATTCATGGCATAAGCAAGAGTCAATGGAAATTGATACCGAGTACAATATTAGTTATTCACAATCCATGATTTGATTACTCGCACTATAGGAACACAACCATTGGGAAGAGTGGGACCATAATAATTCTCAAATTTTACAATTATGAATACAGGACCATCAGAACGAATCTCATCACAATACCCTGGTGGGAATTTATGGATGACTTTGGATGTCGTTTTCTAGACATCCAGGGACATCCAGGATGTTCCACTGACATCCAGGGACATCCCGAATGTTTCATTCTGGAAGTCCCTGGATGTCAGCGTCTCACATCCAAAATGGTCTAACCACATCCACCGACATCCAAGCGACATCCAAACGTCATCCATTCACATCCAACGACGTTCCCTGACAGCCCAGCCACATCCATTCAGATCCACCAACATCCATATCCAGTAACGACCTCCACTGTCTTCCGTTTGCATCCACCTGCATCCATGCTCATCCATCGGCATCCATCGACATCTATTCACATCCAAATGACATCCATCGTCATCCATTCACATCTAAATGACATCCATTCACATCCACTCTCATCCAATCACATCCAAATGACACCCGTTCTCATCCATCGACATCCAATCACATCCAAATGACATCCATTCTCATTCAACATCATCCATTTACCTACATATGACATCCATTCTCATCCATCGTCATCCATTCACATCCAAACGACATCCGAGCTCTTCCACCTACATCCATTAACATCCAAAAGACATCCTTTCTCATCCAAAGACATCTAATTGACATCCATTCTCCTCCACCGTCATCCATTATCGTCCATATGACATTCATTCTCATCCACCAACATCCACTTACATCCAAATGACATCCATTCTCATACACTGTCACCCATTAACGTCCATATGACGTCTAATCTCATCGTCCATCGACATCCATTCACATCCAAATGGTATTCTGTGGAGGAAGTTTCTAAACCTAAACGACCGTCAGGCGCAAAGACCGAAAGGACCATGCATAATGTATGATCGCAAAACTGTCCTACAGCCTAGTTAAAACATCAACCAACACTGTAACCGAGAACGAACAACGGCACGTTGAGCAAAACGCCATCTGGCGGCGGCTCCATAAACCTCATCCTCACACTATGAATGTTCGGGCGCTCACATCACCGACATACATTCTCAACGACCGTCATCCATTTACATCCATCGTCATCCATATGCATCCAAATGCCATCTCTTTGCATCCCAGCAACAACCAGGCACATCCCAGCGACATCCATTCAGATCCAACTGACTTCTATTCGAATCCAAGTGACTTCCATTCACTTCCATCGCCATCCACTCACATCCAAACGACATCCATACTTTTCCAGTCACATCCATTCACATACATTCTAATCCATTCACATCCAAATGACAGCCATTCTCAGCCACTCACAAACATTCACATCCAAATGACATTCATTCCACATCCAAATGACATCCATTCACATCCAAATGACATCCACTCACATCCAAATGACCTCCATTCTCATCCATTAACATCCATTTTCATCCACTCACATCCATTCAAATCAAAATGACATCCACTATCACATCCATTCACATCCAAATGACATCCACTCACATCCATTCACATCTAAATGACATCCATTCTCATCCACTCACATCTATTCACATCCAAATGACATCCATGCTCATCCACTCACATCCATTCCCATCCAAATGATATCCATTCACATCTATTCACATCCAAATGACATCCATTCTCATCCACTCACATCTATTCACATCCAAATGACATCCATGCTCATCCACTCACATATATTCCCATCCAAATGATATCCATTCACATCTATTCACATCCAAATGACATCCATTCACATCCATTCACATCCAAATGACATCCATTCACATCCATTTTCATCCATTCACATCCAAATGACATCCATTTACATCCATTCACATCCGAATGACATCCAAGTGACATGGATGTTATTTGGATGTGAATGGATGTGAATGGATATGATTAAGATGTCATTTGGATGTAAATGGATGTGAATGGATGAAAATGGATGTCATTTGGATGTGAATGGATGACAATGGATGTTAATGGATGTCAATGGATGTCAATGGATGTCATTTGGTTGTGAATGGGTGAAAATTGATTTCATTTGGATGTAAATGGATGACACTGGACGCGAATGGATGTCTTTTGGATGTGAATGGATGTGAATGGAGGTCGTTTGGATGTGAATGGAGGTCATTTGGATGTGAATGTATGAAAATGGATGTGAATGGATGTCATTTGGATGTGAACGGATGAAAATGGATGTCATTTGGATGTGAATGGAAATGAATGGATGGAAATGGATGTCATTTGGATATGAATGGATGAAAATGGATGTCATTTGGATGTGAATGGATGAAAATGGATGTCGTTTGGATGTGAATGGATGAAAATGGATGTCATTTGGATGTGAATGTTTGTCGTTTGGATATGAATGGATGATGGTGGACGGGAATGGATGACAGTTTTTTGGTCGTGGCTGGATGTCGGTGGATGCAAAAGGAAGTCGTTTGGAAGTAAAGCTCATTGACTCAAATGGATGTCGTTGGAGACGAGCGGATGTCCCACGTAAGTCAGTGGATATCATTAGACGTTTGTGGATGTGGCTGGGAAGGCAGTGGAGGTCGTTGGATGAGATTGGATGTGGCCGCGGAATAGGTGGATGTCGTTGGACGTAAGTGGAAGTCGTTTGGAAGTTGGTGGATGTCATTG
This sequence comes from Stenchaetothrips biformis, assembly GCA_030522485.1. Classification (NCBI taxonomy): domain Eukaryota; kingdom Metazoa; phylum Arthropoda; class Insecta; order Thysanoptera; family Thripidae; genus Stenchaetothrips; species Stenchaetothrips biformis. The sequence goes on from CM060101.1 coordinate 4,103,900, forward strand.
GACGTGCGTGGATGTGGATGAGTAGACAGTGGATGTTCTTGGACGAGTATGGATGTGGCGGGGAAGGTGTGGATGTGGATGGACGCGAGTGGATGTCAGTCGGAAGTCAGTGGATGTCTTTGGACGTGTGTGAATGTGGTAAGGAAGCTAGTGGATGTCCATGGACGAGAAAGGATGTGGCCGGGAGGTTGGCGGATGTCGTTGGAAGTGAGTGGATGTCACTCGGAAGTCCGTGGATATGTATGGACGTGACTAGATGTCAGTGGATGAAAATGGAGGAAAATGGATGAATTTGGATGTCTATGGAAGAAAATGGACGACTTTGGATGTGAAATCCGATCTCCAACCACATCCAAGTTCTACCAGGGCCCTGATGGGAATTTATGGATGACTTTGGATGTCGTATTCTTGATGTCCATCCAGGATGTTCAAATGACATCCACGGACATCCGGAATGTTTCATTCTGGAAGTCCCTGGATGTCAGCTCCTCACATCCAAACAGGTCCAACCACATCCACCGACATCCAAGCGACATCCAAATAACATCCATTCACATCCAACGACGTTCCCTGACAGCCCAGCCACATCCATCCCGATCCACCGACATCCGCGGGCATCCAACCACATTCAACGACCTCCCCTAACATCACAGCCACATCCATTCAGATCCATTCACATCCATTGGCATCCAGATGGCATCCATCCACATCCCAATTACATCCATCCTCATCCATTCGCATCCAACCGACATCCATCCTCATCCAAGTGACATCCATTGACATCCAAATGACATCCATTCACATCCATTCGTATCCAAACGACATCCATTCAGATCCATTCACATCCAAATGACATCCGTTCTCATCCATTTACATCCAAATGACATCCATCCTCATCCACTAACATTCAAATGACATCCATTCTCATCCACTCACATCCAAACGACATCCATTCTCATCCATTCAAATCCAAACGACATCCATTCTCATCCGGTCACATCCATTTACATCCAAATGATATCCCCTTTATCCAATCATATCCCAATGACATCCAAATGACATCCGATCTCATCCATTCACATCCACTCACATCCAAATGGCATCCATTCACATCTATTCACATCCATTCACATCCAATTACATCCAAATGTAATCCATTCACATCCAATTACATCCAAATGACATCAGTTCACATCCAAATGACATCCATTCACATCCAAGTGACATCCATTCGCTTCCAAATTACATCCATTCACATCCAACTGACATCCATTCACATCCATTCACATCCATTCACATCCAATTACATCCAAATGTAATCCATTCACATCCATTTACATCCACTCTCATCCAAATGACATCCATTCACATCCAATTAAATCCAATTACATCCAAATGCCATCCATTCCCATCCATTCACATCCAATCACATCCTCATGACATCCATTCTCATCCAATCACATCCACATGACATCTAATCACATCCAAATGAAATCCTTATGACATCCATTCACATCCATTCACATCCATTCACATCCAATTACATCCAAATGTAATCCATTCACATCCATTTACATCCACTCTCATCCAAATAACATCCATTCACATCCAATTAAATCCAATTACATCCAAATGACATCCATTCCCATCCATTCACATCCAATCACATCCTCATGACATCCATTCTCATCCAATCACATCCACATGACATCTAATCACATCCAAATGAAATCCTTATGACATCCATTCACATCCATTTACATCCATTTACACCCGAATGACATCCATTCACATCCATTTACATCCATTCACATTCAATCACATCCAAATGACACCCATTCAACCATTCTCATCCATTTACATACACGACATCCATTCTCATCCATTTACATTCAAATGTCATCCGTTCTCATTCTTTCACATCCAAATGACATCCATTCTGACCCATTCACATCCACATGTTATCCATTCTCATTCAAATGACATCCAGTTTTATCTCCCGAAATCAATTTTCATGCACTGTCGTCAATTTAAATTTATATGTAATCCGTTTCTATCCCCTAAACTTCATCTACATCCAAACGACACCCACAAACAGCCTCTTAGCGCCTGTGAGGTAGGCCATCCACTCGGCCCGCCACACACCGGTGTGTGGACAGTGGCCTACCTTGCCCCTGTCGTCTGGCGCACGGGCACAGCGCATGCCTGCCTCGCCCTTGTCGTTGCCGCTATCTGGCACCGAATCGCCGCGGGTACCTATGAGAAGGCCGGCCTACTTACGAGAGGTCTGTCATGACCAGCAGTGTCGGGCCCGTAACGTCCAACGTCTCAATTTACGACCCATGGTTAAAGTGTCCGTTGGGTTGCCTAACTCCGCGGAGGCGGCGGTTCTGTCAATGCTAGCCTCTGTCCCCCTCGAAGTGCATTTGTCTGTGCGCCGTGTCTAGATTTTTAGGCTTCAAAGCCTGCGAATTTTTTTTTCTTTTTTGTTTTACCTTTTGCTTTTTTTTTCTCTGCTTGACAGGTGCTTGTGATATGCTGCTCAAGTTCTGCTTTCGCCTCTGCTGCATGTACGCTGTATGAAGCTTTCAAGTGACTTCCTCCTCCTTTGTCTCACCTGACTCTTTGATTTTTTTTAAATGTTGCTGAACGCAGCACACACTGCTATGATTAAGTAAATAAAATTAATTTGATCTACTTCTTGTATTATGTGCCATGACTATTCCTTTAATTTCATTCCTTTATTGGAAAGTGAAACTTGTCAGTCTTTCCCTCTCTCTTGACTTCTTCTTGAGAAAGCTCAAGACCATCATTCCTGTTTAGCATTTGAGGATGTGCTATGTTTGGAGATAACACACCCTTTGAACTCTTGGAATTTTTTTTAAATGTTGCTGAATCCAGCGCACACTGCTATGTTAAAGTAAATAAAGTTACTGTTATCTAATTCCTTAACATCCCATGACCATTCCTTTAATTTCACTTCTTAATTTGAAAGCGAAACTTGTTGCTTTCTCTCTCTCTCTGTGAGCACACAAGTAAACTATATCCACGCACTTTCAAAAACTGAATAATAAAAGATAAATGTTGGCCCTGACAGCTAGTTGTTAGGCGGGAATGAAACCAATCTGGCTCGCTTGTTTGATTACACGTTTTAGATGCTCTGAGGTAAAAGAAGAATAAACACACTCAAATCTGTCAGATAATAAAATCTTTTATGAAAGTTCAAAGTGAAATACAAATGAAGTGAGGAAGATCATGTGTTTTGCTATATCTTATGGACAAATTGAATGGTAAAATGAAAAATAAATAAATGAGAAAGCTCAATTGAATAGCACTTAACAAGTTGCAAGTGACTAAATATAGTGAACAAATTTTTGTGAAAATTATTAAACGGATGGCTTAGTAGTTGGATCCTTGAGCCCAGTCCGCATCAAGTTCAAGATTTTGCTTAAAAAGTCCGAAGTGTCTGCAGAAGTGATTCTGTTGCATGGCTCATTCCTCAGTTCGAAGCCAATGTTGACTAGATCTGAATAAAAAAAGGAAAAACAGATATGTTTTAACCATGATTTTTTTTTGTTTTAAAAGTGATAAGAATTAGAATGCAAACTCACTAGTCAGGGCTATTCTGGCGTCTTCTGGAAACAGTTTTTTAGTTGAGCAGCTTCCAACAACGCGCAGGCAGTAGTTGGGAAGATCAGTGGGAAACATCAAGCTGGCCAAACACTGAATTTTGTTCCTTGAGGTTTTGTCCCCTGATATAATTCTTTCAACTGGTTTAACGCCTAAAGAACAAGCTGTTTCCCCACAAAAAATCTGTAAAAGAAGACATATTATATTAAAATTTGGTACTTGATTGATTTTTACCAACAAATACAATTTCAGAAAATAATACCATTCCACTAGGAGTGCCCTGTGGTGCACTTATGTTTATGTCGACAGCATTATATATCGGCCACAAATTAGAATCCAATTGAGAGGCACTTGCCACTTGAGGTCGAGGCACTGCCTCAGACTTTGTTGTAAGGAGAGCTATGAACAAAAAAAACATCAATTTAAGACATAGTTATACTGACAAAAAGCGGCAGTAGAATTGTTCTAGTTCCTAACGAGTGCAAACCTTTTAAGTCCGCAACCTCATTACTGAGTCTCTTTACTTCATTAACTAGATCTCTGATATCACAACACGCAGTTTCCTGCAAAAAAATTAAGGAGGGTAAAGTTTCAATGCCAAGTGTCTGTGCTGTTCATAAGATGCTTTAATACTTCAATTCAGAATCTATTTGCTTACCTCTCCAAAAGATCTCACAGGTTCAGAGGTCTGAAATCAAACAAAAATGAACATACAATGAAGCATAGGAAGCAACCAAAAGTTCAATTATTAAGTAAACTACTTACTATTCTGTTGGTAACATTTTGACAACTGTTATTCTTCTCAACTATTGTGACTACATGATCAAGATTGATACTCTGAAAAGATATAAGTAGTGTTGAAATAGTGCAAACCGTGAAACTTAATACAGAATAGAATGGGCAATCATTTATACCGATGGCATGAATGCAGATACGTTATTACATGAAGAAACCTTGTATTCTCCACAGATTGAAGCTTTGCTTGATGTACGATCTGGAACCATAACATGCTCACCCTGAAAAAGGCAAGAAAAATTATTCTTATTGAGAAACCATGCAGATAACTTTCCAAAATAGTAGAACACCTACAGTTGAAGATTCAATGTCAGCTCCTGTTTTCACACCATCATTCTCCTGAAAAAAGACAACTAAATCAGTTTCATACATGAACAAGCAGCCGATAATTTCTAAGTAGAGACCTACATCATTAGATTCCTGTGTCCCTGTTATAGATTTGCTTGGCTGATCGGGAAAACTAATGTCCTGAAAAAGGCAAACAAGATCAGTCTAATTTGAACCCATTTAAACAGCAGATAATTTTCCAAAAAAGTAAAAACACCTACAAGGATTGAAGTGCTAGCAGAAGTTTTTAGATCATCCTTCTCCTGAAAAAAGACAATTAAATCAGTATCACATGAACAAGCAGCCGATAATTTCTAGGTAGAGACCTACATCATTAGATTCCTGTGTCCCTGTTATAGATTTGCTTGGCTGATCGGGAAAACTAATGTCCTGAAAAAGGCAAACAAGATCAGTCTAATTTGAACCCATTTAAACAGCAGATAATTTTCCAAAAAAGTAAAAACACCTACAAGGATTGAAGTGCTAGCAGAAGTTTTTAGATCATCCTTCTCCTGAAAAAAGACAATTAAATCAGTATCACATGAACAGCCGATAATTTCCAAATGAGTATAAGCACCTACAGAATCAGATTCCTTTGTCTCTTTTTCAGATTTGCTTGGATGATCTGGAGAACTCACGTCCTGAAAAAGGCAAATAAAGTCAGTCGATATGTGAACCTAATGTCAACAGTGGATAAATTTCCAATATAGTGAAACACCTACAACCTTTCCAGGTTCAATTTGGTCTGTTCGATCAACCTTTTCCTGAAAAAAAAAAGACAAACAATAATGAGTCTGATGTGTATCCCACAGCAGATAATTTCCAATATAATGGAACACCTACAGACTCTGCTGAAAAATCTGGGTCAGCCTCTTGGTTTGAATCAGATTGGCCCTCATCCTGAAAATAAAAAAATTAATTGTGAACCCATCAAAATAAAAATGATCTCACGAGGATACTACAGGGCACTTACAGTGCGCCGCTTCTTGGCAGGTACTGGTCCACCATCAGACTGAGATTGTTTCTTCAAACTTTTCAGAATACGGTCACCATCTGCTAAATTAGGTGTTTTTCTATCTGCCTGAAAAGTAATATTGAAATAATTAGATTACACAAAACAGGAAAATAAGGAGTGGATGATGTTGAAAGAAAATAGATAATTAATTTGCACCTTTCTTTGTTTTGCATCTCTTTTTTCTGAGGCCAATATGAACTCTGACAAAAGTCCCCCCTGCAAGAGCTTACACGGTGGGTTTTTAATTTGATTTTTGCGCATCATAGAATCGATTTCTGCTTCAGTACCTGAAAATAAGGACACAGTCAGTTACCGGGTGAAGTGAGACAACCACCTACAGTTGTAATTCCATCAATCAAACAAATCATTCAGGAGTGAACTAGAGAGCTATGGCAATGGCTTGCAAGCAAAGCTACGCTAACCTCTGAGGTGAAGAATCCTGATTGGTCGGTAACGGATTACCCCATCGTTTTCTCGCTTCACCCTTGCGTACTTCAATCGTGAAGAATGATCCTGATAATCTTTTGGAGAGAACTGTGCATATTTTTTGCCAGGAAAAATTTGAATGATGGAACTGATGGGCATCTTCTTCAAGGAGCCACACACAAGGTCCTTTGAGGCAGCCCACCAGGCTGTTGACAGAATGAGAATTAAATGACACACGGCAAGCACTCACAGTTCATGGGTGGGTTGTCGGTTCTTTATCATACTGATAGAATCGGATCAAACCATCAAAGGAATATTTGTTTAAAGCCCCCTCCCAATTTGTATCACAAAGCAAAGTATCCACATCAAACATCAGGGCATGGTTTGGCAGTAAACTTAATATCAATTGATCTAATACCGAACCACCAAATATAAGCACTTGTAAACTATTTTGAGGTTTATAATTATTCAACTATGCAACGAATTATCACTATGGGTGACTTCGGAATGGATTGAATATACGTTGAAATGATAAAGAAAACCATAGCACAGTGGGCAGTGGGCCAGAAGACCAGTGGAGGCAGCCAAATTTCTAGACGCGTTTCGAGCTCCAGAGTCGCGAAACAGGATTCGACCCCAACGCGAGACCCCACGAATGGATTCATCGTTCGGAGAGCAATCCATTGGTGGGGTCACACTATCAATTCGAGTCCTGTTTAGCGACTCTGGAGCTCAAAACCCGTCTAGAAGTTGGGCCGCCTCCACCGGTCTTCTGGTGCGCGACAACGCTAGGCAACGTCCTCTACCCATCCCCACACAACCCAGTTTAAAGTGAAATACTTGCACTTACTGGGCGCTATTGGTTCCATTTTTCTAGGCTTAAACTACGCTAACAGCTTGCTCCTTAATCGAGACTTAATCTTTCAACGAGCGAGCGAGCAGAGAAGTCACGACTTTATAGCCTTTAGACGTTCGTTACGCACATTCACAATCTTCCAACTTTCAAACGATTCTTCAACAAAAACGAAACGGAAACAGCACGCGTCCAGCCGCCGCCGCCCGCCAAACATTGCCCGGTTGTGGTCTCTTTTGAAATTCTTCGAGCTCTGCTTGGCTCTGCTTAAAATCATAGAAAATCAAGGCAGATTTAATACAAATCTTATTTCGTCTTAAAGATGCATCGTTTGAGGTAGAAAAAATGAATCGACTGGCTTTCATAAAATTAAGAAACCAAAAACGAAGAGACCAAAAACTAAGAAACGCTGAGCGGCCTAGGAACTAGAAACGCGCCGCGGCATCTTTCAAGGACAGAATTAAGCAGCGGACAGGTATATTTGCTTCGAGGGGTGCCCCTGAGTCCTATATTTCGTTATCACCCGGGAGAAGAATAAAATAGCCCCGAAATTTGGAGCGTGAATGGCGACCGGAGCTTGTACATTTACAGGCTCCCAAATGTAGAAGTAATCATCTGATTTCGAAATCCATAATCATCCTCTGGCATGTGAAATTTTGTCTAGTTTCCGAATCTGTGCATGGATTTCAGATACGTCAAGGGATTGCTGAGATCTAGATGGATGAAGTTCCGTTGCGGCGGCGCCGGGCGGAAACCATAATTTTGGTAACATGTTCAATAATCGTTCTAAATGTCTGGTCACTTTGTCGAGACATCTGATTAAAATCTCTCAATTCCTCATGGAACTACTGTGATACTTTTGCACCCTACTCAAATGGTCTCAACTCGGCAGACTTTGCCTTTTCACCTTAACTTCAAGATGAATAATTTCAACAAGTTTAGAGCGTTGGCCGGTGCAAAAGTATGAAATTAGGTTCAATAAAGAGTTAGGGATTTTCATATGTCGTCTCGGCAACAAAATAATACATGTTACCAAAATAATGGTTTCCGCGCCCGGCCGCTGCAATGGAATTTGGATCCATCTAGATCTCAGCAATCCTTTGACCTATCTCAAACCCAAGCACAGATTCGGAAACTAAACAAACTTTCACATGCCATAGGCTGACTATCCATTTCGAAATAAAATGATTACTTCTGTTTTGGGGGCCTGTAAATGTGTCTTTGGTACAAGCGGTTGGTCATTTGTGTTCAGTTTGTAAGTGTGGGTGTGTGTTAGTTGGTTGTTTTAGCGTTGCGTGCGTCGCGCAGAGCGCACGCGCATAGTAGCCCGGGAGAAAACCCTGGCTCTTACTTTCGATCCAAAGGCCAGAAAGGTCTATATCTCACCTCACAACACAACTAGAGTCAAGAGTTCTCCCTCCCTTTGTCCCAAAGACCGATCCGATAATACCGTATTTTATGACGCATCTGGGGTGAGTAGGTGCAGTAAAGTGCGAGGTAACGTATTTTAAGTTCCACAGCAGAACCTAGAATTCTGATTTTGTTTGTTTTCTTTACACATTTTAAACAGACTGCTGTCACTGCGCGCCGCTCGTCTTCAGCCCAAGTACCCGGCTTCAAGTCAAGAACCCGGTCCTCTTCGCAAAGGAATTGTCGCCTTGTCGCCCCGAATGTCGGATTGTGCTGTTGCTGTGATACACTCGTGAGTCTTCTGATTTCCTAGATTAAATTTGACAACCTAATTCGAGTTCATGTTGTTTCTGTTCTGAAACTTTCTTTTCTGATTAGGAGGTTATGTTGTGACCAGCCCGCCTAACATTGGAATGGAAGGTGATGACAGAAACAAACGTCCCTCAAGATCAACTGAGTGGCGGAAACATGGCAATAAAAAGGCTCGCTTTGAATCGGAGCTTAAGGATTTACAGGTTCGTGTTTTATTCTTCTACTTTTTTGTAAGGAATTTTCCTTCCTTCCTTTGTTGCAAGAAGTCACTTATCGCCTCTTTGGATTGTTTGTAGGCAATCGCTCAATTTCAAGCAATGGGTCAACAACCTGACGCAGCACAACTAGAACAAGGACTAGCTGTTGAACATGTAGCAGCTGCTGAAGATCTAGATGCTGAAGCTGACGAAGGAGGGCTGCATGTTGGTCAAGTACCTGTTTCAGCGGAACAACATAAACAAGAGCCTGATTTTGGAGCATCTACTCCAGATCTTGAAGCTGAAACTAATCTACATGTTCCTGTTGCCGCAGAACAAACAGTAAGTTTCTTTACACTTGATAACTTTGTGGGAGAAACTTGAGAGTTTTGGGATGCATTATTTATTTGGATTAATACTTTTGTGCTACTATCCAGACTGCTATCCTTGTTAGCTTCTCAGTAGCACATGAATCAATGTTGCTTTGCTTTTATCGGCCCATTTTCATGATTTCCTTCGTTTTGTGTTTTTAGAATGATTTTCATGGATCTGAACCACATGGAGAAGAGCCTGATTTAGGGCTTGATGAAGCATCTACCTCAGATCTTGAAGCTGAAGCTGACGACGGAGGACTGCATGTTGGACATGTATCTGTCGCAGCAGAACAACCAGTAAGTTTCTATACATTCTGCTATCCTTGTTAACTTTCCAGTTGCTTATGAATCAATGTTGCTTTGCTTTGATCAGCCCTTTTTCATGATTTCTTTTGTTCTGTGTTTCTAGAATGACTTTCATGGATCTGAACCAAATGAAGAACAGCTTAATTTGAGCCTCGTAGCATATAATTCAGATCTTGGAGTTGAAGCTGACGAAGGTGGGCTGCAACCTGGACATGTACCTGCTGCAGCAGAACAACCAGTAAGTTTGTATCCATTCTGCTATCCTTGTTAGTTTTTCAGTAGCACATGAAACAATGTTGCTTTGCTTTGATCAGCCCTTTTTCATGATTTCTTTTGTTCTGTGTTTCCAGAATGACTTTCATGGATCTGAACCAAATGAAGAACAGCTTGATTTGAGCCTTGTAGCATATAATTCAGATCTTGGAGTTGAAGCTGACGAAGGTGGGCTGCAACCTGGACATGTACCTGCTGCAGCAGAACAACCAGTAAGTTTGTATCCATTCTGCTATCCTTGTTAGTTTTTCAGTAGCACATGAAACAATGTTGCTTTGCTTTGATCAGCCCTTTTTCATGATTTCTTTTGTTCTGTGTTTCCAGAATGACTTTCATGGATCTGAACCAAATGAAGAACAGCTTGATTTGAGCCTTGTAGCATATAATTCAGATCTTGGAGTTGAAGCTGACGAAGGTGGGCTGCAACCTGGACATGTACCTGCTGCAGCAGAACAACCAGTAAGTTTGTATCCATTCTGCTATCCTTGTTAGTTTTTCAGTAGCACATGAAACAATGTTGCTTTGCTTTGATCAGCCCTGTTTCATGATTTCTTTTGTTCTGTATTTTCAGAATGACTTACATGGATCTGATTCTGAGAGCAGCTCCATTTGTGACATGGAGGTTCATTTTTTGGAGGAGGACCCTAACCAGCCAAACAATATCAACATCAACCAAATTCTGGATTACGATCACCATGATCCTGATGATCCCGATGATCCCGATGACCCGCATGTTGAATACTCTTCTGGAGAAGAAAGTGCCAACTCTGATCTTGAAAATGAAGATCAAGAAGGTTTTGACTTATTTAATTTGGCTCTTAATGAACCAGTGGTTATGACTGCAATACCAACAGTGCGAGAAATGTTGTTGCTTGACCTTGCCCTCATGATGCGTCACAAGCATACTTATGAAAGTCTTATTGATACATTTGACTCCAAAAATGTTGCATTTGGAAGGAAGCATTTTCCTACCTCCAAGAAAGAGCTTTGGCGTATTTTAGGAAGAAACAATGCGGGCATTGTTGAACATGTCTATTGCTCGCAGTGCGGTGGCTACATTGGCAAGAAAAAACAGCAAGGCGAATTTTCCATTTGCCCCAATGCTCAATGTGATTTTAGAATTGAAACCAACAAAGCAAAATATTTTATAACTTTAAGTCTAAGATGCCAGTTTAAGAATTTTTTGCAAACACCAGGTATTGCTGATTTACTGAAATATCGTGAAAATCGAACCAAACATCAAGAAGATGCTATTGAAGATGTGTTTGATAGCCAACGCTACAAAGAATTAAATTTGGGTCGAAATGACTTTTCTGCTAATATGAACACAGATGGTTGCAAGATTGCGAAGGGTGCCAAATTAGAAATATACCCAGTGTTCTTAAGACTCAATGAACTACCTCCCCTGCTCCGGCAAAATTTCATGTTTCTTGGTGCTATCTATGTTGACACTGTGGAACCAAAGATGACCTCTTTTCTACAGCCACTTGTTGCTCAGCTTAACAGCTTAAGTGAAGAAGGTGTCCTTTGGAATTCAAATGGAGTCCAGGTTCGGAGCAAAATCAAAGTTCACTGCATGTGTGTCGACGGAAAAGCACGTCATCAAGTGCTGAACATGAGCTCACATCAGGCACACTATGGATGTACGTATTGTACTATGAAAGGAGTGGCAGTTGGAGCGAATCATACCATGCGCTGGCCTGCCCTTCCACACCCTGAAGTCCCAAGATTTGAAGACAGGACCCATGAAGGCATGGTTGATGCAATGGTTCAAGCACATCAAAACCACCCTGTTCCTGAGTTGGGTCACAAAGGACTCACACCGTTAGTGCTCTTACGTGACTTTGACTTGAGGAAAGCTAATGCTTGCGATGACTTGAACACTTTATATGAGTGTGCTGCTAAGCATATTACTGAAATGTGTTTGACTGAAGCTCCTCGAGTTGATGAGAATATGGGCACTGACCTCATGTGTAGGATCATTGATAGCAGGCTGGCCAAAATAAAAACTCCTTCAAATGTTTCGCGAAAGCCAGGAAGCTGCAGCATTATGAACAGAAAACAATGGAAAGGCTCTGAGTGGAGAAATTGGATTTTGTATTATGCTGTTCCGTGTCTGAAGGATTTAATTCCACAAGAGTACATCGACCCTGTAGAATTATTGTCTCATGGCGCCTTTCTTCTATCGCAAGATTCCATCCAACAAGAGCATGAAGATGAAGGACACCGCTGCTTACTCCAGTTTATTGAGCTTCATGAACAATTGTATAGTATTGATAGAACCAGGCTGAATCTTCATGCTCTCATGCATTTTCGGAAAAGTGTGGTTGAACTGGGGCCTCTTTGGACCTACTCTACATTTAATTTTGAATCCTGGAATCACAACATTATCCAAACAGTATCTTCCCCAAAAGGCGCAATTCTCCAAATTGTGGTGAGACACCTCATTTCAAGTACTCTTGCGTTGGCCCAGCACTCTGTTGAGAATATTTCACCACGTATTAGATTTCAGCTTTCAAAAATTTTGAAGAAGAGAAGAAGAGTTAATGCTTATCAAATTCATGAACATGTGCATCTTTTGGGAAAGACTATCTTCAGAAATACCACTGAGCAGGAACAGCAAGTTCTTCAGCAACTGAACTTCAATAATATTGCTGCAGTCCAAGAGTACAAGAAAATCAGCATCAACAGCACTGTGTTCTGTCCATTGAAGCATGTGAAGAATGATGGCAAGTCAGACAACAGTCTTGTCTACACACGAGGAGACACATTTTGTTCTATCCAGAGTGTTGTTCGCTTTCGAACTGAAAATGGTGTTGATCCTTGTGGGTTGTTCGTTTCAGAACATCAAGTCACCAACCGCTTACATTTCAATGTAGCAAAACACATCAGCTGTCTTCTGGAGCGTGATAATGATCTCCCTCACTTCATTCTTCCTCAAGAAGTACGCTCTCTTGCAGTAAAGATGCCACTTCACGGGGAACTGTATGTTGTGCCTCTGCCCAATCTTTATGAAGTAGACTAATCATTAATTTTTAATGAAGATTGTATTTCACTGTGAAGTTTTAAGAAGATTTTATTGTCTAATTTTATTGACTAATCATTAATTTGTAATGAAGATTGTATTTCACTGTGAAGTTTTTAGATTTTATTTTATTTATTTTAGAAGATTTTATTATCTGACTGTTTTGAGTCAATTTGTATAAGACAATCAAAGAATGTGTGTAGAGGGTAAGAGAGAGATATTAGTGTATATGTGAAAGGAAATCAAGCAGCAGAAGCAGTCTGGATAGTAGTAAAGTTTATTTGTACAGTAAAGATGTCACTTCCCAGGGAACTGTCTTTTGTGCCTCTCCCCAACCTATCAAATAGACTAGTCGTTTATTTGTTATTTAATTATAATTTGTTATTCTATTTTACTGTACGGTTTTTAAGAAGATTTTCCTCTTTCAGTCATATTGTGTGTGTTACTTCACAATGAAACGCTAATGTTGATAAAATTTCAAAATGTTTTGAAATACAGTTGATATGTGGGTTCTATGAGTGTGTTTATTCTTCTTTTACCTCAGAGCATCTAAAATGTGTAATCAAACAAGCGAGCCAGATTGGTTTCATTCCCGCCTAACAACTAGTTGTCAGGGCCAACATTTATCTTTTATTATTCAGTTCTTGAAAGTGCGTGGATATAGTTTACTTGTGTGCTCACAGAGAGAGAGAGAGCAACAAGTTTCGCTTTCAAATTAAGAAGTGAAATTAAAGGAATGGTCATGGGATGTTAAGGAATTAGATAACAGTAACTTTATTTACTTTAACATAGCAGTGTGCGCTGGATTCAGCAACATTTAAAAAAAATTCCAAGAGTTCAAAGGGTGTGTTATCTCCAAACATAGCACATCCTCAAATGCTAAACAGGAATGATGGTCTTGAGCTTTCTCAAGAAGAAGTCAAGAGAGAGGGAAAGACTGACAAGTTTCACTTTCCAATAAAGGAATGAAATTAAAGGAATAGTCATGGCACATAATACAAGAAGTAGATCAAATTAATTTTATTTACTTAATCATAGCAGTGTGTGCTGCGTTCAGCAACATTTAAAAAAAATCAAAGAGTCAGGTGAGACAAAGGAGGAGGAAGTCACTTGAAAGCTTCATACAGCGTACATGCAGCAGAGGCGAAAGCAGAATATGAACAGCATATCACAAGCACCTGTCAAGCAGAGAAAAAAAAGCAAAAGGTAAAACAAAAAAGAAAAAAAAATTCGCAGGCATTGAAGCCTAAAAATCTAGACACGGCGCACAGACAAATGCACTTCGAGGGGGACAGAGGCTAGCATTGACAGAACCGCCGCCTCCGCGGAGTTAGGCAACCCAACGGACACTTTAACCATGGGTCGTAACTTGAGACGTTGGACGTTACGGGCCCGACACTGCTGGTCATGACAGACCTCTCGTAAGTAGGCCGGCCTTCTCATAGGTACCCGCGGCGATTCGGTGCCAGATAGCGGCAACGACAGGGGCGAGGCAGGCATGCGCTGTGCCCGTGCGCCAGACGACAGGGGCAAGGTAGGCCACTGTCCACACACCGGTGTGTGGCGGGCCGAGTGGATGGCCTACCTCACAGGCGCTCTGCTCGTCCTTTGATGTCATTTGGATTTGAATGGATGTCATTTAGATGTGAATGGATGTCATTTGGATTTAGATGGATGTCATTTGGATGTCACTTGGATGTGAATAGATGTCATTTTGACGTGAATGGATGTCATTTGGATGAGAATGGATGTCATTTGGATGTGAATGGATGAGAATGGATGTCATTTGGATGAGAATGGATGTCATTTGGATGTGAGTGGATGTCATTTGGATGTAAATGGATGAGAATGGATGCCATTTGGATATGAATGGATGTCATTTGAATGTGAATGGATGAGAATGGATGTCATTTGGATGTGAATGGATGTCATTAGGATGTTAATGGATGTCATTTGGATATGAATGGATGTCATTTGGATGTGAATGGATGTCATTTGGATGTAAATGGATGTCATTTGGATATGAATGGATGTCATTTGGATGTGAATGGATGTCATTTGGATCGAATGGATTAGAATGGATGTGATTGGGATGTGAATGGATGTCGGGTGATGCGAATGGATGTAGTGTGGAAGATACGTTTATCGAATTAATTGGATGTTGTTGGACGTGTGTGGATGTCGCTCGGAAGTCAGTGGATGTCTTTGGACGTGCGTGGATGTGGCAAGGAGCACAGTGGATGTCAATGGACGAGTATGGATGTGGCGGAGAAGGAGTGAATGTGGATGGACGTGTGTGGATGTCGCACGGAAGTCAGTGGATGTCTTTGGACGTGCGTGGAAGTCGCTGGGAACACAGTGGATGTCTTTGGATGAGAATGGATGTGGCGGAGAAGGAGTGGATGTGGATGGACGTGTGTGGATGTCGCTCGGAAGTCAGTGGATGTCTTTGGACGTGCGTGGATGTGGCAAGGAGCACAGTGGATGTCCATGGACGAGTATGGATGTGGCTGGGAGGTGGGCGGATGTCGTTGGACGTGAGTGGATGTCGCTTGGAAGTCAGTGGATGTCTTTGGACGTGCGTGGATGTGGCAAGGAGCACGGTGGATGTCCATGGACGAGTATGGATGTGGCGGAGAAGGAGTGGATGTGGATGGACGTGTGTGGATGTCGCACGGAAGTCAGTGGAAGTCTTTGGACGTGTGTGGATGTGGCAAAGAGCACAGTGGATGTCCATGGACGAGTATGGATGTGGCTGGGAGGTGGGCGGATGTCGTTGGACGTGAGTGGATGTCGCTTGGAAGTCAGTGGAGATGTATGGACGTGTATGGATGTGACTGGATGTCAGTGGATGAAAATGGAGGGAAATGGATGAATATGGATGTCTATGGAAGAAAATGGACGACTTTGGATGTGAAATCCGATCTCCAACCACATCCAAGTTCTATCAGGGTATAGCGAGGCATCGTGTCCAACTCGATAAACAACAACAGGCTATAAGATTGCGAGCTGTGCAGAACCAAGCTTCATTCAAAGCGCACAACCACAGTGGACGAAGGAAATGTCACCAACACTCCGAATCGTGCTCAACCCAGTCAACAAGAACTTATTGCTGCCAAAACCGATGCGATTCGCATTCTGCAACTTTGGAAACGCGGCAAGCTGCTGGACCAGTTCAACCAAGAGGAACTCGAAGACTTGTGGAGCCAAAAACACCTCGTCGAGTTCGTCAGTTCCCATTTACACGGTGGGGATGAACGAGAACACTTGGGACGGTGCAATTACGTCCGGCTCCACTCGCATGTGCTACACTTCATCCGACTGCGGGACAAGCCCTTTGTCTTGATTGAACGCGATTCGGCATTTGAAGAGCTAAAGGGAGTCCCCCAATTCAAAGACATCTATCTGGGGTCTACAGCGTGGGCCGCACTCTGCAAACACGGAGTGTCCATAGTGGAACATTTCGCCGGTCTAGACGGCAGGACTTGAAACATGCGGCCCGAGGTGCGGAAGAAAAATGCTTTTGCGTTGATTTACTCGTTGGTGAGTCGCGAAGAACGCCAACTGATTGCTTTTTTTGTCACCTAATTCTCAACCTGTAAAGCGATTCAAAGTCTATGCAACAGCCACAAAACCGAAAGAAATTTATGTGAAACCTCTGTGGAAAAAGTTAAAAAAAAAATACGATTTTAAGAAATCCTGGTAGTCACGAAGTTAATTTTATATTTATGTTCTGGTTTAACAAAGATAGCTAAGGCTAGGACTGCGTTGTGTGTAGTTCTGTTTATGTTTGTCAGACCATTATATACTAAAACTTACGTAAAGACCAACTGCGTATCAATTTGTGTCAAAAACAGACATTTAAGACAGTCTCATAATACCTGAAGGTCAAGTTATTCACAGAAACGTGCAGTAAAATAGTCCAGTTCACCCAGTTCACCCAGCTTTAAGGTTAGAAAAAAGCACAGCCCCCGTGTACACATCGTTTCGTCCTAGATTCAGAAGTACCATCAAACCTCGCTACAAGGTGCAGCTACACGCCCACTGTTTTCGAAAAGGGACTTAT
>CM060101.1:4121908-4295119 GCA_030522485.1 Stenchaetothrips biformis
GTTTGGATGTGAATGGAGGTCATTTGGATGTGAATGTATGAAAATGGATGTGAATGGATGTCATTTGGATGTGAACGGATGAAAATGGATGTCATTTGGATGTGAATGGAAATGAATGGATGGAAATGGATGTCATTTGGATATGAATGGATGAAAATGGATGTCATTTGGATGTGAATGGATGAAAATGGATGTCGTTTGGATGTGAATGGATGAAAATGGATGTCATTTGGATGTGAATGTTTGTCGTTTGGATATGAATGGATGATGGTGGACGGGAATGGATGACAGTTTTTTGGTCGTGGCTGGATGTCGGTGGATGCAAAAGGAAGTCGTTTGGAAGTAAAGCTCATTGACTCAAATGGATGTCGTTGGAGACGAGCGGATGTCCCACGTAAGTCAGTGGATATCATTAGACGTTTGTGGATGTGGCTGGGAAGGCAGTGGAGGTCGTTGGATGAGATTGGATGTGGCCTCGGAATAGGTGGATGTCGTTGGACGTAAGTGGAAGTCGTTTGGAAGTTGGTGGATGTCATTGGACGTGCGTGGATGTGGATGAGTAGACAGTGGATGTTCTTGGACGAGTATGGATGTGGCGGGGAAGGTGTGGATGTGGATGGACGCGAGTGGATGTCAGTCGGAAGTCAGTGGATGTCTTTGGACGTGTGTGAATGTGGTAAGGAAGCTAGTGGATGTCCATGGACGAGAAAGGATGTGGCCGGGAGGTTGGCGGATGTCGTTGGAAGTGAGTGGATGTCACTCGGAAGTCCGTGGATATGTATGGACGTGACTAGATGTCAGTGGATGAAAATGGAGGAAAATGGATGAATTTGGATGTCTATGGAAGAAAATGGACGACTTTGGATGTGAAATCCGATCTCCAACCACATCCAAGTTCTACCAGGGCCCTGATGGGAATTTATGGATGACTTTGGATGTCGTATTCTTGATGTCCATCCAGGATGTTTCAAATGACATCCACGGACATCCGGAATGTTTCATTCTGGAAGTCCCTGGATGTCAGCTCCTCACATCCAAACAGGTCCAACCACATCCACCGACATCCAAGCGACATCCAAATAACATCCATTCACATCCAACGACGTTCCCTGACAGCCCAGCCACATCCATCCCGATCCACCGACATCCGCGGGCATCCAACCACATTCAACGACCTCCCCTAACATCACAGCCACATCCATTCAGATCCATTCACATCCATTGGCATCCAGATGGCATCCATCCACATCCCAATTACATCCATCCTCATCCATTCGCATCCAACCGACATCCATCCTCATCCAAGTGACATCCATTGACATCCAAATGACATCCATTCACATCCATTCGTATCCAAACGACATCCATTCAGATCCATTCACATCCAAATGACATCCGTTCTCATCCATTTACATCCAAATGACATCCATCCTCATCCACTAACATTCAAATGACATCCATTCTCATCCACTCACATCCAAACGACATCCATTCTCATCCATTCAAATCCAAACGACATCCATTCTCATCCGGTCACATCCATTTACATCCAAATGATATCCCCTTTATCCAATCATATCCCAATGACATCCAAATGACATCCGATCTCATCCATTCACATCCACTCACATCCAAATGGCATCCATTCACATCTATTCACATCCATTCACATCCAATTACATCCAAATGTAATCCATTCACATCCAATTACATCCAAATGACATCAGTTCACATCCAAATGACATCCATTCACATCCAAGTGACATCCATTCGCTTCCAAATTACATCCATTCACATCCAACTGACATCCATTCACATCCATTCACATCCATTCACATCCAATTACATCCAAATGTAATCCATTCACATCCATTTACATCCACTCTCATCCAAATGACATCCATTCACATCCAATTAAATCCAATTACATCCAAATGCCATCCATTCCCATCCATTCACATCCAATCACATCCTCATGACATCCATTCTCATCCAATCACATCCACATGACATCTAATCACATCCAAATGAAATCCTTATGACATCCATTCACATCCATTCACACATCCATTCACATCCAATTACATCCAAATGTAATCCATTCACATCCATTTACATCCACTCTCATCCAAATAACATCCATTCACATCCAATTAAATCCAATTACATCCAAATGACATCCATTCCCATCCATTCACATCCAATCACATCCTCATGACATCCATTCTCATCCAATCACATCCACATGACATCTAATCACATCCAAATGAAATCCTTATGACATCCATTCACATCCATTTACATCCATTTACACCCGAATGACATCCATTCACATCCATTTACATCCATTCACATTCAATCACATCCAAATGACACCCATTCAACCATTCTCATCCATTTACATACACGACATCCATTCTCATCCATTTACATTCAAATGTCATCCGTTCTCATTCTTTCACATCCAAATGACATCCATTCTGACCCATTCACATCCACATGTTATCCATTCTCATTCAAATGACATCCAGTTTTATCTCCCGAAATCAATTTTCATGCACTGTCGTCAATTTAAATTTATATGTAATCCGTTTCTATCCCCTAAACTTCATCTACATCCAAACGACACCCACAAACAGCCTCTTAGCGCCTGTGAGGTAGGCCATCCACTCGGCCCGCCACACACCGGTGTGTGGACAGTGGCCTACCTTGCCCCTGTCGTCTGGCGCACGGGCACAGCGCATGCCTGCCTCGCCCTTGTCGTTGCCGCTATCTGGCACCGAATCGCCGCGGGTACCTATGAGAAGGCCGGCCTACTTACGAGAGGTCTGTCATGACCAGCAGTGTCGGGCCCGTAACGTCCAACGTCTCAATTTACGACCCATGGTTAAAGTGTCCGTTGGGTTGCCTAACTCCGCGGAGGCGGCGGTTCTGTCAATGCTAGCCTCTGTCCCCCTCGAAGTGCATTTGTCTGTGCGCCGTGTCTAGATTTTTAGGCTTCAAAGCCTGCGAATTTTTTTTTCTTTTTTGTTTTACCTTTTGCTTTTTTTTTCTCTGCTTGACAGGTGCTTGTGATATGCTGCTCAAGTTCTGCTTTCGCCTCTGCTGCATGTACGCTGTATGAAGCTTTCAAGTGACTTCCTCCTCCTTTGTCTCACCTGACTCTTTGATTTTTTTTAAATGTTGCTGAACGCAGCACACACTGCTATGATTAAGTAAATAAAATTAATTTGATCTACTTCTTGTATTATGTGCCATGACTATTCCTTTAATTTCATTCCTTTATTGGAAAGTGAAACTTGTCAGTCTTTCCCTCTCTCTTGACTTCTTCTTGAGAAAGCTCAAGACCATCATTCCTGTTTAGCATTTGAGGATGTGCTATGTTTGGAGATAACACACCCTTTGAACTCTTGGAATTTTTTTTAAATGTTGCTGAATCCAGCGCACACTGCTATGTTAAAGTAAATAAAGTTACTGTTATCTAATTCCTTAACATCCCATGACCATTCCTTTAATTTCACTTCTTAATTTGAAAGCGAAACTTGTTGCTTTCTCTCTCTCTTGTGAGCACACAAGTAAACTATATCCACGCACTTTCAAAAACTGAATAATAAAAGATAAATGTTGGCCCTGACAGCTAGTTGTTAGGCGGGAATGAAACCAATCTGGCTCGCTTGTTTGATTACACGTTTTAGATGCTCTGAGGTAAAAGAAGAATAAACACACTCAAATCTGTCAGATAATAAAATCTTTTATGAAAGTTCAAAGTGAAATACAAATGAAGTGAGGAAGATCATGTGTTTTGCTATATCTTATGGACAAATTGAATGGTAAAATGAAAAATAAATAAATGAGAAAGCTCAATTGAATAGCACTTAACAAGTTGCAAGTGACTAAATATAGTGAACAAATTTTTGTGAAAATTATTAAACGGATGGCTTAGTAGTTGGATCCTTGAGCCCAGTCCGCATCAAGTTCAAGATTTTGCTTAAAAAGTCCGAAGTGTCTGCAGAAGTGATTCTGTTGCATGGCTCATTCCTCAGTTCGAAGCCAATGTTGACTAGATCTGAATAAAAAAAGGAAAAACAGATATGTTTTAACCATGATTTTTTTTTGTTTTAAAAGTGATAAGAATTAGAATGCAAACTCACTAGTCAGGGCTATTCTGGCGTCTTCTGGAAACAGTTTTTTAGTTGAGCAGCTTCCAACAACGCGCAGGCAGTAGTTGGGAAGATCAGTGGGAAACATCAAG
The DNA here is from genome assembly GCA_030522485.1 of Stenchaetothrips biformis. Classification (NCBI taxonomy): domain Eukaryota; kingdom Metazoa; phylum Arthropoda; class Insecta; order Thysanoptera; family Thripidae; genus Stenchaetothrips; species Stenchaetothrips biformis. The sequence continues at coordinate 4,126,161 of CM060101.1, forward strand.
CTGGCCAAACACTGAATTTTGTTCCTTGAGGTTTTGTCCCCTGATATAATTCTTTCAACTGGTTTAACGCCTAAAGAACAAGCTGTTTCCCCACAAAAAATCTGTAAAAGAAGACATATTATATTAAAATTTGGTACTTGATTGATTTTTACCAACAAATACAATTTCAGAAAATAATACCATTCCACTAGGAGTGCCCTGTGGTGCACTTATGTTTATGTCGACAGCATTATATATCGGCCACAAATTAGAATCCAATTGAGAGGCACTTGCCACTTGAGGTCGAGGCACTGCCTCAGACTTTGTTGTAAGGAGAGCTATGAACAAAAAAACATCAATTTAAGACATAGTTATACTGACAAAAAGCGGCAGTAGAATTGTTCTAGTTCCTAACGAGTGCAAACCTTTTAAGTCCGCAACCTCATTACTGAGTCTCTTTACTTCATTAACTAGATCTCTGATATCACAACACGCAGTTTCCTGCAAAAAAATTAAGGAGGGTAAAGTTTCAATGCCAAGTGTCTGTGCTGTTCATAAGATGCTTTAATACTTCAATTCAGAATCTATTTGCTTACCTCTCCAAAAGATCTCACAGGTTCAGAGGTCTGAAATCAAACAAAAATGAACATACAATGAAGCATAGGAAGCAACCAAAAGTTCAATTATTAAGTAAACTACTTACTATTCTGTTGGTAACATTTTGACAACTGTTATTCTTCTCAACTATTGTGACTACATGATCAAGATTGATACTCTGAAAAGATATAAGTAGTGTTGAAATAGTGCAAACCGTGAAACTTAATACAGAATAGAATGGGCAATCATTTATACCGATGGCATGAATGCAGATACGTTATTACATGAAGAAACCTTGTATTCTCCACAGATTGAAGCTTTGCTTGATGTACGATCTGGAACCATAACATGCTCACCCTGAAAAAGGCAAGAAAAATTATTCTTATTGAGAAACCATGCAGATAACTTTCCAAAATAGTAGAACACCTACAGTTGAAGATTCAATGTCAGCTCCTGTTTTCACACCATCATTCTCCTGAAAAAAGACAACTAAATCAGTTTCATACATGAACAAGCAGCCGATAATTTCTAAGTAGAGACCTACATCATTAGATTCCTGTGTCCCTGTTATAGATTTGCTTGGCTGATCGGGAAAACTAATGTCCTGAAAAAGGCAAACAAGATCAGTCTAATTTGAACCCATTTAAACAGCAGATAATTTTCCAAAAAAGTAAAAACACCTACAAGGATTGAAGTGCTAGCAGAAGTTTTTAGATCATCCTTCTCCTGAAAAAAGACAATTAAATCAGTATCACATGAACAAGCAGCCGATAATTTCTAGGTAGAGACCTACATCATTAGATTCCTGTGTCCCTGTTATAGATTTGCTTGGCTGATCGGGAAAACTAATGTCCTGAAAAAGGCAAACAAGATCAGTCTAATTTGAACCCATTTAAACAGCAGATAATTTTCCAAAAAAGTAAAAACACCTACAAGGATTGAAGTGCTAGCAGAAGTTTTTAGATCATCCTTCTCCTGAAAAAAGACAATTAAATCAGTATCACATGAACAGCCGATAATTTCCAAATGAGTATAAGCACCTACAGAATCAGATTCCTTTGTCTCTTTTTCAGATTTGCTTGGATGATCTGGAGAACTCACGTCCTGAAAAAGGCAAATAAAGTCAGTCGATATGTGAACCTAATGTCAACAGTGGATAAATTTCCAATATAGTGAAACACCTACAACCTTTCCAGGTTCAATTTGGTCTGTTCGATCAACCTTTTCCTGAAAAAAAAAAGACAAACAATAATGAGTCTGATGTGTATCCCACAGCAGATAATTTCCAATATAATGGAACACCTACAGACTCTGCTGAAAAATCTGGGTCAGCCTCTTGGTTTGAATCAGATTGGCCCTCATCCTGAAAATAAAAAAATTAATTGTGAACCCATCAAAATAAAAATGATCTCACGAGGATACTACAGGGCACTTACAGTGCGCCGCTTCTTGGCAGGTACTGGTCCACCATCAGACTGAGATTGTTTCTTCAAACTTTTCAGAATACGGTCACCATCTGCTAAATTAGGTGTTTTTCTATCTGCCTGAAAAGTAATATTGAAATAATTAGATTACACAAAACAGGAAAATAAGGAGTGGATGATGTTGAAAGAAAATAGATAATTAATTTGCACCTTTCTTTGTTTTGCATCTCTTTTTTCTGAGGCCAATATGAACTCTGACAAAAGTCCCCCCTGCAAGAGCTTACACGGTGGGTTTTTAATTTGATTTTTGCGCATCATAGAATCGATTTCTGCTTCAGTACCTGAAAATAAGGACACAGTCAGTTACCGGGTGAAGTGAGACAACCACCTACAGTTGTAATTCCATCAATCAAACAAATCATTCAGGAGTGAACTAGAGAGCTATGGCAATGGCTTGCAAGCAAAGCTACGCTAACCTCTGAGGTGAAGAATCCTGATTGGTCGGTAACGGATTACCCCATCGTTTTCTCGCTTCACCCTTGCGTACTTCAATCGTGAAGAATGATCCTGATAATCTTTTGGAGAGAACTGTGCATATTTTTTGCCAGGAAAAATTTGAATGATGGAACTGATGGGCATCTTCTTCAAGGAGCCACACACAAGGTCCTTTGAGGCAGCCCACCAGGCTGTTGACAGAATGAGAATTAAATGACACACGGCAAGCACTCACAGTTCATGGGTGGGTTGTCGGTTCTTTATCATACTGATAGAATCGGATCAAACCATCAAAGGAATATTTGTTTAAAGCCCCCTCCCAATTTGTATCACAAAGCAAAGTATCCACATCAAACATCAGGGCATGGTTTGGCAGTAAACTTAATATCAATTGATCTAATACCGAACCACCAAATATAAGCACTTGTAAACTATTTTGAGGTTTATAATTATTCAACTATGCAACGAATTATCACTATGGGTGACTTCGGAATGGATTGAATATACGTTGAAATGATAAAGAAAACCATAGCACAGTGGGCAGTGGGCCAGAAGACCAGTGGAGGCAGCCAAATTTCTAGACGCGTTTCGAGCTCCAGAGTCGCGAAACAGGATTCGACCCCAACGCGAGACCCCACGAATGGATTCATCGTTCGGAGAGCAATCCATTGGTGGGGTCACACTATCAATTCGAGTCCTGTTTAGCGACTCTGGAGCTCAAAACCCGTCTAGAAGTTGGGCCGCCTCCACCGGTCTTCTGGTGCGCGACAACGCTAGGCAACGTCCTCTACCCATCCCCACACAACCCAGTTTAAAGTGAAATACTTGCACTTACTGGGCGCTATTGGTTCCATTTTTCTAGGCTTAAACTACGCTAACAGCTTGCTCCTTAATCGAGACTTAATCTTTCAACGAGCGAGCGAGCAGAGAAGTCACGACTTTATAGCCTTTAGACGTTCGTTACGCACATTCACAATCTTCCAACTTTCAAACGATTCTTCAACAAAAACGAAACGGAAACAGCACGCGTCCAGCCGCCGCCGCCCGCCAAACATTGCCCGGTTGTGGTCTCTTTTGAAATTCTTCGAGCTCTGCTTGGCTCTGCTTAAAATCATAGAAAATCAAGGCAGATTTAATACAAATCTTATTTCGTCTTAAAGATGCATCGTTTGAGGTAGAAAAAATGAATCGACTGGCTTTCATAAAATTAAGAAACCAAAAACGAAGAGACCAAAAACTAAGAAACGCTGAGCGGCCTAGGAACTAGAAACGCGCCGCGGCATCTTTCAAGGACAGAATTAAGCAGCGGACAGGTATATTTGCTTCGAGGGGTGCCCCTGAGTCCTATATTTCGTTATCACCCGGGAGAAGAATAAAATAGCCCCGAAATTTGGAGCGTGAATGGCGACCGGAGCTTGTACATTTACAGGCTCCCAAATGTAGAAGTAATCATCTGATTTCGAAATCCATAATCATCCTCTGGCATGTGAAATTTTGTCTAGTTTCCGAATCTGTGCATGGATTTCAGATACGTCAAGGGATTGCTGAGATCTAGATGGATGAAGTTCCGTTGCGGCGGCGCCGGGCGGAAACCATAATTTTGGTAACATGTTCAATAATCGTTCTAAATGTCTGGTCACTTTGTCGAGACATCTGATTAAAATCTCTCAATTCCTCATGGAACTACTGTGATACTTTTGCACCCTACTCAAATGGTCTCAACTCGGCAGACTTTGCCTTTTCACCTTAACTTCAAGATGAATAATTTCAACAAGTTTAGAGCGTTGGCCGGTGCAAAAGTATGAAATTAGGTTCAATAAAGAGTTAGGGATTTTCATATGTCGTCTCGGCAACAAAATAATACATGTTACCAAAATAATGGTTTCCGCGCCCGGCCGCTGCAATGGAATTTGGATCCATCTAGATCTCAGCAATCCTTTGACCTATCTCAAACCCAAGCACAGATTCGGAAACTAAACAAACTTTCACATGCCATAGGCTGACTATCCATTTCGAAATAAAATGATTACTTCTGTTTTGGGGGCCTGTAAATGTGTCTTTGGTACAAGCGGTTGGTCATTTGTGTTCAGTTTGTAAGTGTGGGTGTGTGTTAGTTGGTTGTTTTAGCGTTGCGTGCGTCGCGCAGAGCGCACGCGCATAGTAGCCCGGGAGAAAACCCTGGCTCTTACTTTCGATCCAAAGGCCAGAAAGGTCTATATCTCACCTCACAACACAACTAGAGTCAAGAGTTCTCCCTCCCTTTGTCCCAAAGACCGATCCGATAATACCGTATTTTATGACGCATCTGGGGTGAGTAGGTGCAGTAAAGTGCGAGGTAACGTATTTTAAGTTCCACAGCAGAACCTAGAATTCTGATTTTGTTTGTTTTCTTTACACATTTTAAACAGACTGCTGTCACTGCGCGCCGCTCGTCTTCAGCCCAAGTACCCGGCTTCAAGTCAAGAACCCGGTCCTCTTCGCAAAGGAATTGTCGCCTTGTCGCCCCGAATGTCGGATTGTGCTGTTGCTGTGATACACTCGTGAGTCTTCTGATTTCCTAGATTAAATTTGACAACCTAATTCGAGTTCATGTTGTTTCTGTTCTGAAACTTTCTTTTCTGATTAGGAGGTTATGTTGTGACCAGCCCGCCTAACATTGGAATGGAAGGTGATGACAGAAACAAACGTCCCTCAAGATCAACTGAGTGGCGGAAACATGGCAATAAAAAGGCTCGCTTTGAATCGGAGCTTAAGGATTTACAGGTTCGTGTTTTATTCTTCTACTTTTTTGTAAGGAATTTTCCTTCCTTCCTTTGTTGCAAGAAGTCACTTATCGCCTCTTTGGATTGTTTGTAGGCAATCGCTCAATTTCAAGCAATGGGTCAACAACCTGACGCAGCACAACTAGAACAAGGACTAGCTGTTGAACATGTAGCAGCTGCTGAAGATCTAGATGCTGAAGCTGACGAAGGAGGGCTGCATGTTGGTCAAGTACCTGTTTCAGCGGAACAACATAAACAAGAGCCTGATTTTGGAGCATCTACTCCAGATCTTGAAGCTGAAACTAATCTACATGTTCCTGTTGCCGCAGAACAAACAGTAAGTTTCTTTACACTTGATAACTTTGTGGGAGAAACTTGAGAGTTTTGGGATGCATTATTTATTTGGATTAATACTTTTGTGCTACTATCCAGACTGCTATCCTTGTTAGCTTCTCAGTAGCACATGAATCAATGTTGCTTTGCTTTTATCGGCCCATTTTCATGATTTCCTTCGTTTTGTGTTTTTAGAATGATTTTCATGGATCTGAACCACATGGAGAAGAGCCTGATTTAGGGCTTGATGAAGCATCTACCTCAGATCTTGAAGCTGAAGCTGACGACGGAGGACTGCATGTTGGACATGTATCTGTCGCAGCAGAACAACCAGTAAGTTTCTATACATTCTGCTATCCTTGTTAACTTTCCAGTTGCTTATGAATCAATGTTGCTTTGCTTTGATCAGCCCTTTTTCATGATTTCTTTTGTTCTGTGTTTCTAGAATGACTTTCATGGATCTGAACCAAATGAAGAACAGCTTAATTTGAGCCTCGTAGCATATAATTCAGATCTTGGAGTTGAAGCTGACGAAGGTGGGCTGCAACCTGGACATGTACCTGCTGCAGCAGAACAACCAGTAAGTTTGTATCCATTCTGCTATCCTTGTTAGTTTTTCAGTAGCACATGAAACAATGTTGCTTTGCTTTGATCAGCCCTTTTTCATGATTTCTTTTGTTCTGTGTTTCCAGAATGACTTTCATGGATCTGAACCAAATGAAGAACAGCTTGATTTGAGCCTTGTAGCATATAATTCAGATCTTGGAGTTGAAGCTGACGAAGGTGGGCTGCAACCTGGACATGTACCTGCTGCAGCAGAACAACCAGTAAGTTTGTATCCATTCTGCTATCCTTGTTAGTTTTTCAGTAGCACATGAAACAATGTTGCTTTGCTTTGATCAGCCCTTTTTCATGATTTCTTTTGTTCTGTGTTTCCAGAATGACTTTCATGGATCTGAACCAAATGAAGAACAGCTTGATTTGAGCCTTGTAGCATATAATTCAGATCTTGGAGTTGAAGCTGACGAAGGTGGGCTGCAACCTGGACATGTACCTGCTGCAGCAGAACAACCAGTAAGTTTGTATCCATTCTGCTATCCTTGTTAGTTTTTCAGTAGCACATGAAACAATGTTGCTTTGCTTTGATCAGCCCTGTTTCATGATTTCTTTTGTTCTGTATTTTCAGAATGACTTACATGGATCTGATTCTGAGAGCAGCTCCATTTGTGACATGGAGGTTCATTTTTTGGAGGAGGACCCTAACCAGCCAAACAATATCAACATCAACCAAATTCTGGATTACGATCACCATGATCCTGATGATCCCGATGATCCCGATGACCCGCATGTTGAATACTCTTCTGGAGAAGAAAGTGCCAACTCTGATCTTGAAAATGAAGATCAAGAAGGTTTTGACTTATTTAATTTGGCTCTTAATGAACCAGTGGTTATGACTGCAATACCAACAGTGCGAGAAATGTTGTTGCTTGACCTTGCCCTCATGATGCGTCACAAGCATACTTATGAAAGTCTTATTGATACATTTGACTCCAAAAATGTTGCATTTGGAAGGAAGCATTTTCCTACCTCCAAGAAAGAGCTTTGGCGTATTTTAGGAAGAAACAATGCGGGCATTGTTGAACATGTCTATTGCTCGCAGTGCGGTGGCTACATTGGCAAGAAAAAACAGCAAGGCGAATTTTCCATTTGCCCCAATGCTCAATGTGATTTTAGAATTGAAACCAACAAAGCAAAATATTTTATAACTTTAAGTCTAAGATGCCAGTTTAAGAATTTTTTGCAAACACCAGGTATTGCTGATTTACTGAAATATCGTGAAAATCGAACCAAACATCAAGAAGATGCTATTGAAGATGTGTTTGATAGCCAACGCTACAAAGAATTAAATTTGGGTCGAAATGACTTTTCTGCTAATATGAACACAGATGGTTGCAAGATTGCGAAGGGTGCCAAATTAGAAATATACCCAGTGTTCTTAAGACTCAATGAACTACCTCCCCTGCTCCGGCAAAATTTCATGTTTCTTGGTGCTATCTATGTTGACACTGTGGAACCAAAGATGACCTCTTTTCTACAGCCACTTGTTGCTCAGCTTAACAGCTTAAGTGAAGAAGGTGTCCTTTGGAATTCAAATGGAGTCCAGGTTCGGAGCAAAATCAAAGTTCACTGCATGTGTGTCGACGGAAAAGCACGTCATCAAGTGCTGAACATGAGCTCACATCAGGCACACTATGGATGTACGTATTGTACTATGAAAGGAGTGGCAGTTGGAGCGAATCATACCATGCGCTGGCCTGCCCTTCCACACCCTGAAGTCCCAAGATTTGAAGACAGGACCCATGAAGGCATGGTTGATGCAATGGTTCAAGCACATCAAAACCACCCTGTTCCTGAGTTGGGTCACAAAGGACTCACACCGTTAGTGCTCTTACGTGACTTTGACTTGAGGAAAGCTAATGCTTGCGATGACTTGAACACCAGGTATATGAGGTGTATGAGGTGTATATCAGGTATATGAGTGTGCTGCTAAGCATATTACTGAAATGTGTTTGACTGAAGCTCCTCGAGTTGATGAGAATATGGGCACTGACCTCATGTGTAGGATCATTGATAGCAGGCTGGCCAAAATAAAAACTCCTTCAAATGTTTCGCGAAAGCCAGGAAGCTGCAGCATTATGAACAGAAAACAATGGAAAGGCTCTGAGTGGAGAAATTGGATTTTGTATTATGCTGTTCCGTGTCTGAAGGATTTAATTCCACAAGAGTACATCGACCCTGTAGAATTATTGTCTCATGGCGCCTTTCTTCTATCGCAAGATTCCATCCAACAAGAGCATGAAGATGAAGGACACCGCTGCTTACTCCAGTTTATTGAGCTTCATGAACAATTGTATAGTATTGATAGAACCAGGCTGAATCTTCATGCTCTCATGCATTTTCGGAAAAGTGTGGTTGAACTGGGGCCTCTTTGGACCTACTCTACATTTAATTTTGAATCCTGGAATCACAACATTATCCAAACAGTATCTTCCCCAAAAGGCGCAATTCTCCAAATTGTGGTGAGACACCTCATTTCAAGTACTCTTGCGTTGGCCCAGCACTCTGTTGAGAATATTTCACCACGTATTAGATTTCAGCTTTCAAAAATTTTGAAGAAGAGAAGAAGAGTTAATGCTTATCAAATTCATGAACATGTGCATCTTTTGGGAAAGACTATCTTCAGAAATACCACTGAGCAGGAACAGCAAGTTCTTCAGCAACTGAACTTCAATAATATTGCTGCAGTCCAAGAGTACAAGAAAATCAGCATCAACAGCACTGTGTTCTGTCCATTGAAGCATGTGAAGAATGATGGCAAGTCAGACAACAGTCTTGTCTACACACGAGGAGACACATTTTGTTCTATCCAGAGTGTTGTTCGCTTTCGAACTGAAAATGGTGTTGATCCTTGTGGGTTGTTCGTTTCAGAACATCAAGTCACCAACCGCTTACATTTCAATGTAGCAAAACACATCAGCTGTCTTCTGGAGCGTGATAATGATCTCCCTCACTTCATTCTTCCTCAAGAAGTACGCTCTCTTGCAGTAAAGATGCCACTTCACGGGGAACTGTATGTTGTGCCTCTGCCCAATCTTTATGAAGTAGACTAATCATTAATTTTTAATGAAGATTGTATTTCACTGTGAAGTTTTAAGAAGATTTTATTGTCTAATTTTATTGACTAATCATTAATTTGTAATGAAGATTGTATTTCACTGTGAAGTTTTTAGATTTTATTTTATTTATTTTAGAAGATTTTATTATCTGACTGTTTTGAGTCAATTTGTATAAGACAATCAAAGAATGTGTGTAGAGGGTAAGAGAGAGATATTAGTGTATATGTGAAAGGAAATCAAGCAGCAGAAGCAGTCTGGATAGTAGTAAAGTTTATTTGTACAGTAAAGATGTCACTTCCCAGGGAACTGTCTTTTGTGCCTCTCCCCAACCTATCAAATAGACTAGTCGTTTATTTGTTATTTAATTATAATTTGTTATTCTATTTTACTGTACGGTTTTTAAGAAGATTTTCCTCTTTCAGTCATATTGTGTGTGTTACTTCACAATGAAACGCTAATGTTGATAAAATTTCAAAATGTTTTGAAATACAGTTGATATGTGGGTTCTATGAGTGTGTTTATTCTTCTTTTACCTCAGAGCATCTAAAATGTGTAATCAAACAAGCGAGCCAGATTGGTTTCATTCCCGCCTAACAACTAGTTGTCAGGGCCAACATTTATCTTTTATTATTCAGTTCTTGAAAGTGCGTGGATATAGTTTACTTGTGTGCTCACAGAGAGAGAGAGAGCAACAAGTTTCGCTTTCAAATTAAGAAGTGAAATTAAAGGAATGGTCATGGGATGTTAAGGAATTAGATAACAGTAACTTTATTTACTTTAACATAGCAGTGTGCGCTGGATTCAGCAACATTTAAAAAAAATTCCAAGAGTTCAAAGGGTGTGTTATCTCCAAACATAGCACATCCTCAAATGCTAAACAGGAATGATGGTCTTGAGCTTTCTCAAGAAGAAGTCAAGAGAGAGGGAAAGACTGACAAGTTTCACTTTCCAATAAAGGAATGAAATTAAAGGAATAGTCATGGCACATAATACAAGAAGTAGATCAAATTAATTTTATTTACTTAATCATAGCAGTGTGTGCTGCGTTCAGCAACATTTAAAAAAAATCAAAGAGTCAGGTGAGACAAAGGAGGAGGAAGTCACTTGAAAGCTTCATACAGCGTACATGCAGCAGAGGCGAAAGCAGAATATGAACAGCATATCACAAGCACCTGTCAAGCAGAGAAAAAAAAGCAAAAGGTAAAACAAAAAAGAAAAAAAAATTCGCAGGCATTGAAGCCTAAAAATCTAGACACGGCGCACAGACAAATGCACTTCGAGGGGGACAGAGGCTAGCATTGACAGAACCGCCGCCTCCGCGGAGTTAGGCAACCCAACGGACACTTTAACCATGGGTCGTAACTTGAGACGTTGGACGTTACGGGCCCGACACTGCTGGTCATGACAGACCTCTCGTAAGTAGGCCGGCCTTCTCATAGGTACCCGCGGCGATTCGGTGCCAGATAGCGGCAACGACAGGGGCGAGGCAGGCATGCGCTGTGCCCGTGCGCCAGACGACAGGGGCAAGGTAGGCCACTGTCCACACACCGGTGTGTGGCGGGCCGAGTGGATGGCCTACCTCACAGGCGCTCTGCTCGTCCTTTGATGTCATTTGGATTTGAATGGATGTCATTTAGATGTGAATGGATGTCATTTGGATTTAGATGGATGTCATTTGGATGTCACTTGGATGTGAATAGATGTCATTTTGACGTGAATGGATGTCATTTGGATGAGAATGGATGTCATTTGGATGTGAATGGATGAGAATGGATGTCATTTGGATGAGAATGGATGTCATTTGGATGTGAGTGGATGTCATTTGGATGTAAATGGATGAGAATGGATGCCATTTGGATATGAATGGATGTCATTTGAATGTGAATGGATGAGAATGGATGTCATTTGGATGTGAATGGATGTCATTAGGATGTTAATGGATGTCATTTGGATATGAATGGATGTCATTTGGATGTGAATGGATGTCATTTGGATGTAAATGGATGTCATTTGGATATGAATGGATGTCATTTGGATGTGAATGGATGTCATTTGGATCGAATGGATTAGAATGGATGTGATTGGGATGTGAATGGATGTCGGGTGATGCGAATGGATGTAGTGTGGAAGATACGTTTATCGAATTAATTGGATGTTGTTGGACGTGTGTGGATGTCGCTCGGAAGTCAGTGGATGTCTTTGGACGTGCGTGGATGTGGCAAGGAGCACAGTGGATGTCAATGGACGAGTATGGATGTGGCGGAGAAGGAGTGAATGTGGATGGACGTGTGTGGATGTCGCACGGAAGTCAGTGGATGTCTTTGGACGTGCGTGGAAGTCGCTGGGAACACAGTGGATGTCTTTGGATGAGAATGGATGTGGCGGAGAAGGAGTGGATGTGGATGGACGTGTGTGGATGTCGCTCGGAAGTCAGTGGATGTCTTTGGACGTGCGTGGATGTGGCAAGGAGCACAGTGGATGTCCATGGACGAGTATGGATGTGGCTGGGAGGTGGGCGGATGTCGTTGGACGTGAGTGGATGTCGCTTGGAAGTCAGTGGATGTCTTTGGACGTGCGTGGATGTGGCAAGGAGCACGGTGGATGTCCATGGACGAGTATGGATGTGGCGGAGAAGGAGTGGATGTGGATGGACGTGTGTGGATGTCGCACGGAAGTCAGTGGAAGTCTTTGGACGTGTGTGGATGTGGCAAAGAGCACAGTGGATGTCCATGGACGAGTATGGATGTGGCTGGGAGGTGGGCGGATGTCGTTGGACGTGAGTGGATGTCGCTTGGAAGTCAGTGGAGATGTATGGACGTGTATGGATGTGACTGGATGTCAGTGGATGAAAATGGAGGGAAATGGATGAATATGGATGTCTATGGAAGAAAATGGACGACTTTGGATGTGAAATCCGATCTCCAACCACATCCAAGTTCTATCAGGGTATAGCGAGGCATCGTGTCCAACTCGATAAACAACAACAGGCTATAAGATTGCGAGCTGTGCAGAACCAAGCTTCATTCAAAGCGCACAACCACAGTGGACGAAGGAAATGTCACCAACACTCCGAATCGTGCTCAACCCAGTCAACAAGAACTTATTGCTGCCAAAACCGATGCGATTCGCATTCTGCAACTTTGGAAACGCGGCAAGCTGCTGGACCAGTTCAACCAAGAGGAACTCGAAGACTTGTGGAGCCAAAAACACCTCGTCGAGTTCGTCAGTTCCCATTTACACGGTGGGGATGAACGAGAACACTTGGGACGGTGCAATTACGTCCGGCTCCACTCGCATGTGCTACACTTCATCCGACTGCGGGACAAGCCCTTTGTCTTGATTGAACGCGATTCGGCATTTGAAGAGCTAAAGGGAGTCCCCCAATTCAAAGACATCTATCTGGGGTCTACAGCGTGGGCCGCACTCTGCAAACACGGAGTGTCCATAGTGGAACATTTCGCCGGTCTAGACGGCAGGACTTGAAACATGCGGCCCGAGGTGCGGAAGAAAAATGCTTTTGCGTTGATTTACTCGTTGGTGAGTCGCGAAGAACGCCAACTGATTGCTTTTTTTGTCACCTAATTCTCAACCTGTAAAGCGATTCAAAGTCTATGCAACAGCCACAAAACCGAAAGAAATTTATGTGAAACCTCTGTGGAAAAAGTTAAAAAAAAAATACGATTTTAAGAAATCCTGGTAGTCACGAAGTTAATTTTATATTTATGTTCTGGTTTAACAAAGATAGCTAAGGCTAGGACTGCGTTGTGTGTAGTTCTGTTTATGTTTGTCAGACCATTATATACTAAAACTTACGTAAAGACCAACTGCGTATCAATTTGTGTCAAAAACAGACATTTAAGACAGTCTCATAATACCTGAAGGTCAAGTTATTCACAGAAACGTGCAGTAAAATAGTCCAGTTCACCCAGTTCACCCAGCTTTAAGGTTAGAAAAAAGCACAGCCCCCGTGTACACATCGTTTCGTCCTAGATTCAGAAGTACCATCAAACCTCGCTACAAGGTGCAGCTACACGCCCACTGTTTTCGAAAAGGGACTTATAGTCACACTCAAACTGCGTTAGAGATAGTTTTTTTAATAAATGCATTTGCACAGGCACGCAGTTTAATGTCCTATTTCACTCCGATTCAAAGAGTTTGGAACATTGAGGGTTGGTATTTCTGAAAACAACAGGGCCTGCGCGCAGCGGCGCGGGACACTCTGGCCAACAATCACCGACCGACCGGCCGATCCAAATGGCCACGTTCGAAAACAACGTCTATACCATTGTTGGAGCTCTTCTAGCTCCAGTAAAAGAAAATTTTGATTCGAACGCGCTTTTTCGAGGGAGCGAGCGTTTTTGGTGTAAGCTGTACAGAGGCGAAAAGGAGCGCTGCCATTGGTCGGATTCCATTTCCGGTGGCTCGGCTCCCCCCTCTCCCTGTGTTTTTCGCTTACGAGTCGAGTTTTGCCATGGAAACGGCGATTTCAACTCAAAATTTCTCAAAATTGGCCCTGCACTTTTCAACCAGATTTCACCACTGAAATCAGGGTACAAAGTTCTACCACTCTGCCAAGTCTCATCAGAATCGTATAGAGAATTTCGAAACTGCATAAGGGGCCAGACTGGAAATAAAAATTAAAAAAAAAAAAAAAAAAACCAACCCCGGTGAGGCTATAAGGCTACTTCGTGCCTAAAAATATCCACAAATGAATCACGCGCTTTTTATTTAACCATCACCATTCAGCAAGCTCAAAACTACACATCAAAACACGCAGGACGGCACGCAAAAGGAAAGCAACCGACACACGAGACCGCACGGCCATGGCCATGCAGCGATCGAGCCAGAGCAGCGACCGCGGCGAGCTGACTCGACAGTACACTGCCAGAAGCAAACACGGACCCGACAGCGCGGCGCGCGCCATGAGATGGCACCGCCAAGCCCCTCGGATCCAAGGGTGTCGCATAGCTTAACGATGAGCGCGCACGGTTGTGAATCGAGGGGCGCGGGGACGACTCCAGCCGAGGCGGGGGTTTTTACCCACGCTCTCTGTTATGTGCCTCTGGAAAGTGTACAACCCGCAAACCCGAGACCCACGGAGCAGCCCCCTGGAGGGAAGGCATCCCGCAAATCCGAGACCCGCGCAGCAGTCCCCTGGAGGGTAGGCAACCCGAGACCCGCGGAGCCGGGCCCCTGGAGAGTAGGCACCCCGCATACCCGAGACCAGCGGAGCGGGCCCCCTGGAGGGTAGGCACCCCGCCAACCCAAGACCAGCCGGCCCCTATACTACTTCGGACCAATTTTTGGCAACAAAAAGTATGACCGATATAAAGGTCATACACAAACGTATGACCAAAAAAGGTCATACACGAATGTATGACCGAAAAACGGTCATACACAAATGTATGACCGAAGAAAGGTCAGACAATAGCGAGGCTGGCCCTCCTTGGGGATATATAAACCTTCATCGGTGATACAAAAAAGTATCACCCTTTTTCGGTCATACAATTGTGTATGACCTTCAAAACAGTCATACATTTGTGTATGACCTTTACAACAGTCACACTGTTAGAAATTTTTGTTAATCTACGAAATATTTAAACAAGATACATTTTGTAAAATATTCTTTAAAATATATTTATTGAAATTTGGAGATTATTTCGTACATCGACATTATATATCTTGTATTAGCAGCTTTACGATATTTTTGGTATGCCTAGCGATTATTTTGTTAAGAAATAAAACAGTTTTTAAATTTACATAATACGTCGTAGAGTTGCCAAATCCGACCGGGTATCGAGCTGTGAAGGCCCTTGCTGGTCGAGTTATATTACGAATCACCCTAGTAGAGCCGTGGTAGGTACACTACCAGCAGGCCAGAAAGTCCTGGTTTAGATTCTCCGACGAACAGTTTGTCCCGCTACTATTTGGTGCATGCGAGGGTGCATGTTACTTCCAATGATTAACGGAATATTTTGTAGATTTACTAAGTATCTTGTAAATTGATGTTAACGACGCATTTTTGGACTTCACGACATATTTCATGAACAGCATTTTACAAAGCTCTCGTTTATAAAAATTTCCAGTGAAATCTTCGTAAATTTACGACAAATTTTTTAACAGTGCATACATTGGTGTATGACCTTTTCTTCGGTCATACATTTGTGTATGACCCTCTTTTCGGTCTAACATTTTAGTATCACCACTTTAAGGGTCAGAAATCTGACCTTTCTATTTTCAGTGTGTTCGAAGAAAGAGACTTCCTTTAGAACATACTCCCCGTGCATCCCTTGGAGCATCTGGAGGTCACAGATAGCGTAGGACGACATGATGACTGGTCAGCGTCTGAATGAAGAATGATGCCCTGGAGGGCGCGCTCCCTAGATTTATACCCTGCCGCCAGCGCCGCGTGCGCCACCTCACGGCAGGAACACGAAGTTAGTGGTGAAAAAGGCGTCATCACCCAGTGAGTATTGCACCCGTGTCTCCGCGCCGAGAAGCGCAACAGAACACACACTAACCCACTGAGCTACTGAGCCGAGTTGGAAAGTGTGCGTACGGACCGGCTTTTCTTCGGTAAGCGCCGTGCGCTGAGCCAAGCGCGGAGCCGAACGCCTTACGGTCAATTTGAATTGTCCCGCCGCCGCACGAGTTCCGACCGGAGCGGGACCCTTCCCCCTGCGCCACGCCATGCCGTGCCGAGCGGAGCCGAGCACACCACCCGCCCCACTCCTCCTCCACCGCTCCCCCAATTTCACTGCTAATATGGACATTTGGGTTTTTGAGGGTGCTGAACACGATCCTGGTGTTATTTTTGACCAGTGGCGAAGGGGAAAGTCAGTAGCATAGGTCGAAATCGTGAAATTCGTCAAAATTTAATGATATTGCTTCTCTTGACGTTTGGGAGGTCGCTGAACACGATTCTGGTGTTAGTTTTGACCAATGGCGTAGGGCAAAATCCGTGGCGTCGGTGAAAATCGCATTTTTTTTTACTGAAATTCAATTCGATTGACCCTGTGTACATTTTCGTAGTCTCAGAAAACGATTCTGGGATTAGTTTTGAGTAGCGGAGTAGATCAGAGGCATTGACGAAGGAAACAGCATGAAATTTTGCGAAAATAATGCAATATTCCTTTGCGGGGTCAGTGTGTAGATGTGGATAAAGAAAAAAAATCTTCGTTTTAATGTCTTCAGACATATTTCTGTCGTATTTCATATATATATATATATATATATATATATATATATATATATATATATATATATATGGTGTTGTAATGAATTAGCAGTTTGAAAGCTACATCAACAAGTGTCAGTTCTACTTTTTATTTATCCTCTTCTTCCTTTCTCTGGCATAGAGCTACTACCCTGGCCAAGGTTCCACTATTGATACTCCCACCTCAGTTCCCCTTCCACTTCCATCGCTATTGTTGCCAAACCTATAAGTTGAGCCTCGCCTGTGGCTCGGCTAACAGTCTGTAGCCTGGTCTCGAGCTGTTCGGTTCTCCTAATAAACCAGTCAATCCTTCACTCTCTGTCGTCCTTTACGCCTTTTACCACTCGAGGTGTCAGAACACTACAAGTGGTGACAGCGGTTTAACTGGCGACATAGCGTGGGTTTTGCCTACGTTTTTGAGGAGGACGAGAGTGTACGAGTGTGAGTGTGCGTAGGTACACAGGTCAGTTAGTGACCTAATAGGAAGTGTAAGGAGGGAGCTGCCCTACTGAATAGTCGTGCTATTCCTTACGGAGTGTAAGCCACTACCAGTTCGTGCAATCCTACATTTCACTGAGCGTTTGGGTCAACCGATTGAAAGCCCTTGTGTGCTGATCGGTAGGCAGTCTGAAAGAGGTTGAAAGAGCGAAAGCCCAACGGTGCTGCTAAAAAGGTGAAAGCCGAGTACGTGCTGCTTTAAGTGAAAGCCCAAGGCGGTGCTGCGTGCCAATAACACGTGAAAGCCCTAATTGGTGCTGCTGAGAGCGAAAGCCGAGGTCGAGCTACTTTTGAGGTGAAAGCCCATAGGTGCTGCTTTGGCAACGAGTAAACGAGTGCATTAACGAAAGCCGGAAACGCGCTGTTAATCCACAGAGTGATTGAACGGTGACTGAAAGCCGAGGTAACTCAGGCTAGAAACCGTTGATAGGTACAAGGAGTTACAGGAATAACAACACCAGGTTCGGAGAAAAGCAGTTATATTATGGAACCATTTCGACGTCGTGCACGTGATTTCTTCGACCCGCATATAGGTCCGTTGGTTCATCCCATTGAACAAGACGGGGAGCAAGCAGGCCCTGCAAATGACCAGCCGCCTCAACAGCCTGATGCAGTTGTGCAGCTGCGCCCGCCTCAACCAGGCCGTGCTGGGCGTCCTGGGTTTGAAGGTTTTGATGTAGAGGAGGTTCAGCAATCTGGAGGTGAAGGAGACGCAGACCCACCACCAGCCGCTAGAGGCTGTGGACGCGGCAGAGGTCGCGGACGAGGCAGAGGCAGAGGCAGAGGCCGTGGAGCAGCGAGAGGTCATGCGCGTGTACTGCGACCACGTCAAGCTCACACAGACGAGGAAGCAGACGATGAAGAGGATGACTACGACGATGAGCAGAACGAGCAAGGTCGCGAGGCACCAGGTCGTAGAGTTAGACCAGGGTTTCAAGCAATGCAACCTCTGATAGATATCATGGCACAAATGTTTACACAGCAACAGCAGCAAATTCAGCAGCTGCAGCAAGGACAGCAGGAAAGACAGCCAGAACAGCAACAGCAAGCAGCTCCTAGCATTGAAAGCATTAAAGTCCCAGAATATGATGGAGAGCGGTGCTACACATTGTGGAGGTCTCAGTTTCGCACTATGACAGCCAAGCTAACAGAAGAGGAGAAAGGCGAAAAGCTAGTGTCAGCACTACGAGGAAAGGCGTTGATGGTGCTACCCATGTTGGAACAGCAGAAAAAGCTTCCTACTTTCCAGGAACTGGATACACTGCTGCTAAAAACTTTCAGCACAGTGACGTCCCTGTGGCAGAGAAAGCGAGATTTTGAAACTCTCAAGCAAGGTGCAGATCAGAAAGTAGAAGATTTTGCACTACAAGTGGAGCATGTGGGCAGAAAGTACATGGTCACACACAATGAAGAGGACCTGCAAGAAGCACTTGTCACAGCCTTTGTAAAAGGGTTGAATGACAGCAATGCAGCTGAAAGGCTAGCTTATGCACCAAGCGACACACTAGCAGACGCTGTAAAGAATTTGAACAGAGGATTATTGCTGTCTGGAGAAAGACTAGTAAAGAGAGTACGTATGGCAGAAATTGATGCTGGTTCAAAGGATACAGCAGAGGCTAGCGTAAACCAGCTCGCTGAAGGAAGTCAAGTTGCCCAAGGATCCGGTACGCAGACGGTACATCGTGGGCGTCCTCGAGGCCGTCCACGTGGGTTCGGTCGTGGCCGAGGAAGAGGAGGCCGAGGAGGAAGTGCTGGAAATGTCCAAAATGGTACATGTCATACCTGCAAACAACCAGGACATTTTGCAGCCAACTGCCCAAATGGCCCCAGCAACAGAGGAGGCCGAGGGTATTACAATGGCGGTACAACACGTACCTGTAATTACTGCCAGAAGCCAGGACATCTGTGGAAGGACTGCAGAAATCGCCTACGTGAAGAAGGTAATGGAGGTCGTGGGCGTGGAAGGATCAATTTCAACTTCCCACCAGACGCCTTGCGTACAGCATTGGCATACTACCAATTCCAAGATCTGGGAGGCCAACGAGCTCTCCCTTGGCCAAACCTAGCACAAATCCAAGCTGCTCAAGGTTCCCAGCAAGGCCAGCAGCAAGGATACCAAGGTCAACGCCAGAATCAGAGGCAACAGCAAATACCTTATGTTCCTAATGCTCCTCAACAGAATAACGGTCAGGACCAGGGAAACTGAAGAAGGTACCCATCCAGTCGGAGGGAAGCCGGGTACCAGAAGAAGGAAGAGTGCTTCAAGTGAAGCCAGAAGTAACTCCGACAACACCAGAAAAGAAACCTGCAAAGAAAAGAACGAATGAAAACGCTGGAGTAAAGCCTAAACTTAAAAAGTGTAAACAAAGTATGGAAACTGACTGTATGGTCAAAGCATTGAAAGACTGTACCAGTAAAGTCTTAAACCAAATAATTGATGAAAAAGAGGATTGTGATGTTTGCATGTCTTGTACAGACAAGCCTAGAGTACGAGTTGCACCATTCGTGAAATGTGAAATTCTGGGAAAACAAACAGAAGCTCTTTTAGACACAGGAGCTCAAATCACAGTCCTGAAACGAACCAGAATGGACTTACCACCAGCAAAGTTAAGGATGAAAAGTGCAACATCTCATAGAGCTACACTGTATGGACCAGTCCAGACGGATTTTAAAATCAAAGGAAAAACATATTCCTGTATGACATACGAAGCAGATATTGATGAAAATTTAATTGGATATGACTTCATGGAAGATCATGATGTAAGAATCTGCGCAAAAGGCAGATACGCCCAGTTTGGAGGGCAAGAAAGAGTACCGTTCAAAATACGGAAGTCGCCAACCAAAGGCAAGTTTGATGATGGATCATTGTACTTTGTGGTCAGAGCAAATCAGAGGACTCTGTTAAGACCAGGATTGGAACGACAATTGGAGACAAAACTGGAAACGGATTTAAAGGCTGATGAGCTGGGAAAGGCCAGCGCATGGGTGAGACAGGGAGACGTGGTAACTAAGGGACAGGATGAAGTGAAGGTGCTGTCCACATCGACACTGAATTCTGAACCAAAAGTTGCCTCGCCTCCTGGTCGTCTCAGCATGAAGGACCAGGAAAATGTGAAACCTGAGTCAAAGGGCCAGCAGAGCCAAGGTATCCAGCCAGAGCAAGTGTTGAACCTGGAGAAAAGTACAATCAGAACGGGACTCTTTACTAATAATAAATTTGCAGAAAATAAAATCTCAAAGTTACCTGCATCAGTGTTGGTCCAGTCTGGAATGGTTCCATGCGTGACAGCTCCATTAACAGTCACAATGGAAAATTTTGGGTCCAAGTGTGTTGAGATACCCAAATATACCATTGTTGGTGAAGTATTTTTGGTACATCCTTTGAAATTCAGTGGCATGAATGAAGATGATGATGAAGAGCTCAGTCCTAATTTTCTGGGTGACATGCAACCAGATGACGAGCCTACTCTTCTTGAAGAGGAGGAGGAGGAGGAGGAAGAAATAGTTGAGGTCTGTCATCTGTGTGGAGTTGCATGGATAGAACACGAAGTAGCTCCACATTATGGTGCAGAAATCAATACAGTTCCAAAGAAGCCACCACTGGACAAATTACCAGAAGACTTACAGCAACTTTTGGAAAAGAGTAGTAAAAATCTGAGTCCAGAACAAAGAGAGAAATTAGAAAACATTTTGAAGACACATCATGATGTTTTTGCAACAGACAACTATACCTTTGGAACGTGTCCATGGCTCCGGTTTAGAATTGACACTGGAGACCACCCACCAATAAAGCAAAATGCAAGACCTGTGCCACTGCACTACAGAAAAGAAGTCAGAGAAACATTTTTAAAATATCTCAAAATGGGCGCTATCAAACCAAGCCAGTCAGCCTGGGCTTCTCCAATTCTATGTGTTCCAAAGAAGACAGGCGAAGTAAGAGTCTGTGTGGATTACAGAGCTCTGAATGCCATCACAAGGGTACCAGCAGCCCCAATTCCTAGAACACAAGAATTATTACAACACTTAGCTGGGAAAAAGTGGTACCATTGTGCAGATTTGGCCCACGGATACCATAATTTGGTAGTACATCCGGATGATCAGCCTAAGACTGCAATAATCTTACCTGAAGATTTGGCATTACCAAGCAGGCAATATGAGTATACACGAATGGGTTTTGGTTTGTCAGCAGCGCCAGGAGCTTTCCAGTATGTCACGGACCGACTAGTAACACCAGCAGAGGTCAAAAAGCCGGAAAATGACCTGGGTGACACAGTGGCTGTGTACATAGATGATGTCTGTATAGCTGGAGACACAGTTGAACAAATGCTTGAAAGGCTGATAGCATTCTTCAACAGAGTAAGAGCAGGCGGGTTCTTACTTAAAGCCAAAAAGTGTGAATTATTTCAGACTGAAGTATCATTCTTGGGCCATATCTTGTCTGAAAAAGGAATAAGAGTGGATAAGAAAAAGATTCATCAAATCACTCATTGGCCAGCACCAAAAGATGTCAAAGAAGTAAGGTCATGGCTAGGCCTCGTACAGTATTATGCAAAATATGTGCCACATTTAGCAACCATTGCAACGCCGATATTTGCTCTGATGAAACAAGGTGTACCATTTGAATGGTCACCTCAATGTCAAGCAGCTTTTGAGCAAATAAAACAAAAGCTAGTTTCTCCACCAATATTGGGAACACCAAATGTGGAAAAAGGCCAATTCACAGTAACGTGTGACGCCAGCTTAACTGGACTAGGTGCAGTACTTACCCAAGAACAAGATGGTCAAGAAGTCACCATTTCCTTTTGGTCCAAGTTGCTAAATCAGGCTCAACGGAATTACTGTGCCACACACCGAGAATTGCTGGCACTAGTGGAAGCCATCAAAGCTTTCCA
The DNA here is from genome assembly GCA_030522485.1 of Stenchaetothrips biformis. Lineage (NCBI taxonomy): Eukaryota > Metazoa > Arthropoda > Insecta > Thysanoptera > Thripidae > Stenchaetothrips > Stenchaetothrips biformis. The sequence goes on from CM060101.1 coordinate 4,148,034, forward strand.
TCATTACTTGGCAGGAGCACCTTTCTTAGTCAAGTCGGATCATGCAGCATTGCAGTGGTTGAGAAATTTCAAAAATCCCACTGGACGACTGGCACGCTGGCTAGAGCGTCTAGCTCCATACAAGTTCGAAGTAGTGCATGAACGAGGCATTAACATTGGGCATGCGGATGCCCTCAGCAGAAGACCAGCACGACCTTGTACAGCAAACTGCAAGAAATGTGCACGATTAGAAGAGCGGGACACAGCTTCTTTAAATTTCATAGACATGGACAAACTTTTAGAGCTCGATACCCTACCTTCGTCCAAAAACTTTGAAATGTTCCATGTGTATGACAATATCTTCAATAGTCCCCTATCCATTCCGTTGTGTCATGCAGTAAGTCACGATGGAAAGTTTGGAAAAGGGCTAGCTTTTGATCTGGAGACCCGGTACAAGGTTAAAAAGGATTTCCTGAAACAAAAGGATAGAGGATGTCCAGGGTTAGTGATTTCGCATAGTCATGGTCGATGCATAGTAAATGTGATCACTAAGGTCAAGCACTATGACAAACCTACCCCCGAAGAAGTGGAACAGGCATTGATAAACCTCAGAATGTGGGTTATCAAGTACAATGTACCAGCTATAAGCATGCCTGAGTTCTCTTGCGGGCTCGATAAGATGCAGTTGACCACATTAATTTATATGCTGCACAAAGTGTTCGGAGACTTGGCACTAAGAATCTATATGTACCACTTTGAGCCTGAAACAAATGTACATTGGAAAACCTGTGATGTACATTGCAAACTTTGTGAAGTGGAAGACCGCATGTCAATAAATGCTACCCCAGAAGAAATATTAGCCAATTGGACAACTGTGGTACCTGAAGGAGTGTCAAGCATGACAATGGTACAGGATCAGAAGCTGGATGAAGAAATTATGCCAATCTACATAGCAGTGGAAGAAGGGCGTAGACCGCATTTCCAAGAAGTGTCTGAGTATGGGCAACATACCAGAACACTATGGCATAAGTTCAAGTCCTTAATCATTGAAGACCACTTGCTATACAAGAAAGTAGAGCATCCATCTGGAGATCCTGCAAAAACACAAACAGTGTTAGTATTGCCACGAAAACATGTGAAAAGAACTATGCAGGCATATCATACTCAATTGGGTCAAACCAACCACTTTGGTGTTGGAAAGACATTGGCAACGTTAAAACGTTACTTCTGGTGGCCAGGAATGTACAATGATGTGGCGGAAATGGTTGCCAGTTGCACCACATGTTTAAAAGCTAAAGGACCCCTTCAAAAAGTGAAGGTCCCTCTCAAAATATTCCACGATGGAGTGTTGCATGGAAGATGGCATGTCGACACAGCTGGACCATACCCTGTAACAAAAGACGGGTTTAAGTATGTGTTGGTAGCAGTGGAGGCACTGTCTGGATGGCCAGTGCTAGTCCCCTTAAAAACACAACAAGCACAAGAAGTAGCGAGAGCCCTGATCACTCATGTCTTCTCAGTGTATGGAGCGCCTTTGTCTCTCCTGACAGACAAAGCTCAAATATTCGAGTCTGAGTTGTTTCATGAAATTATGGCGTTGTATCATATCAGGAAAACCAGAACAACAGCTTATCATCCATCGGCCAATGGAAAAGCTGAGAGATGGGTGAGGACACTGAAACAAAATTTAAAACTGTTGTGTGACGGAGCACATCATGCTTGGGCAGAATATCTCCCATTTATTGCACAAGCCTACAGAAGTCTACCTCATTCCACACACAAGTTCTCACCTTATGAGATAATGTTTGGAGCTCCTATGAGGACACCATTGCATATGCAGCAAGGACCCCCACCTCAGATGCCTGACATCGGAGAAAACTATCCATGGGCTGTCAGAAATGCCTTGTACAAAATCCATGAAGAGGTCAGGAAAATCAGAGCTGAGGCTGCAGTACGCATGAAGCATTATTATGACAGAAATGCTGCTCTCTGTCCATTCAAGGAAGGCGACAAGGTTTTCCTATATAACAAAGCGTTGAGAGTGAATGAGACATCAAAGAAATTACATATTGAGTGGGAAGGTCCATACACAATACTCACAATATTGAACGACTGTGATGCCAGAATTCAAAATGATGCAAAGCCCTCAGACATCCAACTGGTCCACATGGACAGACTATTTCCACATCCAAAACCAGGAGAGGATGACATCGGGGCATGGCTCTCCTATACTGGAACAGAAGAATCAGATGATGAACTGTTCCTGAAAGAAAAGAAGTACACGGTGTCTTGGAACAAGGCGCCTCTCAAGTAACCCATGGCAACAACAAGTACTGTGCCAAACTACTGTGCTCAACAAACCACCCTAGATACCAGTTAGTCTAGTCTGAAGTTTGCAAAATGAGTGAGCAGAGAATTGATGCTTTCCTTGAAAAGTACAAAATTCCCAAGAGGAAAGTAGAGCCAGAAAAAGCAGAACAAGGAAAAGCAATGGATATGGTGAGAAAAAGCAAGCTCTGCAAGAAAGAAACAGGCCCTAGTCCACGACAGACTTCAAAGGTTAAGGCGGCCCTACCAGAAGTGGACTACGCAGCCTTAAAAGCCAAAATGCAGAAAAGGTATGAGGAAAAACAGCGGTTGGAGTTAGCGACCAAACATGCCCAAGAAAGAGAGGAAGAGCAGCGCAAGCAAAGACTGGAAAAAGGACACCATGAAGCCAAACTAAGACGCCAAGCAATGCAGAAAAGGGAAGCCGAAAAGCGGAGAATTTTGAAGCTACAATGTGAAGAGAGAGCGAAACAGAAAGCACATCGAGATTCGCTTGAAGATGCACTGTTGCAATACGACGAGCCAGAGACAACATTGCCAGACGGCGATGAAGCAGAACTACTCGGAGAAGATGCAGACTTGATCGCAGCCATGGATCAGCTGCTCACAAGTGAGGTTGGTGCTGGATCCAAACGTCCGGAGTCCAAACTTGTCATCAAAAAGCCTCAAGAAAAGCCTGTGGACAAGATAAACAAGTCCATTGAAAAGCCAGCTAAAAGAACAACCCGATGCTGGAGGTGTGGATCGCGTAAGCATGAGAAGAGGGATTGCCAGAATGCGTCTAGGAAACAACTCAAGAAATTGGCAAAGGACTTACGACTAAATGTGGTGACGCCAACTGACATTTGGAAGCACACACCAGCAGCTCAACGCAAAGAAATACTGCCGCTGGTTCCAGTCCCACCTCCGTTGCCTCCGTTGGCATTGATCCAAGAACTCGATGAACTGTCTTCCCGACCAACTTGGTGGGAAATGTGCATCCAAGAGTGACAACCTGTAAAAAGTTAGGGTTAGGAACTTGAAACCAAGTGAACACTTTCAGTAAATAATTTCAGTAACTTCCAGTAAGTTCTAAAGCCCATTGTAAATATGTTTTAAATAGAAAGGTTAGGACCTTTTGGTCGTGAACTTTTGATAACCTTGAAAAATGTAAAGTGCCCCCACCTTGTTATTCGTAATAAAATATTAATTGAATGTAATTGTTTTCCTTGACAGTTCTGATTTCCATGGTTCACAAGTGACAAATGCACATTGGTTAGAGAAATACTCATGGACCTGTCCTAGACTGAGTCGAGTAATTTCTACACAAACAAAACACAAAGTCAGCCTGCTTGTGGGTCAAGTCCCTTGTTGAGCTTTTGTGTTTCACGACACTTGTACTCTAGGTCATAACACTGACAAAGCAAACTTCTAAACTTAAATGGTGATGTGAGAATCATCACAACACTTGGTCACAAAACAAAGATTCTGAGTCTGTAGTGCAATTAGCGCTGTGACGCAGAGACCACGGAAGTCAAAAGTGTACACGGAAAACAGTTTGAACGTTTTGGGCAATTAATTAAATGACAACTTGAAATTTAAATGGTACTCACCAAATATAACACTGGAGTTGTTGTGGTGTAAAGGGGGAAGGGAATTGGAAAGTGTTTCACAACGTTTCAATATTATAACCCAAGAAAAGTGTTAGTGTGTTGACTAACTACTCTCTAACCCACTACAATGAAAATCTAAAAGGCAGTGGATATTACCAACTGTCACAGAATGACAACTTCAAGGAACAAAATGATGAATTTAATAAAATGATATAAAAAGGGAAATGAATCAAAAACGTGAAGAACAGAGGATAGAAGGACCAAAATCAGATGAAAAGTCGCCGCGCATACGAGTGGCACGGATTGGGCAGTCACGGCAAGTAGAAGTTACACCAAGTTCACGGCGAGGGCAATTAGGGTTAATCCCCCAGAACCGGCAACGAAGCACGTCCGGATGGATGTTGAACGCCAACTCCACCACTTCATGAATCTGGGAGGCCCCGTTGTTCACAATCATCCACTGATTGACGCCAGGAATGGAGTCGGGCAGATCTACAGCCCATTGGCAGCATTCAACGTGAGCCTAAATCAGACAGGATTGGGGGGGGCTCACGAACACGGAATGGGGCCCAGGTCCTTCCCTCTGAGCTTATTAATTACTCACGTTATGAGGACGCCGAGGCCCTGGCAATTTGATTTGTCCAATTTTCCCCACAAGACATTGGTCTCGAGTAATGATGCGAGAATGAGACATGACGGTGATAGAATTATACCGAAAAGTTTCAAAAGAAGAAAATAGTCGAGTTTTGTGATGAGCAAGGACAAGCAAGACAACAACAAGTAAAGACAACAAAGGCAAGACAAAAGAATGAGAAGCTAAAAGAAACAGATGAGTGTGACTACCCTATACCCAGTCAGTATGATCATCATGAGCAGGTTAATAAAAAAAAAAAAAAAAAAAAGGGAGGAACAGTACTCGAACAAGAGTAGTAATGCATTTTTATAAAGCATAAGCATATCTACAAACAAAATTTTGAGATACTTTGAAATCTACAAACACAATTTTTACAAATTAATGGTCAGGAGAAGGAGGAGGACTGTCCATCACAGCAGGAACGGGGAACGCAGGCACTGGAGCAGGCGGGACAACAGGAAACAAAGGAGGGGCTACAAACCCAAAACCCAAACGAGCTGGGCAGGTATTCGGTAAACAAGGTTGAACCCGCAACACGTAACGATTCGGGCAGGTTGGACACATTTCGGAAAACGCACATCTCCAGTCATCGTGAGGGATGGATGCACCTTGTGAAGCGGGAATATGGGTGCTCCAAGTAGCACTCCCATTAGTGCCGATGATTACTCCCCAATTAACACCGTTCTCAACCCAGGGGAGATGGGATGCCCAGCGAGCACAATTGAAATGAGCCTAAATGGAGTGAAAGTTAATTATGGAATGTTACAACGAAAACGAACATGGTAACCACGGAACACTCACGTTGAAGGTTTGGTGAAAACCATGAGGCCTCACTCTGGCACAAGAGCCGACGACACAAGAATGATTACTCATTGTTCACAAGTTCAATGACAGGATGTTGGTCGACGAAAGTAAAATATTTTAAAGACTATTAACAGTCAATCCACGAAATAAAAGGGAGTGGCGGCAACAGCAGCGAGCAGGAAAAGAAGCAAGATGGCGATGTATCCAAGAGCGACAAGGAAAAACAAAAACAGCATGACCAACTAATGAGTTCTACAGGAAGTGTTCAAAAACTGCGCGCGTTTATTTCGGAAAGAAGAATCAAAGTTAAAGGTTATGTCAAAAGAGAGGTTCAAAGGTGACAAATACAAAACAATAAGGGTTTAAAAGTCCACAACAAGACAGCAAGAGAGAAAAGACACGGTTAATGGAAGAACGTGGAACGGTACAAGTTGGTACTAATGGAGCTTTTATCCACCACCACCAGTCGGCGCAACAAGCGGCCAAGACACTCGGAGGAAGCATCAGGTGTCAATCGACTCACAAGATAACATACCAAACAGAACTCAGAAAAATGTTGAAAAATTATTACAATTGGTCTGTCAAGTTACTGGTGTAGCCAACAGGCGTGGACATGGGGCCCGCCGTAGCAGGTCTAGGAGCCTACGTCCCAGAGAAGGGGCAGCAGGCCGTTTAGGCGCTACCCCGACCCCCGAATTCGTCTTCCAGTCTCGTGCCAACCATGTCCTAAGACATTTAGGCAGACACCGAAACCTGTTGCTGCCCAAGGTTTAGACAGGAAGAGTTAATGGTGATGTACCAGTCATGTCCGAAAACATTCCGGCTGACAGAACACTCCCAATCAACGGACAAATATGACTACTTTTTAAGAGATGCTCAATATTTGAAATGAAGTTGAGAGTTAAGTGGGAGTCGAACCACCGCCATCGAGGCCGACATCAGTCGTCTTGACCACCAGACCATTGTAACAGGGTGGTCTGACGCGTCGAACTCCCATAAGAGTCGCGTTACCCCCACCACGTCGCTGCATCAGACGACAAGAGACACGCAAGTCTGGCCGGTATACATCCAACAAAAAGAGTTACAAGTGGTTTCAAGGCTTGATAACTGCCCAGTGGAGACTTCTCCTTGGATGAAGACCCAACATAGGACCCAATATGGGACCCAATATGGGACGAGATTTGGGAGAAGCAACCGAGTAGAGAACATCAAGCCGCCATTGCAGTTGGTGGTCACAGGACGAAGCCGAAAGCAATGAAATACATCATTGGCTGCTTTACGTCCACACACACACCTTCGGTAGTATAGCGACCAATATCTCGCTTGGAGTACTGGTCCGTCGGGGCATTGTGTCCTCACTGTCTGACCTTATCAAATGTCTCTCATTCCAAGGAATCCACCATTAAGTGCTGTTTTGAGACAAGAGGTTTGAACCATCCACCTTCGGGTTAGTGACCAAATCTCGTAACCACTAGACTATTGTAACAGGGTAGCCTGGGGCAGCAAAACGACCTAAAGAGTCGCGGACGTGCTGCCAGGCCAAGCAGTCAAACAATGGCCATTCATGCAATCCGATCAAGTCGAGTGCGGATGCAGACGGCCAGTACGTGATGGCAAAGAAAAATACGCGGACGAAAATGTCACGCACAACGACAGCAGTCAGTTCACGATCAGACTTCGACACGAGCAAACATGTTCCGAGCTTGGTGCGGTCGTCAATCCAGGAGTACCACCATGAAACAAGCGACGCGTCCAAAATCACCGACGGTAGTCTACATAGAAGGCAACATCGGAATTGGAAAATCTACCCTGCTGACGACGCTTCAAGAACATGGCTATCCAGTTGTTCAAGAACCAGTTTCGCTGTGGACTAATTTTCATGGAATTAATTTCTTGGACTTGTACTCGAAAGACATGGAAAAGTGGGCGTATACGTTTCAGTCGATGGTTTTGTTTACATCATGGCAAACCCAGTTGAAATTCATGCAAGGCAGTGCTCCTGTAGTAGTAGCAGAACGCTCATTACATAGTGTGGTTAAAATGTTTGTTCAAATGCAAAGAGAAGCAAATATGATCAACAAAGAGCAGTATGTATTACTCCAAGAAATGTGTAAGTCCATGACAGCCCAGTTTCAACGTAAGGAACATCATATCTATCTTCGAGGGACTCCAGAAATAGCTTTTCAACGTATTCAAACAAGGGCTCGCAAAGAGGAAAATACTTTGTCCAAGGATTACATCCAAGGTTTGCACACAGTTTTGGAGAACTGGATGAACAACGAACCAGCTCTACATGCAGTCGTGGATGCGTCCAGTACTCCAGAGACCGTCCAGCAGCATGTCCTCCGAGCCATTCATCAGTTAGAGTAACAGTTAAGTTTCCCAATCATATAGTGTTAATTAGTCTTCCCAGATTAACAATGGTGTTTTAGATAGGATTTAGCTAGTCAGGTTTGCAACACCAAGGCAAAAACCCCATTGCTTTAGTTAGGGGGGAATAGGAGGCAAAAAGTCTGTGCGCAGTGTTTATGTGTGTTCCAGGAGAAATTTGTCTGTAAGAATCGTCCGGAGAGTTGTGTACAAGAGTCTACCAGAGTCTACGAGAACCCAGAACTTGAAGCTCAGATCAACGAATTAATCAATTTTCTGTATTTAGTTTTAGCAGTAGTTGTGTTGATCAGGCTAAACGGTTGTACCTCAGGATGGCGTCCCTAACTAGTTTTTGGACGTGCCATGAGAGTCGCTGTTGAACCACTCCACAGGAGGATCAAGTTTTTGTTTGATCGTTGATGGCGTGTCAAGAAAGGTCTGGACAACCTTATCTTGAGTCTGATGGGCCTAGACGAGAATAGGTTTACAGCTTTGAACGAGTTAAATAATTCATGAAGTGTTATAGTGTGAAGGTTTTGGCAACAGATTATTTGAAGTAGGAACTTAATGTGATTTTATGGTGAAAGGTGGAAAAGCAATTTCTTTTAAAGGGGGAGTGGTGTAATGAATTAGCAGTTTGAAAGCTACATCAACAAGTGTCAGTTCTACTTTTTATTTATCCTCTTCTTCCTTTCTCTGGCATAGAGCTACTACCCTGGCCAAGGTTCCACTATTGATACTCCCACCTCAGTTCCCCTTCCACTTCCATCGCTATTGTTGCCAAACCTATAAGTTGAGCCTCGCCTGTGGCTCGGCTAACAGTCTGTAGCCTGGTCTCGAGCTGTTCGGTTCTCCTAATAAACCAGTCAATCCTTCACTCTCTGTCGTCCTTTACGCCTTTTACCACTCGAGGTGTCAGAACACTACAGTGTTGTGAAATGAACTATAGAGAACATAACCATAGCACGGCTTACTAGCAGTCATTCCCTATCTTTCGCAACCACTGCCCTAAGGATCCTGGCCAGGACCTCTAACCCATATTCTTCCTTTCGTTCCTCTCCTTAATACCCTAGCCACACAATACCATTGGCCATGCACCCCCACTCTCTACTACTATTCTTCCTGATGTTCTTCTACTCCTGTAATATAAGCGCGCGCAGCCAAGCAGCCGCTACCATTCTGTACACGGTCAACCCCTGATAATACAGAAGCCTTCCGTCTCTCTGAGACCTCGACTACTCCTTCTCCTTCAAGTCCCTTTACACGTTGCACACTATAACACTGGTGACAGCGGTTAATCGGGCTTTAAGGTTAAGGTTGGTCTGTGCCTTCCCCGTTAGGGAGGAAGGGAACCGAGTGACTGTGCGCGCGAGAGTTTGAACTTAGCAGTTTTTGTGTCAGCGAGTGATTGTGTGTGAGCTTGAAGCTAGTGAAGGCCCACCATAGTCGGCACTGGTGTGTGAATTGTGTTTGAAAAAACTGCTAACTCAGACTAACGAAAGTGGATAAGTGAGTGTGTGAGTGAGCCGGACCTACCTTTCGAGGTTAGGTACCCCGAGTGTATCTGTGTGTGAAAGAGTGTTGGAAACTCGCCGCGAGGTTTGAGTGTGTCCAGCAGGAGTACAAGGGAGTGATTGAAATAGTTTACGCACCTGCTACCTGAGTGAATAGTCATAACCTGCACCTCTGCTGTGTTAAATTACTCACTTACGGAACGGGTTAAACCTGTAGATACACAAGTAGTGTGAGGATCACCTGCACATTTGCTGTGTGAAATTGCCTACGCGAGTACTACAGCTAATTATAAGTCAGTTTGTTACGTGAACAAGTGAGGATCACCTGCACTTTTTGCTGTGTGAAATCGTCTGCTCACCTATCGAACTTATTCAGTCCACACGACTGCTTGATGAGGATCACCTGCACACTTTGCTCCGTGAAATCGTTAAGGACAAGTGCTTGACTGACGAAGGAATAAGTAGCCTATTGCCCACAACGCATGATCACCTGCACCATTGCTGCGTGAATTGCCGACTGATCAGTAGACTACGAATTCGGTTCTTACCACGCATTGATGATCACCTGCACACTTGCTGAGTGAATTCGTGCTGCGGCAAGACTAGTTAAAGGCCTACTCTGCCACTGTGTCAAAGTGACCAGCTGGCATCGAGCTGTGCTAGTTTTAAGGAGTGTGAGAAAGTGAGTGAATCTAACTAGAAATTAGAGGCTTGAGATCAAGTCAATCCTTTATTAAAATCAAGTGTACTATGTCCCAAACCCCACACCCGACTGCGTCTGAAGTCCAAATCCAAGTCCATCGCGAAGCAGGGCCGTCGGAAACCTGCAACACAGTTAACGTCGATTATTGCACAGTAATTACCTGGGATAACAAAGGTAACTTGGTCGAAACCAAAATCCCAGTACGCGCGTACGGCAACGCACCCCCGTCTATCGAACCCGCACGTCCGACACCTCGTATTCGCCCAGTGCAGCAAAGACACCGGTCCCTAAACACCGTCTTGTACAACCGCCGCTGGTGGGACTAACGCGCTAACTATGGCTGACGAGCAATTTCCCCGTGACGTGGAGGAAATCGTAGTACCCCACGAGCAACCTAACGAACTGGATGCTCCTCTCCAACGCGGACGAGGCCGCGGGCGAGGACGCGGCAGAGGCCGTGGACGTGGCCGAGGCCGTGGACGCGGCCGCGGAGGGCTCGGAGATGGCCAAGTCCCGGACCGCCCCCGCCGCGTCATTAGACCGTTACAACGCTACGGCTATGAGGACGACGATGAGGCCGACGACGAGGACCTCGGGCGCGACGAACCCAGACGACCGCGAGCTAGGAACCACGGCCTACAAGCCGGCGCGCCCGAGCGTAGTGACGACGAAATGGACTGGGACGAGGACGCCGGTAACAACCGTCGCCGCGACGACGTATATGACGATGAAGAAGAAGACGAACTAGAACAAGTACCACGTCGCCGTCGGCGCGCGTACCCGTATGAACGTGAAGATAGGCGCGAGCAACGCGATAATGCACAACAAGGCCAATTCTACAACTTCATGCGTGAAATGTTTAATAGACCCCCGCCAGCACAAGCTGCTGCTACAGTCACGTCCACTTCAAGTTACGTACCACCCTTTAATGGCACTACTGGCTACGATGTCTACAGGGCACAATTTCTAAGTATCGCAGAGCATAGAAATTGGTCAGAGCAGGATAGAGGGACTTTCCTATTGCAAGCGTTACAAGGTGATGCCACTGAAGTGATCAGGACCCTAACTACGCAAAACAAACCGTTAACGTTTGTCAATCTTGACATAGAATTAGAAAACACTTTCCACATACGGAGAGAGTTATGGGAAAGAACTCGAGTTTACGAGTCACTCAAGCAAGAAGAGGGACAAAATCTGAGGGATTACGCTCAGAGGGTAAAAGAAGCTGTGGTAGATTACATGCCAAACAGCAACCAAATAGACAGGGACCAAGCCGGTGTAAAGGCTTTCATTAAAGGGTTAACGGATAGGAAAGTAGCAGAAAGGATTTGCTATGCATCAGTAAATTCGGTAGAAGATGCACTTACTCATGTCAACAGGGCGTTGTCTCTGACATCAGAGCCACCAAATAAGAAAGTCCGCAAGGTAGAAGTTGACCACTCAGATGATCAGGCTGAAGTCAATTATGCAGAGCAGGAAGCGCCTCCTGGAACAAGTGCACAACCAGTTAGAGGCAGAGGTAGAGGCCGAGGCAGGGGCCGAGGCCGAGGCAGAGGCCGGGGTGGCCAAGACAGTATTGATTCAACTTGCCACTCTTGTGGTAAGCCAGGGCATTTTGCAGCCGATTGCAAAAACCATTTAACTTGCTATTACTGTGGGAAACAGGGTCACATTAAACCGGATTGTAGGATACGCATTGCTGATGAAGCCGAAGGCCGATACCAGCAGCATAGCTCAAATTACGAGCAAAGTCAGAACCAGGGTCCAAATAATCGGGGTAACCCCAGAGGCAGTTCCAACTATAGGGGCAGGGGACGAGGTAGTTATAGCAGAGGGCAATACAACAATAATGAGTCTAGAGGCCCCTACGTCAGATTCCCTGACGTACCACCAGATTTCTATCAGGCAGCCATGTCCTGGTACGCCAAAAGTAACCAACAACAACAGCCACTGCAAAACAATAACCATCAACAAAATAACAACCAAGGTAATAATTCCCAAAACGATAACAAGGTAAATATGCCCTACGTTCCCAAGTCGGAAAACCAGTAAAGACTTCTATTGAACCGATGGAAATGGAAGTTCAAAATGCAACAGTACCATCGGAAATTGAAACTAGTAAACTTGAACCCACTGAATCTAATGAACCTAATCAGCCTATTGAAATTCTAAGAATCCAGGTAACTCCACCAATAATTACTAAAGCATGTAAGCATCAAACTAATTTGGATAAAGAAAATGTTGACCCCAGCAGTAAATTAAAATGTGCAGCCTGTCTACCCCATAAGAAAGGACTATTGGTTAACTGTACAGTAGCAGGCATCAGCAGAGAAGCTATCATTGATACTGGGGCAACCATAACTGTCTTTAAAAGAACTAGAGATTTACCAGTATCTAAATTACGTCTTAAAAGTGCAACGTCCCACAAGACATCACTGTATGGGCCAGAGTGGACTGACATTACATTTGGTAAACAAACCTATAGATTCCCAGTTTACGAAGCAGACATTATAGAAAATTTAATTGGCTATGATTTTATTGACACTTTTGAAGGTGTAGTCAACACCAAAACTAAAATGCTAGAACTTGAAAATAATGTCCAAGTACCATACAAAGTGGTTAACTCAGTGCACAAAGGAGATTTCGCAAGCGGAAATCTGTCCTACCCAATACGTGCTAATCAGAAAATCTTGCTGAAACCTTTCGTAGAGAGGCAGGTATCTACAAAGTTAGATACTGACCTGGTGGTTGATGAGTCGGAATTGTCTGACGCGTTGCTTGCCATGACGATCAGTGGGTATAGTCGTCCTCCGGAGTCTGAAAGGAAACTGTCCACTTCTGATCCTCCTCCGGAAACGACGTGCGCCACAATTCAGTCTCAGGCAAGAGCGAGGGGGGCTGATCATCGCCAGCTTGACAGCCAGGCCAGTCATATCCGGAATGATGGTCTAAAAACTGAAACAAAAACCATGGTAAAAAAAAGTGATAGTGAAAGTGGTGCGGCCAACGCACATGGAAATGAACAAATTTTGGGAATCCAACCACCCGAAAGAGCAGAAGGCAAGATGCACATAGGTTTGCTAACAAACAGTAAAAGTAACCCCAATATAAAAAGTAGAATCTCAGAAAGTGTGGTCACACAGACAGGCGTCGTACCGTGTGTGACAGGTCCAGTAAATGTAACTTTGCTTAAACCTTGGAGACACTTGTGTTCAAATTCCTAAGTATGCAATAATTGCCGAAGTCCTACTACTGCACCCACTACAGTATGATGGCCTTGATGATGACATAAACCCAAATTACGAGGAAGAGTTAGAAAGAGAGGAAGAGAGTGAGTATGAAATTGAAATTGAAGATGAAATTAAAGAGTGCCCGTGTAGAACAATTAGAATCGCAAATGGAACAGAGCAACTAAATTTAACCGAACATGAGATAGAAAAGTTCCATGATGCTGAGTATAAACTACCAGATAAAGACCCAATCCCAGAAAATAAACCATTACCTGCAGATCTAGATGCCATGATCAAAGCCACTGCGTTGTCGCCAGAAGAAAAAGTAGAAGTGGAAAAGCTCATCCGTAAACACCATGATGTATTTGCTCCAGATAACTTCACTTTTGGGCGTTGTCCATGGATGAAATTCAGAATAGACACAGGAGATCATCCACCAATCAAGCAGAATGCACGACCAGTGCCCCTGCATTACAGAAAAGAGGTTTATGAGACATTCATGAAATATTTAAAAATGGGAGCAATTAAACCAAGTCAATCAGCATGGGCATCACCCATACTTTGTGTTCTCAAAAAAACAGGAGAAGTTAGAGTCTGTGTAGACTATAGAGCACTAAATGCAATCACCAGAGTGCCAGCAGCACCAATACCCAGAACCCAAGAAATTCTACAAAATTTAGGCGGACACAAAATGTACCACACCTTTGACTTAGCCCATGGCTACCACAATTTAGAAGTACACCCAGACGACCAACCCAAAACAGCAATAATACTACCAGAAGACTTGGGTCTTCCACACAGACAGTTCGAGTACACCCGATTAAGTTTTGGACTCTCAGCAGCTCCAGGAGCGTTCCAACAGGTAACAGACAGACTTGTAACACCAGCCTTGGAACCAAATGAAAATAACGATTTAGGACCAACAGTGTCAGTTTACCTTGATGATGTCTGCATCGCAGGAGACAATTTCCAGCAGATGATGCAAAGATTAGAAGCATTCCTCAATAGAGTCAGGGCAGGAGGTTTTCTCCTCAAGGCCAAAAAGTGTGAGTTGTTTCGAAAAGAGATTTCGTTCCTAGGACACATCTTGTCTGAAACAGGCATAAAAGTTGATACTAATAAAATAGATAAAATAATCCACTGGCCACAACCAGTTGACAGTACAGAATTAAAATCATGGCTCGGTTTAGCAGCCTACTATGGTAAATACGTACCTCACATGGCCACTAAAGTGTATCCCTTGTATAGACTACTTAGGAAAGGAGTCCAGTTCGAATGGACACCCTTTTGTCAGGAAGCTTTTGATTCCGTCAAAACAGCTCTAACTACAGCACCAGTCCTTGGATCACCAGATGTAGATAAAGGTCCTTTTACGTTGACCTGTGATGCCAGCCTCACTGGCTTGGGAGCAGTCCTAACACAAGAACAAGACGGCAATGAAGTAACAATAGCATACTGGTCGAAAACCTTAACACCAGCACAGAGGAATTACTGTGTTACTCATAGGGAACTTTTAGCATTGGTAGAGTCAGTAAAAGCATTTAATCATTATCTGGCTGGAGCCCCATTCATAGTAAAATCGGATCATGCAGCCTTGCAATGGCTTAAAAACTTTAAAAATCCAACAGGAATGTTAGCAAGGTGGCTAGAAAAACTGTCACCCTATAAATTCACTGTTGTGCATGAGAAAGGCACAAATATCAGCCATGCAGATGCACTAAGCAGACGCCCCAACAGGCCCTGCGACCCAGAGTGTAAAAAGTGTACTAAAATAGAAGCCAAAGATGCAGTAGCTTACCTTATCAGTTCCACCTTGATTGAAGGCTTAACCATTCAAGAAGTATTTACATCAGTACTTGAGGCTCCAAATAATGGACCAATTGTCCACCCAATCAGTCTCGAAGGAAAATTCACTTCCCCGTTAGCCAGCCAAATTGAAGAATGGTTCCAGGTTAAGAAAGAATTTCACTCCAACACAGACAAAACATGCCCAGGGTTGGTCCAATACACTAGAAACAACAAAACAATCATTAGTCTCATAGTCAAAGAGAAAATGGAGCACAGACCACACATACACAATGTAGAGATTGCACTCAACATTCTAAAAGCATGGCTCATTAAAGAAAACATCACCGAGTGGAATATACCAGAGTTTGACTACTACAAGAGCCCAGAAAATAATCTAGAAATAATTCCACTACTCTACAAAGTGTTCAAAGACACCAACATGACAATTAATATTTGTCACCATCACACTCAGCCAGATCCGACAAAAGCTAAGACTTGTGAGGAAAGTTGTCTTATTTGCCAGACAACGGCAGAAGTCAAAAGAATCACACAAATACTACACACAGCAGTCTTACCTGAAGGGGAAACACCAGAAGAAATGGCCGAGCTGCAAAAAGCAGATAAGGAGATAGCACCCATCTTAGCAGCGGTAGAGAATGGTAAGAGACCACACCTCCAGGAAATCATAGGGTTCGGACGCAACACCAGAACACTTTGGCATCAGTATAAATCACTGACACTCAAAAACGGAGTCCTATACAGAAGACACGAACACCAATCAGGCGACCCTAAAAAGGAAACATTACAATTAATACTACCAAGGGCTAGCATAAAAACAACAATTAAAGAGTACCATCGTCAACTAGGAGAGGGTAATCACTTTGGAGAAACAATGACAGGAGACTACTTACGAAGGTTCTTCTGGTGGCCCAAAATGGCAGACGATATTGCAGCACATGTAGCCAATTGTGACACGTGTCAAAGATTCAAAAAGCCCAAACACACCACCAAAAATGCAGCACTCAAAATATTCAGAGAAGGCACTCTCCATGGCAGATGGCATGTAGATATTTGCGGCAAAGTACCTAAAACAACAGAAGGTTACGAGTACATATTAGTAGCAATAGAAGCATTCTCAGGATGGCCAGTAGTGGTCCCACTAATTAAAAATAATGCTAAGGAAATTGCAACTGCACTAATAACCCATGTCTTCTCAGTCTATGGAGCACCACGCTCAATTCTTACAGATCAAGGAAAACCTTTCGAATCCCAATTATTTCAGGAAATTATGGACTTATATCAGATAAAGAAATATCGAACTACAGCTTTCCACCCTTCAGCCAATGGAAAAGCGGAAAGATGGATAAGAACATTAAAACAACAACTGTCTATGCTGGTCAGCAAAACTCAAAAAGAATGGGTGAACTATTTACCTTTCATAGCTCAGGCGTACAGGAATTTGCCAAATCCTGTCCACAAGTTTTCACCATACGAAATCATGTTTGGCACACCAATGAGGACTCCACTGACGTTGAACCAAGGAAGCCCACCATGGACGAAAGGAATGGAAGCCGTTCCACAACAAGTCAGAGAACGACTGGCAGAAATCCATGAATTGGTCAGAGAAATGCATGGTCAAGCTGCAACAAAAATGAAACAACGTTATGACAACACAGCACTGCTAGCACCATTCAAAGCAGGAGACCGAGTCTACTTGTACAGGCCCAAAAATGAAAAGGGAGTGTCTCCAAAGTTAACAACACCATGGGAAGGACCTTATACCGTGATAAATATCATAAATGACTGTAACGCAAGAATTCAAAAAGAAGCTCACCCTTACACAATGATGATAGTCCACATGGACCGACTGGCTGCGTATCCAGACTCCGAAGAAGAAACCCAGTCAGCATGGCTGGCATATGTCTAAAGACATCCAGGGCTGAGTCTAACAGTCAATTGTCAGGGCGGCCGCCGGGGACCCGTATCCTGGCTGCACCCACACCAAGAGACCCGGGAGCCTGAGAGTCCACAGAGACCCCAACCTGGCTCGACAGTGGGGTCCTCTCATAGTCTTATGTCAGTCTAAGTCATGTCCGTCAGTCAGGGTGTCACACCGAAGGCGCGTCTAGCTCCCTCTGCGAAGCGTCAGGAGACCTGGCGTCACCCGCTGGAGATGATCGGACTGGCGCACGCCTTCCACAAACAAGTCCGGGCTGACCAGCCTCACACTTATGATGCCGCAGCAGACTCTCCTGGTCTTCGCGGCGGTGATGGACGACACCAGTTGAAGGCCTGCTCTGCTGCTCTCGATTGAGTGTAGCGCAGAAGCAACAGGGTCGCTCCAACCCTCCAAACGGCAGGGGCCGCACAACGGGGGCCAAATCCCGAAGGCGGCCCAGGGCCCTATCGTACTTGATCTCCGGGCCCCGCCGAATAGGCAACTTCCAGCACAAAACCTCCACCCGGTCTGTGGCCAACAAGAAAGGCTGCTGACAGGATCCCAAGCCTTCAACAACCTCCGGGACCGAAGCCCCGCCGGGTAAATGTCCTTCGTGGACGTGATCAGACAAAGACCGACAAGGCCATGTCGAAAGTTAACCTCCAACTCTTGTAAACAAACTTCAATCAACTGCAAGCTCTAAGGCACTGCCTGCTCGAAATCGACACTTCAAGCATTCGAAAATAGTCAAGTCCACATAACCTGAAAACAAAAGACAAGCATAAGTCGAACCGACTATACAAACACCGCCATCTAGGAAAACCGGAAACTACGCCCGCCATCTTGTATCAAAATCAAACTTGAATCAAACCCAACTCAATTACTAATCGGAAATCGGAAAACATCTACAAAAATGGCCCCCAGAAAATGGATTGCTCATGACGGAACCAACGAAAAGGAACCTACCAACAAATTGAAGCATGGAAAGGTAACAAAAACTTACCAAATTCCCAAAACTGACAGGCACAAGGAATGGACAAGGGAATCCCCACTGCAGCCAAAGGACACTCGCAAAATGGAAATGGATCAGAAAATGCCACTGCAACAGAAAAATGAACAAAAGATTAACACAACTAAAATATCACCTTTGGCTAAACTATTTGAAAAAGAGGAAAAGAAAGAGGAGGAGAGAGACAGAAAATTCAGACAAAAACAACATCAAGAAACAGTCCGAAGACAAAGACTAGAAGCAGAACTGGAGAGAGACAGAAAATTCAGACAAAAACAACATCAAGAAACAGTCCGAAGACAAAGACTAGAAGCAGAACTGAAAAGAAAGCAGCTCGAAGAAAAAGAAAGAATTAGAAAAGAAAGAATTCAAGAACAAAGAGAAAAAGAAGCAAGAAAAAGGAAAGAGTATGCAGAGAAACCCAGAAAAGAAGAAGAAATGATAAGTTGGTTTGAAGACCCGGGCTACACAAACCCATGGGCAACGGATTCAGAGACAGACCCAGAACCAGAAATAGAAATGATAGACTTAGAAGAAAACGCAGACTCAGACATAGAGGAAATCTACGTAGCAACGGTAGAAGCAGTAGAAGAAAAACAGAGTGAACAAGAATGCATAGAAAAAGCCTTAGAATGCATCAAGTCAAAAGAAAAAGAAATCATGCAAGAAATTATAGAAATGGAACAACAAATACAGGCAATTGAGAAAATAAACTCACCCAAAGAAGTTCGCCAAGAAAAACGCCCAGACGAATCAGCCAGCGTGGGCAGCAACAACACCCCAGTAGAAATCGCAGCAAGTCTCGAAGAAACTCCAGAACAACCAGCGCAACCAACGGAAATAGAAGTCATAGAGACACTGCAACAAAAAGAGACGAAAAATGAAGCAAGTAAACAAACAAACCTCAACATGACTAAGAGAAGAGGCAAAACCAAGAACGCAAGATGCAACAAGTGCAGACAAAGAGACCACATCACCAAAGAATGCAAACTCACCAAGTAAACAACAAGACGAGATGAAGGGAAGCAGCAGAAAGAGAATTTCGGTCCCTTGGGCAAAGAAGTAAATGGCTTCACAGCAGCCCAATGTGGATCTCAAGCAAAATAAAATAAACAAACCTGAAACAAACAAGATAAATTAAAACAACTGAGCAGGGGAGCGCCAGGATGGCCCCACCAGAAACAAACTACAATACGTCAACAACACATATTACCAAATACCAGACCCGACGAAGAAAAAGGAAAGAAAGAAAACACTTACCAACCGTTACATGACCGTTGGTGGAGGCCCTCAAGGACGTCGGTGTCGTTTAGCGGGGGAGTCACGGTCCGCGTCGTGGAGGACGCCACGCCAACGACACTGACAGGGGCGGGTGGAGGAGACCGAAGGAGGACGGCGGGGGCGGGGGCCACGCGGAGGACACTGGAGGGAGGACGGCCGGCGGCGGAGTCCTCGCCGACGCCGTGTCCGTGTCGCTAGCGTGGCGGTTACCGCCCCGAGGACGCCGAGGCGAGGGACGATCGCGAAGGCGGGTGACGGAGACCGAGGGAGGACGGCGGGGCGGGGGTCACGCGGAGGACACCGAGGGAGGACGGCGACGGCGGGGTCCACCCCGACGATGTGACCGCCCCGAACGCGAGGGCCGCCGCCGCCGCCATCCTGGCCAGGGACCGTGACCGTGGGCCGTGGGCTCCAATCTTGGCTTGGCCGAGTCGTAGAGATGGGTGTAGGCATGCATGGAGGGGTCGTGACGTGGCACTGGCACGTCCGCAATCACATCAAGCGATCCCTTAGCGCCTGGAACAAGCGGGGTAGGCAGTCCCGTCAGACACGCGCGCAGAACGGGTTGCCTACTCTCACCGATCCAGGCCCGTGGCGCTTGGTCGGTCGCATCCTGCGCTCGCGGTGCATCCGCGCCATATTATTTCACTAAAATTTATTTTGGAACATGTTCACGAAACGTTACATTTGCGTTAAAGCATGTACCGATACAAATTTCCGCACTCGAAACGTTTCTACGTAACGGAACGTTGGCCTGTAACTTATTGGGAAACGTTCCTCTTGGTACCGGTCTATTGTAACGGTCCTCGCGTAACGACCGAACTCAATTTTTACCTATATTTGGTACACTGGTAGGAACGGTACATTGATCGTAAGTGTACTAAGTCTTTGTCATCTTTGGGACGTTATGCGTACCGTAACGTTTGTAACTTTTGAACTCTGTTTGTTACATGTAACGTAACGGGAACTTTTTGAAAAATACCGTGTTTTTTGTAACGTTCCGGTTCCTTGATGAGCAGTGGTGTTATTTTCTGCAGTAAATCTGTCTACTAAATGTTTGTGATATGACGTCATGTCCATGATGACATCAATTTTTTCTGTTGTTCTTTACTGTTGAACTTAGCTATTTTTGTATTAGTCTGAATTTTAATGAGGTATCTATGTTCCTCCTCCAGAGAATTTTATTTTTGCATAAATGATGAGTAAAGCTGCATAGAATAATTTCAACCCAATTTTATTTTTACTTTTTGAGCACCTCGCACACATTAGTAACATTTTACCATACACAAGAGATACAGCATCATTGTAAAAATTAAACAATTGCCATTACACTAAGGTCAGGAACACAGTAACTTACTACTGGTACTGGAGTAATGTAAAATACTGATAAAAGAAACACAATCAAAAGATAAAATAGAAAATAGGAAATTACAGTTAGCTGAACTGTCAAACTAACATATACTAATTAAGTGTGAAAAAAATCAGTTCTGGATAGTCACCTAGTGACTGAGTTCTGATGTAATAAGTTGTTCATAATGACTCGCAAACAAAAGGAGAGCAATGTCCCTTCAACTGAGTTAAAAAACATTGTCAAACGCTTATCACTTTAGTCTTGGACATCAAATAAAAATCACATATTACACGTTGCAGTTAAACAAAGTTACACTTCCCTAAAAACCTTCGATTTTGAAAAGAAGATCTTACAGCAATAATGCAACATAGATAGACAAACCAACATATTAGGTGTCAGTAGACAAGATCGCAACAAATACTTGACTCATTATTAGTTCAACCATCATCTTCATAAAAAAAAAACACATTAACAAAATCAAACAATGTGTGTTACCTATATGATCTGTCCTAATAGTAAAAGAAACAAAACGACTAAGGCATGACAGAAGCATGGAAAATGAAAAAAAAAACCTTCATACTTACAATAAGGGTAAAATGCTTAATAGATATATCTAATGACTGACATCCATATTAAATGCCACTTTTATGAAACAAAACTAACATAATGGAAGGCACATAAAATCACTAGCCACAATGAATGGGCATGTACTGGTAACAATTTAAAAACACAACTAAGAAAAGACCAACACACCTCAAACATGAAATAAAGCTGCAATACAGTACTCACATCTTGTTAATAAGTCTTTCCATGTATTCTTTACGGTCCATTCTTCCTCCTTCCAGTGTTATACGCAACAATCGAATCTCTTCATTCAGAGCCATTTGATTTGCAAGCTTGCTTTCTTGCAACTCCTGCTGCCATGGCTTGAAGCTTTTCTTGTCAGTTTTCTTTGACTTTGGTTTATCATTCTTTGGTTTAGACTTGTATTCATACTTTGGTCTGCTTCTCAAACCAAGAGTTGAAGAACCTGAGGCCTCTTCACCTTTTTCAGTGTAAACCAATCCTCTTCCAAGAGAAACTATGACAGGTGCAATTAAAGTCGGATTACCTCCGTACAAGGAAAGCATCTTGTCGTAATGTGGCCAGCTGCTTGGGGATGCTCCTGTCTTTTTGGAGGCATCATATTCCTTCGGGAATGTGATGTTTAAACGGTCCATCTTAGCCTGACACTGCTTGGAGGAGTATTTGCGTCCTGTGAAATCGTTTAATAGCACTTTGATTTCATAGTACAGCAAGGAATGCTTCAAGATGGATTTAGTCAACTCAATTTTTTCTTTCTTTGTTTTGTACAGGTCCAATAACAGCTCCACATTAATTTTTGGCCAGAGTTTGGTTCATAGAACATTAAATTTATTGTAGTCATGGTCAATAGGCTACCTATCAAGGACTTGGGCAAAAAAATATCTTACCTTGTCCATTATCTGCCTCCTCCTCTTCCTCATCTTCTTCTTCCTCTTCTTCCTCACTCTCACACATGATCAGGCTGTGGTATTCGGTGGATATATCATAGATACTACAAAATTTGTTATAATAGGGCCATTTCTTCCCAGCAATACAGCCCTCAACAGGCAGTAAAGTGCCAAGGAAGAAGTCTTTCATTTGATAAAATTTATCTCGGCATACGTCCCAGTTTAGTTCAATCATGTGCTCTTTCATTGCACTTCTAATTTCTTTCCAAGTCCCCGGTGTGATTTTGTCACCCTGGAGTGATTTCTTCCAAGTTTCACACTGGGAAACAAATAACATAGTCGTTTCACTGTCCCAGTCGAGACTGCCCTTCGCTACCTTCCTCCTCCGAGGGCTCTGCTTGGCGGGACTGCGAGGAATATTGGCTGCAAGAAAGGAGAAAGGAGATACAAATAAACCACAACTAAGCAGACTAACATCAAACCATGGTGCCCTAACACTGCAACACATATATATTTCCTCACCATTGACAGAAACAGCTGTAGTCTTTTTGAGTCTTTTCTTGACAGGGGATGAAAAATCAGGAATATGGAGTCCTTTAAGAAAGATTTAACTTTAAATTTATGCAGACAATTTCCACTGTTTGGCAATAGTACATGCACTACCTTGAACCACTTACCTTGCACTGGAATGGTTTTCTTAACCTGACTGACCACAACATCACCATCATTATGATCATCAGTGCCTTTATTGTTGGGACTAAGGTCACCAAGATCAACGAATTTTTCAGAGCCATGATGTAATATTTCTCGATTATTGTTGACCTCAGTCTCCCCTTCATCTTCATCATGAGAAACTGCAAGAACAATATTGTTGACCTCAGTCTCACCTCCATCTTCATCTGAAATATAAAATCAAAAGACATTAGGTACAGATCAATTACAACATTGTACACCTCAAACAGGGGAAAAACCACACTTACGGCTCGTCAACAGGGAACTCGATGCCAAGGGAATAAGTTCCGACCCATGCACTTCAAATTCGCCATACATAATTCGATTCATCTCAGCAAGACAAAGAAAAAGTTCCATTACAACTACGACGTCCGAATCGAAATGTAAATGTTCTACACCATTATAGATTAAAACTTGTATGATCCAGAAAATTTACATTTCGATTCCGACGTCGTAGTTGTAATGGAACTTTTTCTTTGTCTTGCTGAGATGAATCGAATTATGTATGCAGAAGGTATTTTTCGTCAATTTTTTGTAAAAACTTCCTATCTTAGGTATTTTGGACGTAACTTTTAGACTTCTAAGTCCCATAACTCCTAAACGGCTAGTAAGAAAAATCTGCGCGGGTGCTCATTTGACTTATCTCGTTTTTTTCTACATGATTAAAACATTGGATGGCGCAAAAAAATGTTTTCCACAAAAGTCCCAAGCCCAACGTAAATTTTAGGCCATATTTTAGTGGTTTTCTGAGGCTGGTGCAGCCGGTATTCGTCCCACGTCAAATCCGAGGTTATATTCTTGTTTCTTGGTCAATTTTACGTAAGGATGCCAAATTTGAACCCCCAGGGATGAAAGTTGTCCATGTAGCGCAAAATACCCAAATCCGTGTTTTTACTCCAAAAGTTAAACTAAAATTACCCGCAACTATGCCGATAATTTTTTTCAGGATCTGGAAATTTGGCAAAAGACTTTCCTTTAGGTGTCTAACAAGCCCACAAAATTTTAGGAGAATCGGAGAAGGTCATGGAGAGGTGTGGCTTTTTGCTGAGCTAGATCTAAATCTATTTAAAAATAAAAATCTAAACAGCTCAGCCTACATTCCACAGCAGTGCGGACCTCCGGGCTGAGACCAGCGTGATGGGATGGGATGGGAATTCGACCCGGCTAGCTTGCCAACTTAAAAAAAGAAACTTGTAATAAAATCCAGTATAATGTAATATTAAGATATGAAATGATATAAATAAATAATTGATCTTCGTTGCTGTGGATTATGTGTTGAATCTTGTGGTCACAGGATAATCTTGACGTCATCTCAAATATTTTAAAACTTGTGCAGAAGACGACTTGAATTTTTTTCGTTAGGTTGGGTGTTGTTTGCTCTGTGTCTGCGATGCAGACGGCCTGGCAGCCTACCCGGCAGGCGCTCCTGGGCCACGCGCGTGGTGCTTAGTCCTCCGCTAGGCGTCGGGCTGGAGCCAAAAATAGGCTTATTTTTTAGGCGGTGTTTTTTTTTTAACCTTACATGATCGTTGGATAGTGGTATATAGAATCTAGATGCATGGAATTTAGTTAGTTTCCATAAACTGTACCCCCCAACTCCCTACTCACTGATTTTACCCCCTCATGTAGAGGCAAGAAAAAAGGGGCGGATCCGGGTGAAAAACTCGAAAAACGGGGGGGGGGGAGAAGCCGTTTTTTGGGAAAAATCTTCAAACGAAAGTCGTAGATCTCGTCCAGGAAAACCAAAGCCACCCTTTTTCGGAATTTTAGCTTCGACCGTTTTCGAGAAATCGGGGAAAAACGGTGCCGGGGCGTAGCGGCGCGTAGTTGCGATTTTTCTTTTCCCGAAAACGGGCACAAGGAGTCGGAATTGATGGGGGGTCAAAGCGGGGCGATTGTAGGCGGGGTCGAGCCCCACCGCCCGGCGAAAACGGATTTCCGAAATCTCGAACCGTTTTCGAACGGGGGCCCTTTTCCTAACGCCGAAACTCGGCACTCACGCTGTGACGTCATCCACCGTTCGATCTCGTTCATCTCATTCGTATATTGCGTCTGGACGAGATCTACCACGTTCGTCTGAAATTTTTTTTCGTCCGAGGCCTTTTTTAGAGCCGCCCCTGGCAGCTCGGCGGCGGCGTGGCGCTGGCTTGGGGTGGAGACACTGCGGAACAAAACTTGGTCGCTAGCGACGGGGCCATCCAGTGACGCAGCCTAGCACAGTGGTCAGTGCGCTCGAGTGTCATTGTTTTTCTTGGCTAAAACGGGTGATATCTGTCACGATAGGGTAAGATCTGTCGCGATAGGGTAAGATCTGTCGCGACCCCGTTAGGTTAGGTTAGTATGGGTTGGCCCTGGTGCTACCAGCCGCGCACCTATCCAGCCCTGACGAGTCAGGTCCGCCAAAAGACCCGGCCAAGCGGGCCGAAGGCCTGCCCTAGTGGGACCCGAAGGGCCCCGCACCAAGATGGGGAGATATATAAATAAAATAGACACCCCCAAGGAAGGCGGGCCCTGCACCGGGGGGGCCTGGGGGGCGTAGCCCCCCAGCGAGCGAAGCGAGTCAATATAAGTATACCTCTAATACTCTAAATTGCATTCAAAGTTTGTTGGAATCTAACTTACATTCAAACTTTTGTAAAATTTCGAAGCGCCGCAGGCCAAGGTAGGCGCACTCCTAGCTCAGCCCGACACGTGCCCCACGTGCGCGTACCTTGTCTTGTTTGATATTGCTCAGGAGAAAAATCGCCAGAGCTTAGAATGACTGTCCAGGGAGGGTTACGTCACTCGGTAAGTGGAGCGCTCAACTCACCAATCCTCAGAGTCGCTGCTTCTGCGGGCGTCACTCGTGCGGTGTACATTTTGAAGTTTTCATCGTACAATGTAAAATTAATCAATTCCTGGTCCTTGCTCGCCATGGCAGATAGGCCTTCTGTGCCGTTTGGTGCCGCGAAGACGAGTGGAGTGACTGCGTGAGGCAGTTGGAGGGACAGAAGGGACGCGTCGCGCCAATTCGCGACGAGGCACTGGACTGCGAATAGGTTACCCCCCCCCCCCCCCCATACACCTGCGCGCGCTTCTTCTCTCCGAGAGCAAATCTGAGAGCAAACGCCCAGCGATGTATTAAGTGAATACACCTCAAATCAACATTGTTTTGTTTTTTTCAGACCTTCGGGGTCCTTTGCCCCCCCCCCCCTTGTGCACGCCCCTGAATGAGTGGAACCTGAGGCAGGAGCAGCTAATGAGGTTCAATAAAAGCTTACAGTGGCTCGACGACGCTCTTCCTCAAATACCACACCCCTGAACATGGGGACGGCGGCCGGTGTCGATGGCATCGGCGGGTGCGGCATGTACCCTGGTGGCGGCCGGCTAAAGTCAGGGAATGGCGGCGCCGTGTTATTATGATTGGGGTAATTCATTGTCAAGAAAGTTTCGAACCGTGGGAGTTGAGACGTGATAACGCTACACAGCAACGCACGCGGGAACCGGTCACACGCTGTAACACGAAACGGAAATGTGCACTCCACTCTGCAATTAACAAGTAACGCTACTACCAACCTAACTATGCGTGACCAGAAATGAACGTGCCTCCTAAGTCAAAATATCAAATACAAAATAACCACACATCATGTTATGTACTTTTCGATGTAAATTTAAAAAAAAAAATGTTGAAAGATATGAGACAAAACGCAGTACTGGCAAATCTGTAATAAAAGAAAAGACGTAGAATAGGAACCTATACAAGTAGTATAAATACCCCCAGGTCCCCCGCCGCCATTTTGTTTCCGTAGGTCACCTGTCCTAACCTACCCTTCTTAAAGGTCAAATTTTTTTTTATTTTCGAGAAAAAAATTTGATTTTTTTGGGGGGGGGGATTTTTTTGTTAATTTTTTTCTGGGCGAGGTTACGATGTGAGCTCTAACCTAACCTAACCCCAGGGGTGGGTCTCACCTACCCTTCGAAGCGCCAAGGTCACCTGAGAGCTCGGAGCGAAGGGCGTTCCACTGTGCGCTTAATGGTTGGGTTGGGGGCGCCTGGTGGGTAGGCATCCCGCCGTGCATGTCGTTTTCCGATGAGAAGCTTGACTTAGAGCCTTCCGAAGAAACCACATCGTCAAGTGATTCAGGTCTGGACCTCAACACATCGGGGAATCTATTTAAGGTAAGTGCAATGTTTGTGTGAGGTGCAAGTGTTAGTTTTCGCTGAGTCGGCGTCGCGTGGCGTGGTAGCATCAGGACGTTTCCCGGGTCCGTCTAGCTGTTTGCGTCTGGGTCATGGTCATTGTGATCGTCTTGCTAAATTCTTTCCGTGGAGGTATTATACTCGTGTTAAAAAGTGCTAAAATCTCGAGATTAGGACTTGGCGTCCCACTGTGCCTTGCGGCCGGGCGCGCCGGCAAGTCTCAGCCTGTTCGGCTTGTGAGTGTGGTTCAAATCAGTGTTCTGTCGTTTTCAATCTTGCGCGGGATGCTTTGCAAGGGTGCTCGCGAGTGGAAATCGTGAACATTTAGGTCAAAAAGTGTTGAACGTGTGCTGTGTTGACGCCACCACGTGGAGCGTGGGAACCGATGTGTCCCTGTGTTTGAGTCGCCTTCTGTGGGTTTGGTCAGTGTTTGGTCGTGAAATTTCAGTCATTTGCTTGTCTTTGATTTTCACTCGCTGGGTGTATGTGCGACGGCTCGCCGCTGTTTGGGTACGCCAAATTTTTATTTCTGCTCGATTTCTCTCATGGTTTGCGGGGCGGGCAACTTCAAATCGTGGCGCACAGTGGGCCGGACAGGGGTGGGGTGGTGTGTGCGGTGACGTCAGTCAGTGATGAGAATCTGTTGTGTGATGGCCGACTGGCCGAGTCGCTGGGGTTGTTTACATTTGAAGTCTTCTCTGAAGGATTTATCATTGACTGACTGAAATGAGATACTGTTGTGTGAATTACGGCCGTATGTCTGTGGGGAGGAAAAGGGAACTGTGTCACTGCGATAATACGCTTTGATTCGCGTGTTTGGTTTTGTGTGTGAGGTTATGTATTCTTCACTGTATATCTTATTGTTTCAGGCCAATGTTGTGCCACAACACTGCTGCGCTCCGCCTCTCCCCCGTCAGCAACACCACGTAAATCACCCTCGAGATGTAATTTTTTTTCTCAAGTGAAGAATCCTCTAGAAGATGCTGTGTGTCATCTCAAATGTTGTTCGGCTTTTCTGTTACAGTCAGTCGGGGTACCAAGCAGAGGTGCATGTGCTCTAGATGAAGTCCATAGTGATGAAGATGAGCCTGAGCGTTACAGCAGATTCAGGGCTGAACGCCCTCGTGACAACCAGGCGGAGCCTCTTATCTCTGAACATGAAGGAGGCTCAGAACATGACCCCACGGTGCGTCGGCGGACACAACCGGTGCCAGTCTTCAATGTAAGTCCTTTCATTTATTCAAAATCAATTAAAGTGTGAAAAAAATCCTTAACTTTGTTTTGTTTTTAAGGCTCGTGAGAGAAGCGTGTTAAGGGAGATCCAACTTAACCCATGTGTGCCCTCGACATCAGCACCAGTGAGGGTTGCCGCACCCTCTGTTCAGGCACCCCATGAGTCCGTTGAGGAAGGGGAAATTGTTGAGGAAGGGGAAAGTGTTGATGTAATGCCAAGTGTAGGAGGCGCTCCCCAAAAAGTAAGTTTTTTTAAAATCTTGTTTTTTTTTTTTTGTGTTTTTCCATGTGAAGAACATTTTAAATCTTATTTTATTTTGTCTTTTCAGTCTGCACTTGATCGTCTGGGTCCAAAAGTGCCTTCATTAATTGACCCACCCAAAGTGAACCCCGCAAAGAAGCAAAAGAAAGCAACAGCGTCTATGCCTTTCAGCAGCTGTTATGTGGTAAGTACAAAAAAGCTAAACCTTTATGAATGTTCTTTGTTTCGTACTCGCAGATAAAAAAAGTAACTCATCTCTATAATTTTCAGACTCCAAATCAACTAACTGAAGCCTTGCATGAATTTAATGATTAGAAGAAAACAGATGCTAAAGAAAAGAGGAATGAGGCAAAGAAGAAGGAGGAAGAGGCGAATGCAAGATTAAAAGCAGCGATTGAGAAGGTGAAAGTGGCTCTTCGTTCAAAGAAGGAAGAAAATGACAAGAAGAAGAAGGAAGAAAATGACAAGAATAAGAAGGAAGAAAATGAGAAGAAGGATCAGTAAAAAAAGGTTTATCTTTCATACTGTTGTACATTTGTATATTTTTTTATTTTTTGTGTTCTTCTGCTGATCTTGCATTTTTTCTGTGTATGGAAATGTTTTGTTACATGTTTAGTCTCTGCTGCTGATCCTATCTTTAGTGTTTGCTGTGTACAGAAAAGGTTAAGTTAATTGTACACAAGTGATTTTAGTTTACATGTGATTTTAGTTGTACGTCAAGGAATATTTCTTTTGTCTGAGTGTTTTCAATGATTACACTACATTTTTATTGAAATTGTCGTGGTCGTCTATTTTTTTTAATTCCTATCCTCATCCCTTGGTCATATTTTCACATGAAGTTGGTGTAAATCGTCGGAATAGCTGCTTCTGTCTAATATGTGGTAATTGAAAGTGTATTTAAAATTTTAAATAGAGTTTTTGCATTAGTGAAGCTAGTCTGATGGTGATTTTGAATGCTATTCAAGAATTTCCCATTTTATTATGTGTGACAGAAACTAAAAGCTTCCTTGGGTCTCAGCAACGCAGTTCACTTTTTTGTTTTGAATCCTCTTATGGGTATGAGGGATAGATTCATAGCAAGAATATGAAGGGAATGTGCCTCTCATTATGTTTTAGAGGAGTGACACTCCTAAAATACTTATTTTTGGAGTATGTTATGTAAGGGCAGTTTAACCTCCAAATGGCTGTATCGGTCTGATCATCTTAGTGTGTTGAGTTAGCTTGGCCAGTAGCGCCGCGCTCGAATATAGGTTTGTTTGAAGCTGGCATTCATTTACAATAGAGTTAAGGTATTAGTGAAGCTTGCCTGATCGTCATTTTGACGGATTTTTAAAAGTATTTGGTTTTATTATAGGTTTTAGAGTCATCAACTTTCTCGGCTCAAAATCCAACGGAGTATATAAGTGACAGAATTGTTTGCACTCTTTGTTTTGACCATGTCTCTTTCTTTTTCGGGTATTGGAGATGAAGCCCATTTAGTATTCAGAGGCCAGACTATCTTTTTGATTTAGGAAGTAGAGAATTTAGGGAAAAAAGTTCAGTTTTTGGGGTACATGGTAAGACATTTTTCTCAAGGATATTTTTAACTAAGTATTTCTGTTTTAATGTGAGAATGTTATTCTTATCACTGTCACATTCTTATCTTTTTCTTTTTTAAAAAAAATAGAGCTCAGTGAGGAAGAAAAATATGGGTTTTCATATGCATCATCATAGCTCTACTCTTAAATTATGTTGATGAACGGGCCAGCTTGCTTCTCCCTGCGCTTTTAAAATCAGACTCATTTTATAATTATTTTTAGGGTTTTCTTTTTATACTTTTTATGGGTTTTCAGCTTTTTAATTATTTTTTTTATGTTTTGTATTTTTTATATTTACCAATTGAGTAATGAGAACTCAATCTGCCTGCCTCATACACTCATAGATAGCTTCTTTAATAAAATCTTTATGGAAACTGACCAGATCCAGTTTGATCGAGACAGGGAAAGATGCAAGATAACATCTAACAGCACTTGAAATCAGATTGTCTGCATGATCACGAGTCAACTGAACAATAGATTGTGGATTTTTGTATCTGTTACGGTTAGAGACCGATTCCCGGTTAGGGTCGCCCCTAACCGGTTAGGGTCCGGTCTAACCACTCAGCCCCGGTTAATGTCCGATATTCCATCTTATTCAGTTGTCCATCGGTCCCTTACCGGTTAGGGTCAGTCTGAGGAGACCCTAACCGACCGGCGTCGGTTAGGGTCCGACCAGAATATTAAGAAGAATTAAAAGGGCGGGGTGGGGTTAAATTTTATTAAAGACAAATTTAACACATTCAAATGAGGCATAAGAAAATTAGGCAAGTGGACAAATATTGACCTAATTATGATCCAGTGCTTATGAATAGACTATTTTTTTTAGTTATTTGTTGGTGCAGGAGCTGCTGCCGTGGCACTTGCTGTTGCACTTAATGCCAAGTGCGCGGCACTTGCAGCGGTTGTTTGTGCACTTTTGCTTGCACTGGCAGCCGCTGTGGCAAGGCCCCTCACTGACAGCTCCTTGTCCGCACGAACGTCCTCGACGCGCAGGAACCTCTCCTTAGTCACTTCAAATTGATTCCTGGAAATCAGTCTAGGGAGCACTCCATCCTTATTGCCCACCCTGTAAAAGTTAGCATCTGTTTTTTCCGTAATAACGCAGATGATGTTGCGTGCGTCGGCCCGGCCCCTGTCGACGTCGGGCACCCGTACAGTAACCGTGTCCCCCACGTTTGCAGTGCGGAAGGCTCGAGCTGTTGCTGCTGTCATCTTGGTGGCCTGCTTCTGCAGCCCGGACCTAGCTGCTTCCTGGTTCTGCCGGATGACATCTGCCCTGCGGCAGAGGTTGCACAGGCCGCCAGCCGCACACTCCGCATGAATCGGACGTAGGCAGCCGGTGCAGGTGTCCCCGCAGGCCCGTCTGCACTCGCTGCACTTGGGTGACGGTCCCGCGGCTCCAGCTCTGCTAGCCAGGGTGGTCAAGACCTCCGTTGGGCTGACGCTGAAGCCTCTGAAGTCGGGAGTGCCGACCGGCGTGACGTTCCTCACAGGGGTCTCCTCCAGCAGCTGGAACCTCAGCTGACCACCTCGTGTTGTTCCTGAAAAGTATGACGATGGGCGCGCTTGTAACTTGTTCGTGTTACCAGAAACTAATATTCAGAATGCCCGAGTTTATTTTTAATTAGAGTAGCCAACTCATACAAGAGGGCGGTAGAGAGGGTGTGAGAGTTATTATAGTAGGGCACCATGCAGCAGAAGCTGCCCTCAAGCAAACTAAAGAATTGTACTTTAATGTGGTGACCTCAGTGTGGTAGGCATAGGGAGTACTTAACAAACATTAACAGACATGCCATATAATTCAATATTAAACTGATCAATAAATTGCAGATCATAATAAAAATCACAAATACAATATAAAGTGTAGTGCGTTGCCCTGGGTTGTCTTGAAAAGATTTAATGAAAAAAAGAGAGAAACTTAACAAAAACCCAGGCCAACACATACACTAGGAGTGGGAGTAGGCTCCGTCCAACGCCTACTCCAGTGGCTGCCATCCTAACTAAGACTTTACTAAGCTAAAACCCAACATTTTATATATTGCGATTTTTCAAATATTTTACGGTAAACTTCTAAGGAAAAGAAAACGCGACTATAGGAACGATTGAGAATTTAGAAGAAAATGTGGGTTTACTCAAGCTGATGTTACCATAATCTTAATGCAAGCCCCCTATTCGACACTAAACCGTGGCTGAGAAGTCCAACGGTGACACAAAACATAGAACATACATAGATACCTAATACCAAAACACAAATAGAAAGAATGACTAGACTGATGAACTATGTACAATATGAAACTGAACTCTAACAGTAATTACGCAGGACCAGCCTGGTAATGCTCAAATTGAATCGGGGAATCTATAGCGATCAATACCTACTTGGCAACCCAGTGGCTAAACTCAAACCTAGCACAAAGTGCACCACAAGACTGGGCTGACCAAGTAGCATACAAACATAAGCCTAGAAGGCACAATAATAATTTGTAGCTCTTTAAAGATAAAGATAATTAATACAGACTCAACTGTACCAACAGAGCTTTAAACAAATTATAAGGAAACACGAGACATAATCGAGGAATTCGTTTAGAAGTAAGGTGGAGTCTATAAACTTTAAAATAACCGAGCCTTGGGGGGAGAACACGCTAGATGAATTGAGGTTACATAAACAACAACTAAGAAAAACAGTATTAAATTATAACATGGAGACCGATGTACAATTTGAGACTACACTGTTTTGGATAGCTTGATGCATAAACTTCAGTCCTCGGGAATTAGGATGAACAAAATCAGGACGAGTGTTAACCCAAGGACAGTACAAATTAGTGGCGATGGTACTACCACAAACAAAAATAGACTCGAAAGAGAGTACAGTGACATTAGCCTTACATTTAAGATTACTAATAAAGAAATTAAATCGTTTGAGATCTGCCTCGTGCACCAACCGTTTACGAGTATTAGCCACAGGTAACAAAGGGCAAACATAAAGAGCAACACCCCGTCTCAAAAGGTGACGGACTAGAGAGACATAATCTTGCCAAACAATATCGATCTGATGTGGGGACAGTAAGTCATTTATACCCACAAGAAGAACCGCGCAACTTGGAAGGTTTTCACAGCTCTTTACCAAGTGCTTGATTTCGTGTACACGCGCCCCTCGCACACACAGGGTTTGGCTGAGGGGGTGATAACTTTCGGGATACATTGCTAATAGTCTGGCAAAGATACTGTCACCAATGAGAAGGGCCATGACTGGTAAAACCAAAACATGGACGCGGATAAAAACAAACGGGGTTGCTCGCGGATAAAACTGAACGGAGGTAACACGCGGAAAAAGAACTTTGTCACTGACTAGCACAACAACACCTTACTTCGAGTCCATGGTCGGAGAGGAGGGCTTCGTCGTCCAGGCGCGATCACTCCATGCGACGAGCGAACTCAGTCACATGAAGGGCCGGGTGACAGTGGCGGACTCGGAGCGCCGGTTCCGGATTGCATCCCGGGAGGATCTCAGCGCGTCTAGCCTGCCATTATCGCAGGTCTAGCGACGAGAGAACGAAGAAACCTGTTACAGAACAGTCGCGATCACACAAGCGAAATCGACCATGAAGGGGCCCTAACCCTACCGACTCACAACACCTAATATTTACGTAAAGCCTGCGGGGGAAGAAGCGAAATAATTACGTAGGAAGCAAGAGCAAAGCTTGGAGAACGCGGATGGCTAGGAGGACTTACCGGTTCGCGATGGATGGAAGGGATTTAGAATGGATGATGATGATGGCAACGCGTAGCGAGACGGCTATCGTAGCTGGGATCCCGAGATGCAATGGCCAGACGGATGCCTCCGCTCCGCTCCTCAGGGCGGGACAGTGGCACCCTCTAGCGGTAGGGTTCGGAACCCTTATGAAAATTACGCGGACGCCGCTCGCCGAGCCGGTGGCGGGAACGATTTGAATGAGTAGGGGGGAAAGGAAACGAGGAAAACAAAAGGATAGAGAAACGAGACGGACAGGAAAACAATAAGATAGAAGAAAGTAAAACAAAAGGCAGAAAGGAAAGAAAATAATTCGCGGAGCGAGTTCGCGAGCGTCAGCGAGCGGACTCAGCGGAGCGCCACTCAGCCCCTGTGACCTGTTCATGTCCGTTCGAAGCCTTGTCCTGACCCCCTCCCCAAACACCCAAAAGCTCGTGTCCGTTCGAAGTCTCTTCCTGACCCCCTGTCCTGACCCTCTTTCCTGACCCCCTGTCCTGACCCTCTGTCCTAACCCCCTGTCCTGACCCTCCGTCCTGACCCCCTATCCTGACCCTCTGTCCTGACCCCCACCCCAAACAGCCAAAAGCTCGTGTCCGTTCGAAGCCTTGTCCTGACCCCCTCCCCAAACACCGAAAAGCTCGTGTCCGTTCGAAGCCTCATCCTGACCCCCTGTCCTGACCCTCTTTCCTGACCCCCTGTCCTGACCCTCTGTCCTGACCCCCTGTCCTGACCCTCCGTCCTGACCCCCTATCCTGACCCTCTGTCCTGACCCCCACCCCAAACAGCCAAAAGCTCGTGTCCGTTCGAAGCCTTGTCCTGACCCCCTCCCCAAACACCCAAAAGCTCGTGTCCGTTCGAAGCCTCATCCTGACCCCCTGTTCTGACCCTCTTTCCTGACCCCCTGTCCTGACCCTCTGTCCTAACCCCCTGTCCTGACCCTCCGTCCTGACCCCCTATCCTGACCCTCTGTCCTGACCCCCACCCCAAACAGCCAAAAGCTCGTGTCCGTTCGAAGCCTTGTCCTGACCCCCTCCCCAAACACCCAAAAGCTCGTGTCCGTTCGAAGCCTCATCCTGACCCCCTGTCCTGACCCTCTTTCCTGACCCCCTGTCCTGACCCTCTGTCCTGACCCCCTGTCCTGACCCTCCGCCCTGACCCCCTATCCCGACCCTCTGTCCTGACCCCCACCCCAAACAGCCAAAAGCTCGTGTCCGTTCGAAGCCTTGTCCTGACCCCCTCCCCAAACACCGAAAAGCTCGTGTCCGTTCGAAGCCTCATCCTGACCCCCTGTCCTGACCCTCTTTCCTGATCCCCTGTCCTAACCCTCTGTCCTGACCCCCTGTCCTGACCCTCCGTCCTGACCCCCTATCCTGACCCTCTGTCCTGACCCCCACCCCAAACAGCCAAAAGCTCGTGTCCGTTCGAAGCCTTGTCCTGACCCCCTCCCCAAACACCCAAAAGCTCGTGTCCGTTCGAAGCCTCATCCTGACCCCCTGTTCTGACCCTCTTTCCTGACCCCCTGTCCTGACACTCTGTCCTGACCCTCCGCCCTGACCCCCTATCCTAACCCTTTGTCCTGACCCCCACCCCAAACAGCCAAAAGCTCGTGTCCGTTCGAAGCCTTGTCCTGACCCCCTCCCCAAACACCCAAAAGCTCGTGTCCGTTCGAAGCCTCATCCTGACCCCCTGTCCTGACCCTCTTTCCTGACCCCCTGCCCTGACACTCTGTCCTGACCCCCTGTCCTGACCCTCCGCCCTGACCCCCTATCCTGACCCTCTGTCCTGACCCCCACCCCAAACAGCCAAAAGCTCGTGTCCGTTCGAAGCCTTGTCCTGACCCTAGGTAAAGATGAATTTCAGATTGGTTTGACGTATGTTGCTCTATCAAGAGTTAAAAATTCTCAAGATTTAATTTTGTTGCAAAACATTACTTTGGATAGGCTTAACTGTGTAAGGAAATCACGGCAATTTAGATTGAGACAGGAATTTTTGAAATTTTTGCAAAGCCTTATAAAATGATATGTAACTTTAGTTTAGTTAGAGGTGCACAATTCCTCTATAAGTATTTATGCTATATAGAGTGATAAAGAGACTCCTGTTTGCATGAAACAATTTGTAGCTTTGATTTGGCTTCGGTACTCAAGCAATCAATTTCAAGTAAAGTTAAACTAATTTAAGTGGCAATAATTATCTTTGTTTTCAATTTAAATCTGTGAGTATTGGAACCAATCTTTGGTTGAATTGTTTTGTGTTTAAGGTGTGGAAATAAAAAGAACTAAAGAATAAGTTTGTCTCTTGTTTTTTCCCCATTGTTGTCGCTCCATTTTTTAGGAATTTTTTGCTTTGGTGCTTATAATGGGTATTACTCAGTTAGTTGGTGATATCTTTCATGCTCCTTTAAGTCATGCATTTGGGCATTGTGTAGCAGAGGATAACAGAGGTTTTGCCAAGCTTATGAAGGCAAAATTTGGTGGAGTTGATGCTCTTAAAGACCAGCAGTTGACTGTTGGAGATGTTGGTGTATTAAAGGTGGAAAGGACAATTTTAGTGATGGTCACAAAGGTCAAAAGTTGGTCTTTGCCAACTATGGTAAATTTTGATCTGACTCTCAATCGCTTGCGTACTGTATGTGAATCTTCTGGTTTGTTGAACATCTCATGCCCCCTTATTGGGTGTGGTCTTGACAACCTTCCTCGTGAGGATGTTTTAAAGTCAATAAATAATGTATTTGCAGCAACAAAGATATTTTTTTTTATTTGGCGTTTGAAGCATGGTGACTGCAGCCCTTCAGCATCGTTGTTGATGCCAAATGTAATGTTAGCTGGAGATAGCAATTTTTTGCGTGTTTTGAACAAGCCACCTGGAACGAGACAGGGTCATGTGATATCTGGTGGGAATCTGTTAAGCATTCAGTATTCCTTAATGCGTTGCTTACCTACAGAGCATTTGTTTTTCATGTGTGGCACGAATGATTTATTGTTTTTCCATAAGGAGAAAATGAGTAAATGTAGTGCTGCTGTTAAACTTCGTGTATTGTTGAAAAGAGTGATGAAGATTCTAAAGCGGGTGCCTACTGCTGTGACTATCTTGACTATACCACCATGTCCTTTGCTAGAAGAAAATTCTGTTATGTTTTCTGTTGATGATTTTAATGGCCTTTTGTGTAAATTTGCTGCGAGCAATGGTTTTTCTGTATTAGACATCAACAGGCAACTTTCCTTTGTTGGGTGTTCTGCAATTAATCATTCTGATAGGATTCACTTGTCAAAGATAGGTGTAGATGTTGTAAGATCATGCATAATTCAATTTTAAAACAAGTGTTGAGTTGAATCAGTTTGTTTGGATGTCGTGTTGTTCTAGTTAAGTCCTAGCTTTAGGTACATTTTGGTTATTTTCGTGACTGTTCAGTTGTTGGTGTAGTAATAGAATAAGTATCAATCTAGAATGTATAATTTAGTTTCATACAAAGCAATATTAGTATGGCAATGATTCAAGAAAAAGAAGATAATGAAGTGAGGATGAATGTCTGTTGCGAATAGTTATGTGCCAATATTACATTTTTCTTAAGGCTTATGTTACTGAATTTTACAGATTCTGATTGTTGGCAATGGCTTTAATTATGTACAGTTTAATGAAGGAAATTGAAAGAAGTTCTTTCTAAAGACATAACAAAGATAAACTACTCACAATGTACATTGATATATTAAATTTACAAGAAAGACATAAATTTGTGCTGTTATTCGATAGCACCTTAACTTTTACCAGACTAAAACATTACGGTGTACATTTTAGTTTCTTCAGGTATGTGAAAGCAGAAACGCAAGAGTACTTGATTACATCTACTAGAGAAAAGAGCAGAGCACCTTCAATGTCAGTGCTGACATCCAATTTCTGTTACCTAAGAAAAGTAAAGCAAATATAATTCAAAGCTTTTTTATTTATTGACCAAAGTGTTGGTAATTACATACCTAAATTTGGCACCGAACCATATCAAACCATCATTGTGGGGAAACAATGATACGTTATGCTATCAGTAGCACATGATACATGTTATTTCTGAAACATATCCTCTGTCCTGACCCCCACCCCAAACAGCCAAAAGCTCGTGTCCGTTCGAAGCCTTGTCCTGACCCTAGGTAAAGATGAATTTCAGATTGGTTTGACGTATGTTGCTCTATCAAGAGTTAGAAATTCTCAAGATTTAATTTTGTTGCAAAACATTACTTTGGATAGGCTTAACTGTGTAAGGAAATCACGGCAATTTAGATTGAGACAGGAATTTTTGAAATTTTTGCAAAGCCTTATAAAATGATATGTAACTTTAGTTTAGTTAGAGGTGCACAATTCCTCTATAAGTATTTATGCTATATAGAGTGATAAAGAGACTCCTGTTTGCATGAAACAATTTGTAGCTTTGATTTGGCTTCGGTACTCAAGCACAACATTGTTTTGAGCAAATGGGAGTTGGAATTTGTTAATGTGTGTTTGCTAAGGAATAGTTTAAAATTAGTTCAAACTGTTAGAAGAACCATTTTACATTGTTATTAAACAACTACAAGGAACGGTTTAGTGTTTGAGATGTTTTGTACATAAAAATTTTGGCACTATCTTTGAACTTAATTAAAATAAATGTGAAATAAAGATTGTGTGAACATTGTGGTGTCTGTAGTGGTTGAATTATGTTGTTACAAGTTATGATGTTAAAAATTATTTGCCAAGATTAACTATTCTTTAATTTTGCGTTCGCTTGAGCTGATTCCGGACAAAATTTTAAATAAGTTTTTGGTGAGCCTGGGAAGGAGCAAGTAGGTTGGAAGCAGACTACGCTGCAGTGTTGAGGGAGCATGGCAGTTGGTTTTATGTCAAACTTAAAATGGTAGCTTTGTTTGGTGAGGAATGGTTTCATTTAAGGAAAGTGTTGTGTTTGCGTTAGCAAAGTGCCAGCATAAGGCATTGGTCATTCGACAAAGTGGCGTAAGTTCAGTGAGGGCCAAATTCATTCTTCGTAAAAATGTTTTGGTGCAGTTACTAATCAGGAAATCGTTCAGAAACATTGCAGAGTTGGTTTCATATGTACATCTGGTCACTGTGCTTGGTGTAGGTATGGTCCCAATTATGTCCACAAATTTATCTTCTAACAAATGCCTTTAAAGCAATTATAGTAAAACTGAATTTTCTTTCAAAGGCATTTGCTATAAAGTAAATTTGTAGACTTATAAGCGGGACCGTACCTATACCAAGCACAGTGACCAGATGTACATATGGAACAAACTCCGCAATAATTCTGAAGGCTTCCCTGATTAGTAGCTGCACCGAAACATTTTTACAAAGAAAGAATCTGGCTTCTGGTGGACTTCACTTTGTCAAATGACCAGTGAAGGTATACTGTTCTCTACAAGACTATATCATATCTTGATTACAGAGAATAACCATATTGCGTACTAGTCCCTGGCAATGATAACACAGCTGATAAGTGATGAGTTGTTGACTTTATTTTGGTAGCATTTTTATTAGTTAATTAGTTTGTATCTATAGATTTGTGACAGGAAAGTTTGTAGTGATGGACTGAATAGAAGATAATTCATTTATGTATTGTCTAAGGATATCAATACTTTGCTCACTAGTTAAGTCCATGAGTTCGTCATATAGATCTTCATTATTTACAAACTTCTTATTATCTGACATGTCATCTAAGATTTGTTTTATCTGAATCTTGATAACTTGTGTACAGAAATGGTTTTCAAAATATATCTTCATCTTTTGGTTTCCGTGTTGAAGCATTGTTTGAGCAAATATTTTGAAAAATGGATTCCATTTGGCATGGATATCACATTTTGCAGCACAGTATATCAGTACTGATAATAATGTTGGGATGTCTGGAAAACACTTGTATATCTCTTCAACTGTTATGTCTTCGTTGTCTTGCATAGGCATTTTTCTTTAAATTCTTGTAATCTATAAGAAGAATTATATTTTATTTTTTTTTTAATTATCTAAATTAGGTATTTGCATATGTAATGTGGGTATGGGTTACCTGCGGACAGTGTGATGTTTGGTAGTTTGAATAACTCCCTTTTTGAACAGTTTTGAAAGAACCTTTTCAATATGTCAAGGCTAATTTCTGACAACACTTTCTTAGTTACCATTGTTAAGCCAAAAGGGTCAGGACAAAGGGTCAGGACAAAGTTAGGTAAAATGTTGACAGGGCAGGACCAACTTTAAACGGTCATGAGCTTATATGGGGTTTAGACTAGGGGGTAAAGATTGGGTGAAAAATTGGGTAGGACTGGGTCAGGACAGAGCAGGTCAGGACAAGGGGGTCAAGACAGGGTCAGGACAGAAATCAGGACAATCTTCAAACGGACACGAGCTTTTATAGGGTCTGGACTAGGGGGTGAGGAGAGGGTTAAGACTGGGTCAGGACAGGGTCAGGACAGAGACAGGTCAGGACAAGGGGGTCAAGACAGGGTCAGGACAGAGGTCAGGACAATCTTCAAACGGACACGAGCTTTTATAGGGTCTGGAATAGGGGGTGAGGACAGGGTTAAGACAGGGTCAGGACAGGGTCGGACAGGGACGGGTCAGGACAAGGGGGTCAAGACAGGGTCAGGACAGAGGTCAGGACAATCTTCAAACGGACACGAGCTTTTATAGGGTCTGGACTAAGGGGTGAGGACAGGGTTAAGACAGGGTCAGGACAGGGTCTGTCCTGACGCCCTGTCCTGGTCCTGACCCCCTGTCCTAACCCCTGTCCTGACTTTCTGTTTTGACCCCCTCCCCAAACATACAAAAGCTCGTGTCCGTTCAAAGCCTTGTCCTGACCCTCTCTTGACCCACTATCCTGACCCTCTCTTTTGACCCCCACCCCAAACACCCAAAGCCTCGTCCTTGTCCTTGTCCTGACCCCCTGTTCTGACCCACAGCCGGAAGCCGTTTTACCTGTAAGTTATTTCAGATGTGTGAAATGAAAAAGAATTACGAAAAAATTTGTAATTCTATCAGTTTCAAAAAAGATTTTAATGTCCAGTCAAGATATGCTGTAGGTTCATGCTAAACTACAAACCAAACACTTTTACATTCAATAATTTCATATATTCAATAATCACAGACTCTTTGTTTTTTCAATTATGTCCACAGCCTAACAAAATACACAGTTCCCTCCAACATTCATAAAACTTTTACTCGTCACTAACATCACAATACAGAAAGTAGTGAATTACAGCTCAAGTTCTTAAAGATATAGGTTTACACAACAGAGTACCGAAGCCAATCTAATTATGATGACCTTCATCTTCAAAAACTGAAGCTATTGCTTTAAGTGACCATCTTTTGATTAACATCCTGCAACATGCTTTTATATTTCAGTAATCAAACTAAAAAAGACTAATCAATCAATCACAATCCTTTGCCAAACTTTTTAACCAAATCAAAAACTTTTTTCTGAGCTTAAACTGTTTCGAATTACGTATAGAGTTTAAACGTGTTAAGGTAATTGCAGTTATCAAAATTAAACATTCAGCATTTTTAACTCGAGATAGAGCAATATATGTTAACCCAAGCTGAAATTCTTCACTTCCAACATCTACTTCACTTTTGCCTAAAGTTAAACTTTGAGATTTATGAATTGTACATGCCCAACTTAAGGACAAAGGAAACTGTGCTCTTACACATTTCTTTTTACTGCTATACCAAACAGATTGTGATGGACGCAAAGGAACATTACCTCCTACTGCACCATAACCCTTATTATTATCAAATTTTACAATGATAAATAATGGTAATTGTGGTGGACCAGCACCTTTTCCATATACAATGTCTATGACTGTACCCAACGACCCATTCACAAGACCTAAAGACAGATTTATATTTTGTCTTAACATAACTCTTGCACCCAAGCTTAAATATAAGATATTTGATAAGCCATTGGCTACTTCATCAGACGATAGGTAAGCTCTCCTACAATTATTTTCTGCAACAATTCTCGCAACTGGCATACCTAATTTTTGCAATTGTAAAGAATTACATTCCATAGATTCAATTTTCTTTGCACAAATTCTTAAACAATTTTTGAACTGAACTCTTTCTACATCTCTAATGTTAAGAATACACCGTTGCTTCAACATGTTAGCATCACTTCTAGTACATTCTCCATTTGACACACGTTCCAAAAATTGAATGTATTTTAAGTTGTCAAACCTCATAGGTATATTAAGGAAAAAACATAATTCAAAGGATAACAAAACTAACCTACCTCTTTGAGATAATGGGTGACTACCAACATCAATATCTTCTGTATACAAAGGCTTATCGAAAATAGGACCCAATTGATTAATATCACCCAGCATTACAACACACAAATTACCAAAGATAGAATTGTTATCCTTCGCCTCCCTACACCGCTGATCAATCATACCTAATAATCTTAAGCCAACCATAGAATATTCATCTACAAAAACTATTTGTAATTCATTATTCTTTTCTCGATACAAATGCAATTCATCTCCAGATAGTTCTTTAAAGTATTGATGCTTAGGATGAATTCGGAAGAAAGAGTGAATTGTAATGCCATTTACATTTTTCGCAGCAACACCAGAATATGCTACAACAACATAACTACCTG
The DNA here is from genome assembly GCA_030522485.1 of Stenchaetothrips biformis. Taxonomy (NCBI): domain Eukaryota; kingdom Metazoa; phylum Arthropoda; class Insecta; order Thysanoptera; family Thripidae; genus Stenchaetothrips; species Stenchaetothrips biformis. The sequence continues at coordinate 4,190,379 of CM060101.1, forward strand.
AACCTAACTTTTCAAAACAATAAGATCTCATTGCTTTCAATAAAAAACTCTTGCCATAACCAGCTCTCCCTTGTATGATAATCAACCGTTCATGTTTCCATCCTTCACCATTTATGCTATCTTGAACTAAATCACAGAAATGTTTGAAAGCTCTTTGTTGATCATCTGATAACAACTTGTAATCAATGATTTCAACATGTTCAATTACCTTATCAGTCTTCATTTCCTCACAGATTTCATGAAGTTCATCTAAGTTGTATTTCTCAGCAGCATAATCCCACTCAAAACCTTCCGACCCTGCTGTTGATGAATATCTACTTTGCCTTCTAGAATTAATTTTACTTACATACGTCCAATCATCATCATCTTCTTCAATATCATTGTCAGAATGGCTATCACATTCACTATCCGACCATTCATAATATACATCACAATCCTCATCATCATACCAATTGTATGATACAAAGTCAAGTTTTTCTTTTAATACAATTTCTGACACATTAAATTCATCTGTGTTACGCCAAGGAACATTTAAGATGCAGCAGTTCCTTAAACTGTCATAATCAGATTCAACTGCTACATAATTCCGAGGAAAAACTCTCACAACAGAACCTTTTTTACGATTAACCCATTTCCCACTCTTGACATAATATTCCTTGGCACACTTTAGCAAAGACAAATTTTCTAGATACATGGGCCTAGTTATGTAATGTTCCAGGAATACCTTTTTTCTATTCTCACCTGATTTAATTGATTGCCATACAGACTCCTTGAGGTTTAATATCACAAATTGTCTGCTTGATCTGTATAATGGGTAACCCATTAAGATGAACATAACTTCTTGAGCACTGTAATCACGCTCAGCACATGTTGATATCAAAAGCTTCCTTATGATTTTCTTACAGTTCTGATCATCAGCTTGGTTTGAAGCTAGAACATTTTTTAACAGATCATCATAAGCATCTGATTTTACTTCACACTTAGCAGCATATTTAGCTATATATCTATATAAAATTTCATCTGAAACAATTGGTGTAAAATCAATATTGCTTCTCCATGTCTGCAATACCCAAGCATTATACTTATTCAACAATGTATCATTACAAGCAAACTTCATTTCCAACCCATTGTTCTTCTCGACAATTTCTGAAAATTCTGATAATGGTTTGGGAAAACCGAACCTACAAGTTGGAATTTTCGAATCTTTTGTTGAGCGTAAACAATAAGCAGTTGAACATTTTGTGTGACGCTGAACACGATTCACAAGTTCTGCAAGATCTTCTTCCAGATTTGAACAATCAGATACGGACTTTTCACAGGGATGTTTAAAGTTAGGTGTAAATGTTAAATCAGGATTTTGGCAAGACACAATCTTGTCAAAGTAATCAATTATTACTTGTTTTTCAGCATCAGTAGAAACATGCTTAATGTCTGGAGCATCACGAAGCCATATGACTCCGTGAACATGGCTGCTACCACGATGCTGGAATTCTACCCGATACCAATAATCTACAACATCAAACTTATTAAAAAATGATTTGTGTAAAAAGTTTTCACATCTTAGTTTAAAAAATGTACTAACTATCAATGGATTTTCACTTATTAATTTTGTTTTATCTGCCATTGTGAGCTTTGACAAATCTTCTACACCAAGTAATCTATATAAGTCTTTCCAATGATAATCAGCACTCGACAAGGTGAAAAAGACAGTAGGTGAACCCAATTCATTAACCATGTCCAACAATTCTGAACATCTGCTTTTCCAGTAAGATTTGGTAGACCGTAACCGACTGGAATAAAACATTATTTGTGATAATAATTCAGGATGTGTTTTCAAATAATCCTTCAACTGCAAAATTGTAAACTGAGAAAAAAAGTTATTTTTTTTTAACAAAAACATTCCCTACATTTAAAGATTGCCACCTCATTTGGCTGTTCATCATAAAGAAACGAAACCTTGGATCCTTTGAAAATCTTTGATCGTAATACAGCATGAGATGTTGAATGTATTTAGATAAAGAAACATTATTGCTTTCTCTTGATGAATAATCAGCTAACCCAAAAGGAAAAAGATGTGGAAATGCCATTGCTATATAGCCTGGACTACCAAATTCGTTAAAAGGAGTTACACCAGCGGTTCCCAACCTTTTTCAGCTCGTGACCCCAAATTAGCTTCCAAAATTTTTCGCGACCCCAAAACCAAACTTACGCGACCCCATGCGACCCCACTTTTTTAAAGGGGGGGGGATTTTTTAAAATTCAACCGTCAAATTTTAAATTTTAACCCCATTTCGGTGACTGGGCTGCATTTAAAACAGCGAGCCGTAATTTGCAATAAGTCCTATTATTTTCCAAATGATGAACTTTAAAAACGAGCTTTGTGAGTGCCACAGTCACGGGGCCATTCATGGGGCCAACGATACACCTACGACATTTGCAACTGCTGCTCTCCACTCCGGCCGCATGAGGAGCCACGAAAGGCAAGGGCATGGTGGCAAAAGAGCAACCGAGGCTCACCGTACGTACCTGAAGACCAACGGAAGGAGTTAATCCCTCTCCCTCTTCCGAGGGGTTTTACGTGAAACTGCATTGTTAGCCCTCGCCGTGGCTTGGAAGCACCAAAAACGCCAAACATCCGTAGGTTTTTCCGTATTTTCGTACAAGCGGTTTCCCCGCAGACCGACCCTCAGAACCCAACAGGCGACCCCACGCGACCCCAGGTAGCTTGCCGCGACCCCACAAAACTTTTCCGCGACCCCAAATGGGGTCGCGACCCCGGGGTTGGGAACCACTGAGTTACACCAATAGATGGCCATAATAATACATTATTCTCAAAAGCATGGCCAACTTTATCTTTTTCTGTAATACCTGATATATTTGGTACATTCTTCAAATCAATACCATTGAGTTCTTCTTCAGTCAATTCAGAATAACTTAGATAATGAACACCTTCTATTTCTTCTGGTGAATTGTTTGGCTCTTCACTGACATCATAACCTAGACATTCAAGACACACATCTCCATCTTCTGGTAACACTTCCAGATTCTCTGAACTGATTTGCACATCAGCATAATATGGATTATTATCTTTTAGCCATACTAAAGCATCTTTAACTTTTGATTTTCGGACATTGAAATCTTTAAACCCTTCACCTATTCCAACACGAACAGTTAAAATATTAGATAAACTACTTACAGTTGATGGGAGGACATTGCAAACCTCTTGTACATTTTGTGGAAAGTTGATGACTTGACCAGAATATTTCAACTGTTCACCCTTTCTTATTTTATACACTGATACAACAGGGTGTACCTTAGCAATAAGTTGTTGTTCAATATAAGTTAAATCTTTCAATTCATTAGGCAAATCACCAGGATCCATATTATTTTCAGAGCTGAAGAGATTGCAATCTTTACATCTATCTTTATCATAACAAGATTTCATTACTCTCTTTTTACATTTTTTACAAGTTTTCCATACTAAACTGCTCATAAAGCAATCGAAATTGCTCTGATGTACATCAATACCACTTCCGTTATTTTCATTCGAAGTACCAATCTTCTTACATAAACGAGCTAAGCGTCTCCTCTCTCTATTCTGTGCCTTAATTTCTGCTTTTTTCTTTGGAAGTAATGATTCTCTCAACTTTATCATTCTATCTCGGGCTTTTCTTCTTAACTCATTTTTTTTATCTGCACTTAAAGCTTTTCTTCTGTTTCTCTGTTGCATCATTTTCCTTTCCTTACGAGTCATTGCTTTATTCACCTAAGAAAACAAACAAAACAGTTTCAAAAATTTATTTTTCCAAACAACTATTTAACCAAAGAATTCACAGCACATTTTGTTTTTTCTTCTTAAGCCTCTGATTCTGTTTTGCAATTCTCCATTTTTCCCTGATTTTAGTTAACTTAGAAGCTGTTCGTCTCAATTTCTGCCTCTTTCTTTTCTCCCGTTGGAGAAAATTTTTATGAACCTTTTTTAAGATCTGAAATTTTAAAAGGAATAAAAAATTCAGATTGAACTCCTTCATAGAGGCAGAAGATTTAACGATTTCTAAGGTTTAAATTAACTTGCAATTTCAATTATGTGAAGGTAACAAACTTTTGATACTGCCCGATAAAAACTGAACAATACAAAATTGACAAACAAAATTCATAAGATATTGTTCGAATGCATTCATAAGGATAAACATGTCAAGTCAAATTGCTTTGTCAGGATTACGTGTAAACAGAACCTTAAAGGTTCTCCCTTTTTGCCCTAGATATGTAAAATAAAATGGCTTCTTGGACTTAGTTATAGTAACATATTTTGCAAAGTTTGACTCAATTGAGTGCAAGAATCTTCGAGGAAGGTGAACAAAGAAAAATCCCTCTTCTGATTCTTCTTCCTCTAATTGAAGCCTGACAGTGCGACCATTCACTGTCTCAACTATTTCAAACTTCAAAATTTTAAAAAATTGCTTTACTGGAAGATCCTTGATACTTCTAAATTCAGAAACTTGGCTTGCAATTTTGTTGAGATTATTAACCTCTTCATCACTGGAGTTTTCCTATGATCCAGATTTCGTTTTTTTTTTTGGGAAAAATTGTAATAAGTAAAATTAGAAAATAGATTAAAACTTACAATTTCATCATCTTTTAAGCTTTCATCATTCTTTGAAGTTGACGGATTCTCCTTCTTTTCATCATCTGTTTTAGACGCAGATTGGTCATCAGCATTTCCAGGCTTCTTTTTCTTATGACTGCGTTTCTTTTCCTACAACGTCAAAAGGAACAAATGAAATTCAACAGTGCAAATTCACAAATCTATAAGTCTAAAACAAATTCATACCTGTTTTTCTCCTTTGCCACTTGACTTTCTCTTATGAGGGCCACCTTTCTCACCTTTTTTCTCCTTTTTTGGTTTTTCCTCCCCTTCAGTGGAATGTGATTCCTACAAAGAAAGAAATTTAAATAAGTCCTTTATGACAAACTCTTTAAACGCATAAACTTTTCCTCACATCTAAATTCAAGTCTTCATCTGAAGACACCTCCTTTTCCTCATCTTCACCATGTTTGTGAGCCTTACAATGGGTTTGAAACTGCAACAACAAACGACAAACCATTATGGCATTGATAACACATAACTATTACTAATGAGTCTCAATAACTATAACTTACAGTCACAGATGATGACGTAGATGTTGATGGTTCATTTTCCATGTTATCATCAAGTACAGATGAATTGCCTGGTTCACCACAATGAGCATCATATTTACAGTGAACAGGTTGCTGAAATAACATACAGAATTGACACAAACTATGCAACCAGCACTTAATGCACAGCTAAATTAAATTACACTGTAAAAACTCACAGAACTTGATCCAGATGTACATGCATTTTCATTCATATTCACAACGGAAAGGACAGGCACCTCAACCTCTTTCAATTCACTTAATGAAAATGATAAAGCAATACTAACTTTCTGAAAAATAATTCAATATATCAATATTGATGTTATTAAAGTTGCTACATATTCATTTAAAAATGAGATTACCTCGACATCTTCCAATTCCATTTTCACAAACCAGTTCTAAACTCTTTTTAGTTTTGTTTAAATTGCTTGGCAACAGGAATCATGACTAGCAAACAACTTGCCAACATTATCGTGACATTAAAATAATGTAGTTACTAATTCGGTGCCAACTATATTCTTTCTCTTAAACCACATACAACACGAAAATTTTAAAATGTTTAAAATGCCAGACAAATTTAAACTTACAAAACACAGCTGAACTTCTTCTTTTTTTTTCGTGTTGGCACTATTTCCTATGCTGTTGCGTAGGGAAAACCATCGCCAACCTTCACCATCTAAAAACAGTGCCGCATACGCAAATGTTAACAAATACCATGACCTCCCGTGTCGTTTTTTGCGTTGACCAAATAACAGAAATACATGCTGAACAAAGATGTTCACTTGAAAATAGCAATAAACAACGCCCTCAAAAAAAAAACAATAATACCACAAACATCCAAAATGGTAAGAACGCGAGCGAACGAGCGACGCGAACGTAAATTTACATTAACCAAACGAAAAAAATGCTTAAAAATGTTCACAATTACTGCGACGTTTGCCCGCGTTTCGCCGGTTTCCGGCTGTCTAGTATCAAAAACAAGTAACGGGACCGTTACACGCTGTCGCTCGATAGGCTACGCGCGGTGTGTGAAGGGTTGCATCCTGTACCTGGGCTGGGGTCGGGGGTTCTAGGACGGGGGCTCCAGGGGCTAGGGCTCCAGGGGCTAGGGCTCCGGGGGCGCCTGGGGCTAGGGCTCCAGGGGCTAGGGCTCCGGGGATGCCTGGGGCTGGGGCTCGGGGTCTTCCTAGGGGTGGGGCTCGGGGGGTTCCTTGGGCCTCGCCTTCCGAAGGGTGACGTCGATGGTTGGACTGTCAATTAAATACCACGTAAGCATGGGGTGAGGCGGAACCCGTGGGACGAGGTTGTCGTCAACAAACCTCGCGGAGGCTGCCGCCCTGTGGGACTTGGCGGGTCGTCCGCGTCTGCGTGGTCGTCTCCGAGGTCCTCTCCTCCGACACGCACTGTTGCGAGGAGTTGCCTCAGCCCCTCCTCGGTCGTCACGTGGTCTGGAACCAGCTCCTGAGGGAGGATAGCCGCGATGCCCACCCGCACTGGTGCGCCAAAGACAGCCTCGTAGGGTGTCCTCTTCGTCGCCTCGTGCCTTGAGTTGTTTTTCTCGTAGGCGATGAATCGCAGACCGAGCCACCACTTGGCGGTCTTGTGGGACTTGTGGGATTTTCAACCCTGGCCAGAGGGACTTCAGGGCTGCCATGACCCGGTTCACGAACTCTCGGCCATTGTCAGACTGAAGGACCACGGGCGCCCCGAAGTCCAAGAAGATTTCAACGACATGATGTGCCACTTCGACGGCCTTCTTGGACTTCAGAGGCCGAAGATGGACGTACTTGGTCAGATGGTCCTGAACGACGAGGATCCACTTGTAGCTGTCAGTGACCACCTCCTGTTCGTCCTCGGGCTACCACTCGACAAGTGCTGACTGAAGATCAATGAGGTCTATCTGGCACCTGTCGTTGAACTTCGAGAAGACCATCGGTTTCACCGTCAAGCCCCTTTTCTTCATTTTCTTTTTTGCCAGGCAGCCGCGACATAGTTGTATAAAAATGGTGATGGCCTCCTGGGTAACATTCTTGTATTTTACGTTAAGGTCGGCCACAACGCGGTTCCTGCCCTTGTGGGTCGCTGTGGGCTTCCTTTATTCGGTCGTACAGGTCTTCTACTTTTACGAAAAATATCATTTTTGTCTCGCCTGGTTTCAGGGGCACGATCAGGTGTTCTTCTCCGTCCACTTCACACACTGCGAAGCGCTGCAGGCGGCGCTTCGACAGGGAGAGGGACCGATTGTTCTTCGCTTCTTTCACTTCTCGTATGAACTTGGCATACTGCTCAGCTCGTATGTAGTTGGAGTTGTCGAGGCGGCGGTTGGCTAGCGCTTCTTCCAGTCTGGCGTAGAAGCGAGCTTTTTCCGGGAATTCCGCGTCGTCAACCGTAAGCGTGGCCATGGCGAACCCGTCTCAGCACTTCCCTGCTTCCCTGGCTACCCATGACAATGCCACCCCCAACCCCCACCCCGCCCCACCAGCAAGTGCCACACCAAGTGCCCTACCCCGCCCTTTTAATTCTTCTTAATATTCTGGTCGGACCCTAACCGACGCCGGTCGGTTAGGGTCTCCTCAGACTGACCCTGACCAGTTAGGGACCGAGGGACAACTGAATAAGATGGAATATCGGACATTAACCGGGGCTCAGGGGTTAGACCGGACCCTAACCGGTTAGGGTCGACCCTAACCGGGAATCAGTCTCTAACCGTAACATATCCACTCTTCACACAATAATCTGTGCAGTGTGAAATTAAATGATTAAAATTAGACTTGCCTAGAATAGACATCTCTGTCAGATTCATGAGGTGGTGTTCCATATTTTCTTCTAAGTTGAAAATCATTTTCCAACTAGTCAGCGCAAGGAAAATTTTAATGGGGGAGTCCTTTTTCTCCAAGCACACTGTGGTAAACCTGGCATTCTCTTTATTGATGGATAAGGTGATTTCACCAAAAGAGAGGGGCTCCAGCTCGGATCTGCTTTCCAGTGCATTAAATACATGCATTTGCACTTCTCGAGACATAATAATATTGAGCTCAGCTGGACTCATTCTGTGATAGAGTCGATTACCATTTTTATTGGTTTCACTCAAAATTAGGACGAAGGGGGCAAAATCATTGGCTGCGTCCAAACCAAGGCGAATAGTTTTAGAACCATTCTTAGTGAGTGCAAAATCTCTTGGAATGCACTGTAGGGCAGGGTGCGATAACTTAACGTAACCAATAACTTAACGGAAATTCGGAAGATACCATTACTGCCGTTATTTTAATTTTGTTTGTTAATGTTATTAACAAATATAACAAAAGATTGAAACATTACCGTTAAAATTATACCCATATCTTTTCAGATAGAGCAATAACGGTTAATAGCCCTTAACGTTAATTCATAGTAACAATAATTGTGGATAAACATTTAAACGGTTATAAAAGATAACATTTTGGAGTTGTACGAATCGTTTTGGTTTAGCAAAATAACGGTTATTCCTTAGTAACGATAATCCTGTAGCAAAAATAACGGTTAAACTTCATATCAATACCAATATTCTTTTTAACGTTATCTTTGTTAGGATCAGGGGCGGATCCAGAGACGGGTTGAGGGGGGGGGGATGTCGCAGAAGTTGCCTACCTACAAGGGCAAAGTGCGACTTGTTGCCTACCTGTCAGGTGTCAGGTGGCTTCGCCGCCCTCAGGGTGGAGGGGCGGGGCGGGGCGACGCCCCCGTCACCACCCCTGGATCCACGCCTGGTTCTGGTTAGGATTCTCTTTCGACGGTTTTACTAGTGCTGCTCTGCTAGTATTAATTTATGATGCGCCTGTGCGAGGATAGAAGCCTCCACCACTTCGCTTGCCCGCCACGTTAATGTGTACTCGAATTTGCAAATGTTGTGTGCGTCTGAGGTTGTGAACACTGCCGAACAGCAAGATGCGGGGTACTATTGCATAGCAACCGTTCGGCGAGAGAAAAACCATTGCAACGGAACGACTTGTATGTAAAGTAACGTTTTGTTTGAATAACTGAACTGGTGCCTTGTGATTGTGAGTCGAGAAAACCAACGACATTTCAAGAAGAAAAATGAAGATTCCCTTAAACGGAGGTACGTGTATTAGACATTTTATTTGTTTGTTGAGATTTCTGATTCCTGTTTCATATTCCATATTGCAATGTAACTGAGAGGAAACGAACGAACGACAATGCTTGCTATTTCATCATTTAATTTATCCCTCAGGAGTAGATTTGATAAAAGACAGGTTTTGAATCAAAATGAGGTACACTATTGGTGTTCATTATTTCATTTCAACAATAAACTTTGAACTTAATTAACAAATCAAAAAATTAATTTATGTCAGACTAGAGACAAGTTCATAATTTTATTTTAACAATAAACTTTGGACGAAATCAAGAAATCAAAAAATTAGTTTATGTCAGACTAGAGACAAGTTCATAATTTTATTCCAACAATACACTTGTAACTAAATTAACAAATCAAAAAATTAATTTATGTCAGACTAGAGACAAGTTCATAATTTTATTTCAACAATAAACTTTGAACTAAATTAACAAATCAAAAAAATAATTTATGTTACACTACAGACAAGCTCATAATTTTTTTTCAACAATAAACTTTGAACTAAGTCAAGAAATCAAAAAATTAATTTATGTCAGGCTAGAGACAAGTTCATAATTTTATTTTAACAATAAACTTTGAACGAAATCAAGAAATCAAAAAATTAGTTTATGTCAGACTAGAGACAAGTTCATAATTTTATTCCAACAATACACTTGTAACTAAATTAACAAATCAAAAAATTAATTTATGTCAGACTAGAGACAAGTTCATAATTTTATTTCAACAATAAACTTTGAACTAAATTAACAAATCAAAAAAATAATTTATGTTACACTACAGACAAGCTCATAATTTTTTTTCAACAATAAACTTTGAACTAAGTCAAGAAATCAAAAAATTCATTTATGTCAGACTAGAGACAAGTTCATAATTGTATTCCAACAATACACTTTGAACTAAATTAACAAATCAAAAAATTAATTTATTTTAGACAAGAGACAAGTTTTCTAATAATTATGCAATTCACTCTAATTACTTTTTTTTCTTTTTCAGCAGGTCTGGCACCAATTCAGCCAGCAAATCGCTGTTTGCGTGCAGGAATGCCACGTCATCCACATGCTGTGCTGAGAGGTTGTACCTCTGTGGGCGAAGGATGAAGCGGAGCACCGAGAAGAGGCGCTCCACTGATACCTGTGTCGCCGGTATGCAGAGCACAACAAGGGCCAGCTCGTAGAGCTCCGGATGGGTAAGTCTCTTCTCTCCCCAGTACTTAAAAATGTCTTCCTTTTCAGGAAGCGGGACTGCATTCCTGTCATGCTCGTCAAGAAGGGCACGCAAGGCGGCACGCTTCTCAGCCCTGGCGCGGGCACCTGCACTAGCACCTGACGTCGCTGACGATGGCCCTGCAGCCGCCAGCCGCTCCCGGTTCCTTCGCTGCAGCAGGCGACTGAACAGCGACGCCCCGACGTCATCGTCGCAGGCACGCTGCTGGGGCACTGACTCGGGGTCGTCCACTTCCTCATCGCTGTTGACATCCCCGGGCGACAGGGTGGGGCCCCGCACCAACTGTATGCGGTCGTAGAGCTCCATCAGGTACTTCTTCGCGTCCAGGACCTGTTCATGGCTGAGCAGCGCCATGAAGCGGGGGTCCAGGAACACTGCCGCATTTAAACTAGGGTAATGGAAGAGGGGCGACAGCCTTTCCCCTCTCGCGCGGTCCCTGTACTGCACCGCCTGCGCCCGCTCTTCCATGGCCTTGAGCAGGTCGTCGCAGAAGGTTGATGAGGATGTGGATGAGGCGCTGCGCTCTTCTAGCGTCAGCTTGACGCCGCTCCAGATGGCGTAAAACTCGCCGAGCGTTACGTCTTCCCTCTGAAGCAGCGTCGTCGCTTTCCTGGCGGCAGCTAGATCCTCCATCAACTCTTCCACGGCGTCCCACTGGGCGTCAGTGAGGTCATAGCGCTGGCGCTCGCTGGAGGACTCCCATTGCATGGTGAACCTCACAAAATTCTGGAGGCGCACGACGCTGGACAGCATGTCATACATGCTGCCCCAGCGTGTGCACACATCCAGCTTTGGCAGTGGGAGGTCCGCATCATGAAGTTGACGCACCTGAGGAGAAAAATACAATAATTTGACAAAAACTGTAAAAAATGTAAAATTTTAACAAAAAAGTAATTTTTAAGAAAATGGGAGATCCTTCTTATGAGCCGCAGCGCAGCTTTTTATTAGTTATGACAGGATTTATTGCTTCTAACAAATCAGAGCAGCTGAATTATGGAGGAAAAGCTCAGTTTGGTACAGAGAGTGCAACCATTTAAGCAATTTAATTTTCAAGCTTGTGCGCAAGGTTGTGTCGCAACCAGTGGCATTAAAATATTGGGCCCAGTCTTGATTTTTTTTTGTTACCAGACAGGGAGACAGGCTTCAGATTGACACAGAATAATTTTGAAATCTGTTCTAGTACAGTTTTTATCAACATTTCATTTTGTTACACATTGCCCTCTTAAGTTGCCCCAATTTTAAGAACAAAATTGTTGTTAAAGACTATTACTAAACATTTCAAAATAATCCTGTGTCAATCTTAAGCCTATCCGGTAACAAAGAAGTCAAGATTAGGCCAGTTACATAGTTACTGGTTACGACAAAACTTTCTGCGTAAGCTTGAAAATAAAATCAGTTTAAATCTATGAGCTGCATAGATGTTGTTTTACAAGAAAAAAACTAAATCAAAACAGCGGTAGGATCTGCCATTTTAAAAACAAAAGTGTTTATTTTTTTACAGACAAAAAAGTAAAAACTTTTGTTTTTAAGCCTATTTTAAACTCACCTGGGTTGGATTCAGTAGGAACTTAGCCAGTTTCCTGAGAGCCTTGATGGCCTCTTTCAAGGATCCCTCCGCAGTCGCCAGTTCATCGTCGATGGCCAGCTGGAGGGTGTGGGCGGCGCACCTGATACTCTGCAGGATAAAATCATCCTCCTGCGGCTCAACTGCAGTGTCAATCCAAGAGTCGTCAACGTTCTCTTCAGCCGGACCAAAATTGTCTTCCTCAGCTTCGTCGTCTATCTCCATCAGTAATTTTCCAGCTAGGATGTAATTGGCACCACTGTCCGAAGTGAACGACACAATTTGTTTCGGGCGGATGCCAAACCTCTTCAGAACTCTGCGTAGTAGGGACTTGAGGTTCTGAGCATTTGCGGCGTCCAAGAGCTCCTCTACTGCTAGTGTCACCACCTTTGGCTTGCCATTTTGCTCAAATTGAATGTTTATCCCAACAAAATGCCGCCGCCCCTTGCTGCAGCCATCTACTTTCAGGGATACCATTCGGTCCTTAACTATGTCAGCAACCTTTTTCCGAAGTTTCTCAGCCACATCATTGATTTTGCCACTGGTAGTCTTGGCAGAAATAGAGACCCTGCGAAAGAAATAAAATTATTGTTATTTTCATTGTCAAAGTCACGCCATCATCATCCCTCCCGCAAACTGCGTGGCGGACACGCCGCACGCCGCCGTCCCCAAGGCCAGGCCGCCACCCTGGCCGTGTCCGAGTCCCCGTCCTGTGCCGTGACCTGACCGTCTGACCAGGCCTCGCCGCCGTGGACATCGTAGCCGTGTCCGCGGTGCCGGGCGCGGGTCGCGGCTGCGTCAACGGCAACGCCGGCGCCGTAGCCCGGCCCCGTCCCCAAGGCTATGACAGGCTGGCCGTGGCCAAGTCCCCGTCCCGAGACCTGACCTCGCCGCCGTGGACATCCCAGTCGTGTCCGCGGTGTGCCGGCCGCGTGCGCAGGCCGCGCCGTCGACGCCGCACCGCCGCCGTCCCCAAGGCCAGGCCAGGCCAGCCGGGCTGCCTGGCCGTGGTCAAGTCCCCGTCGTCCCAAGACCCTGCCCCTGACCAGCCGCGTCCACGCGGTGCCGGCCGCGCGCCGGCCGCGGCCGCGCCGACGGCAACGCCCCCGCGATGCTCGAGGCCGCCGTGGGGGGCTGCCTGGCCATGGCCAAGTCCCCGTCGTCCCAAGACCCTGACCAGCCGCGTCCACGCGGTGCCGGCCGCGCGCCGGCCGCGGCCGTGCCGACGACAACGCCACCGCGATGCCCGAGGCCGCCGCGGCTGAGTCCCTCTCCCGTCCGTGACCTGACCTCATCGCCGTGGACATCGTATTCGTTTCCGCGGTGACGGCTGCGTGCCGGCCGCCCACAACGCCGCCGTTCAAGGTCATCCTGGGCGGCCGTGCCTCCGTCGCCCACATGATCATCTAAGCCCAGCCCCAGCTCTGCACTATGAAACCAATACTGTAGCTGCAGCCAAGTTGTCGCAGGCGCTTACCTTTCTGAGGCTGGCATCGCGTCGATCATTGGCTGTATTATGTCTTGGAATGCCGAGTAGTCCAGTGTCCGAAAAGCAAGTCCGTTTTCAGTAACCAACCGGAGGCAGTGCAATTGTAGTGCTTGACTGCAGTGTCTGACAGGACAGTTTGGTGCTCTTGGCGGCAGACGAAGACGAGCCGCTGATTTCGTCACTCTCTTCCTTTACCCTTTTGTGAATCTGAGGGTGATGCGCCTTCAAATGGCTCATCAAATTTCCGGCATGCTTTCCCTGCAATGCAAAGATTGTTGTGAACGTTAATCTCTATCAAAGTTCCTTCAAACGCAACAAACTATTTACAAAAAATACCTACAGGAACGGTCGGACGTTTGCACCCTGTCACGGTGCAGCTACTTGCATCCAGGTCTTCGGAGTATTTGAAGAGCGTATGTGCTGGATGTTGCGCAAAGCCAGCCGGTCGCCCTCGTCGCTTCCTTGGAAACAACTCCACCACCTCAGCTGATTCTGGTGATGGCGAAGGCCCTGAGCTTGAGCTTGCTGAGGAGGACGAACCAGGGCGAGTTCCCTCCCCATTAGGGTTCTCGACGCCTGAACCGTCGTTCATAGCGACTTACTTAGAGTACAGAAGGGACAGCGCCCTATTCACTACCACACACTTCACTTCACTAAACAAAACTGCACTGTCGTGTCGTCGTCGTCGGCGGCGGCGGCCAGCAGCACCGAGTCCGAGACCGAGCGGAGGGAGCGGAGCCAGCCGTCAACAATACCACGTCGTCAACAACAAACTCTCTCTGTCCAAAGTGTTCGATCGAGCACACCCTTCTCGCTGGGCAACCTACCGGCCAGCCACAGCCAGCGCCACCAAGCCGCCGTGCCGTGCGTAGCCCAGCCTGGCCCTGGCCGGCGGCGAGGTTGGCGCGGCGCACCGAGAGACCAGCTCGCCTCAGGTGCAGGTGACGGCGACAGGCTCGGCCTGCCGAGCGATCCCGAAGAGTAGTTTCGCCGCTCTGTCTCGCTCGCACTTGTGAGTGCGACAGAGACACAGCGACGAAACGATTCGCAGGCCGACCCCTGGACGGTGTCTTCGTCTTCCTTCACTTCCTCTCCTTCTCCTCCTCTCTGTGTCTCGATAAAGTGCAGCGTGCAGCACAAAGCGTGTGCTTGCGGGTGCGGGAGGCGCCGGCGCCGCGGCAGCGCGGCACTTCCCTACGGTCAGCGGCGGCCCCGCGCCGCGCGCGCTGCGTGCGATGGGATGGGGTTGGTCCTTCAGCCCCCCAGCCCCAGCCAGCCCACGCGCGGATTCGGGGAGGGGGGGGGGGCAAAGGATTCCCCCCCCCCCGAATGTCCCTAGATAACCACCTGAAAGACAGGTAAAAAGCCACACTTTGCCCCTGTAAGTAGGCAAAAAGTGCTACTTGACCCCCAGGCCGCCTCTGGATCCGCCACTGAGCCAGCCAGCCGCTGACAGCCCGGCCGGGCGCCGGCACAGTGCACACAGTGCACACGCGCATGTCAGTGGATTAGGGAGGGAGAGTAACTCATGACGTGATGATGCACCAGAGCCGGGCGCGACCGCGGCTGTACTGCACTTGTGTTTTTGAACCGTTCTGCCTTGTTTCTGTATTAAATTCATGAATACTTTGCAGGGCAATTGCACGGGAAACCTATTGGTGCATGTCAAGAGACACCACCCGGGCCTCTACGAGGAGGTGCTGGTGCTTCTGGACTTGGCCCATGCCCATGGAGCCCATGGAGGGCCCCCGCCGCCGTTGCCAGTCCCAGAGTGAAGCTGCTGCTATGCTACTGCTGCCTTTCGTGTGAAGTCCTTTCTTCAAAGCAATTAAATAAAAACGCATTGGAGGTTGAAGGTTTTCAATTTCTACTTTTTATTTTTTCTCGCCGTCCCGCCGTCGCCGTCCACGGGCCACGCCATGCTATGCTTTGGTGGTGGTGGTAGTGGTGGTGGCGGTGGCGCGTGGCGTGGCCGTGGCGTGGCCGTGGCGTGGCGTGGTGGTTTTGGCTAGGGCTGGCTGGGGGTTGGGGGCCCTTCACCATCACATCACACACCACTACCACCGGACCAGCTAGGGCGGAGGGTGGAGAAATCAAGCTCGCTCAGATTCTGTACTCGCATCATAAATTAATGCTAGCGTTACCAGAGCAGCACTAGTAAAACCGTCGAAAGAGAATCCTAACCAGAACCAGGCGTGGATCCAGGGGTGGTGACGGGACGGGGGCGTCGCCCCGCAACGCCCCTCCACCCTGAGGGCGGCGAAGCCACCTGACACCTGACAGGTAGGCAACAAGTCGCACTTTGCCCTTGTAGGTAGGCAACTTCTGCGACATCCCCCCCCCTCAACCCGTCTCTGGATCCGCCCCTGATCCTAACAAAGATAACGTTAAAAAGAATATTGTTATTGATATGAAGTTTAACCGTTATTTTTGCTACAGGATTATCGTTACTAAGGAATAACCGTTATTTTTGCTACAGGATTATCGTTACTAAGGAATAACCGTTATTTTGCTAAACCAAAACGATTCGTACAACTCCAAAATGTTATATTTTATAACCGTTTAAATATTTATCCACAATTGTTGTTACTATGAATTAACGTTAATCCTTTCACAAATGTTTGCGGTTATTGGTTGTAACTTTAATAAATAATATAAGCGTTATTTCCGTTATTTTGGTTAAGTTATCACACTCTGCTGTAGGGGAAATTCTGCGGGGCAGGGCTTTTCTTTTAGGGCCACTCGAATCGACATTTGTTGGGTATATGAAATACTTTGTGTTGAATCATGGCAAACATGTTGGACAGCGAAACAGGACATTAATGCAGACCAGCTGTTTTTGAAACCAGAATAAAATGTAGAGTATCCGAGCAGTATTTTGTGCAAAAATAATTGTGAGGTTTAGTTTTCCAAAAATGTATATTATAACATTGTCATGTGAGTTTCTTTCGAATTAGTGAACTATATGTACAATTTGTCTTGTATGCAATGTAGCAGTAAATAGTATCATTTGTTGACTTTATACTAATAGTTTAAACTGTAAGAAGGAAATTATCTGAGAGAAATTTTATAATAGCCTGTCTTACAATATCTACTCCAACCTTTTTAAGTGAACTTTGTCTACGCTATTCAAAGCAGATGGTCCAGCAATTCTTAACTTTTCATTTACATCCATAACAGAAAAGCCATATTTTATAGTAAACTTCTGTAGTGTGTTGTTAAAATCATCAACATTTACAACAGCTGAATTTTCATCTAGTAAAGGACAGGGTAGAATTGTTAGAATAGTCACTTCACCAACAATTTGACCAAGAGTTTTCATCAATTTTCTTAACCTTACTTGAATTTCATTATTGATTGCACGTGTGGAAAGTTTATTCTTACAAAATTGGATTAGATCATTTGTGCCAGCCATAAAAAAACAAATTTTGTTTTGGTAACAAGTTTGTGTTATAGTGTGCGATTGTAAGGGACTTGGAGGGAAAGGATGAGTCAGAGGTCTCGTAGAGACAGGAGCGTTCTGTATTGACAGTAGGTGACCGTGTACAGAATGGTAGCGGCTGCTTGGCAGCACGCGCTTATATTACAGGAGCAGAAGAACATAGGGAAGAACAAGAGTAGAGAGTGGGCGTGCATGGCCAATGGTATGGTGAGGCTAGGGTATTTAGGGGAAGAACAGTAAGAAGAAGAATACTAGGTCCTGGCCAGGATCCTTAGGGCAGTGGTAGTAAACATAGGGGAATGACCGCTAGTAAGCCGTGCTCTGGTTATGTTCTCTATTGATCATTTCACAACACCACTCCCTCCTGAACAAAGAAACGAAGTTTCTCAAAATTTTCTACCATGCTTTTACGAACCCAGCTTTGACTTAGTTTGGAGTTTTTACACTGTTCAACTCTTGGAATTTAAACGCTTAAACCTGACTTCCCACTCTCTCACTTAATTTGCGCAATCTTGTTTTAATTAAATTGTCCGATCGAATCTTTTTCTTGTCGTGTTCTTTCTTGTTCTTGTCTTGATAACTGCCAAGCGTTGACTGGAACTGATGCTACAAAGGCTTGCGTCACCATAACACCGCACGGTGCCAGGCATTAGGGGGTCCAGGCCTAAGCCCACGGTTCAGCGTGATGTTAAAAAAATAAAAATAAAGAGTAGTTGGCCTTTAACATGCAGCATGCCAGATGGAGTCCTCGTCTCCAAACGGATGTTACAACCGTTGTCACGATTTGCAACACCGCGTGAAGTGGCGATGTTCCGCCTGTGGGCCAACCAAAGATTGTGTTAGTTTTGATGAGGCTCCAACTGAAACAAACAGAAAACACTCTACACAGTTTTGCGCTTTAAAGTATCCAACCCCTACTCTGTTTGGTTGGTTTTGCCTGGCGCCTGTCCTAACTAGCTAATTCCTACTCTAAAGGCACCTTGAAATCTAAGAAGTATAACTAGCTGTTCGCTAGCGGGAATACTTAACTCATGGGACTACTCCTCGCGTGTAGACTTGGGCTCCTGGACTGGTGTGACGTCATCCTTCAAGGTCTGGATAATTTCCAAGGCGGCTGCCAGTAACTGCTCAGGGGTGAGCGTTCCATCCAGGACATGTACTGGGTTGGTTTCCTCTCGTAACAGCCAGGTGTCAGTTAGGTCATGCAGTAAGTTGAGGTACTCAACAGTGACACCTGCCTCTTCCGTGCGGCCTCAATGGTTTAAACGTTGGTACGCTACAGCCGGGGGTGTGCGTACATAGATGTAGTGAATCGGTCGACGAGTTGGCGGCCCGCCAATGGCGGGGCGACAGCGTCACGTAAGACCCGTAATATAGCCATGTGCTGTTGGCTAATGGCCTTCATTTCAGCTAGGGCCTGTGTGGATACTCTCAGTGAACATTGAGGCGAACGTTCCAGGACAGTCAGTCTTTCCGGGTGATTAGCCAGCATGCGAGTGGTGGGTGGAGGGTGGGCAGGAGGCCACGGCGCCGGGGTGCCTCGGGGGTGGTGGGGGCAGGGGGGCTGGCGACAGCGGCCGCACACGCCTCGTCCTCCTCCCCAACTTCATCTGAGCTGATGTCCTGAAAAGAAAAAAATACTCAAATTAGACAAATTCAACGCTAGTACGAAAAGAATGGTGCGCACGACAGGAAAAACTTACAATGGTGCAGCTGTCGTAGAGCTGACTGATAAGGCTCTCTTCAGTGCTATCCATAAGATCCTAAAACATAAAGTTAAGTTAGTCGCGAGTTAAAATTTAAAAAAAATGTTTAGGAAACCGAACTTGTTACTTAACCAGTATCTTCGCGGCCACCCCCTCCTCCACCGACGCCGTGCACCACGAAGACTGAGAGGCGGGCGGGGTGGGGAAGGAAGGAGATGGGGGCGGTGGTAGGGGGCCCAGCGGGGATGCCCCGGGGGTGCGCGGCGAGGGGGGCGCCGGCCCCTTCAAAGGGGTGGAAGTCACCATCTCCTGAAAAAGATCGAAAATCATTAACACTTGGCCAGGCATTTAAAATTGTGACTAACCTTGCTTGCCCATCTTCTCAGCTTTATCAGACGATAAAGTGTGTGATGGATGAACAAGGTTTTGCTCGGATCGAGATGTTCGCAACGTATTCTGTTGTTAAAACAACACCAATACAGTGCGATCACCTCTTTCGTTGCATAAATTCATTGGCAACGATTGGACGACGAGTGCGCTGTAAGGAGGGAATTCCCCCCGAGCGCACGACTTACGGAACGCCATCGAGGCAGAACGAACGCAATGCGGGCGACGACGCCGTGAAGATAGGCAACTCATCGTGCCAGGACTGGAACGCTGCGGAGGGGAAAGGGGAGGGAGGCGCGGTGCGAGAGAGACGGAGCGCCGCAGTACAGCCGGGCGTGAGTGTGAGAGAGACAGAGCGAACGGCATGGTGCGACGCGGCGGCTCAAAGAACAAAGACAGGCGGGCTTGCCACCAGCCGGTGGGCGATGAGGGCCGGTGTGGGAGAGAGAGGGAACGAGCGAGAGTGCAGCAGCGAACCCCACAGGGGCCAGCGGGTGCGAGAGAGACAGAGAGGCGACGTGGATAGCTGGGAGCGAGTGAGAGGGGCGTGCGAAAAAAAAACGCAGTGAGTGAGAGAGAGACAGAGCGAGGGACGCCGAGTGGCGCGGTGGCGAGAACAAAGGCAAAGCCGGCCGGCACCGGTTCGCGGCCGGGCCAAAGCGATAGGTTAGAAACGGGGAATACTCACACGGGGATCAAAAATTAAGTCACGCTGGACTTAGTTTTTGATACAGGAACTGCACTTACTTCTGTTAGAAACATGGATTTCTGACTGAAAATCACTGCACTAAGCACAAAATGCTCTAGTTCCCGACCGCACGGGCAGAGCAGAGAACAAAGGACTTGGCGCGGAGGGCAACATGGCGGACCCGGCCGGCTTGGCTTGGTGGCGTCAGACAAAGGATTTTCGCGTTGAATCGGTACTTACATTCTCGTCGAAGAGCGCCCCGGAGACATCAAGTTCCACCGTGTCCCCAGTCACATTCACAACATCCACGTCGCTCTCCGATTCACCGTAATCTTGCAGTAAATCCATGACGGCAAATCGAACGTCACAGGAACGCAACGACAGGACCAAGGGCTGGAACACGAATGGCGGTTCTCGCCGGCTCCACACCGTGCGCGCGGAGTCGAGAGGGCGAGGGGCAGGGCGGTGGGGGAGGGTGGGGAAGTGTTCGGCGGGCGCGGGGCGAAGCGGT
The DNA here is from genome assembly GCA_030522485.1 of Stenchaetothrips biformis. Lineage (NCBI taxonomy): Eukaryota > Metazoa > Arthropoda > Insecta > Thysanoptera > Thripidae > Stenchaetothrips > Stenchaetothrips biformis. Next base: position 4,210,691 of record CM060101.1, read on the forward strand.
AGGGGAGGATGCGGTGGGCACAGCGGGTGCGGGGCGAGGCGGGAGGAAGGGTGCGGGGGAACTCGCGGCGGCGGGGCGCGTTCCAAACTTCGTATCGACAAATCGCCCTCTAAAATTAAAACGTTTCGTAAAACACAGACTTACCTTAGACGTGTACGTGTGTGGGCATTCCCTCGGCGTGTACTTCCCAGCACTCCTCTTCTTCTTTGCGTGCATGTGCGGGAGAGATCGAGAAGTCGATAGATCGCAGCAGACGACATCACGGCGCGCCGCGCAGCGAGGGGATTCCCTCGGCACGGCAAGGCAGCTCACAAGCAGGAGGGAGACTCGCCCATGTCTGAAAATCCAGTAAGCTTTCACTGGATCCAGTTAGAAAGTACTGGATCCAGTGGAATCTTGCCGGATCCAGTTAGGCCTCTCTGGATCCAGTGCCAGTCTTCCTGGATCCCGTAAGACTTCACTGGATCCGGTTAAAGTGTCTCCGGATCCAGTAAGGCCTCTCTGGATCCAGTGCCAGTCTTCCTGGATCCCATTAGACTTTACTGGATCCGGTTAAAGTGTCTACGGATCCAGTGCAGATCTCTCTGGATCCCGTGCGGGCGCCTCTCCATGGATCCGGAAAGCATTGGATCCCGAAGTAGCTCAAGGGATCCTGTATCACAATACAGGATCCTGTGAGAGCGCAATGGATCCGGTATGGTGCACGGGATCCCCTTAAGGAGCACAGGATCCCGTATGGCACAAGGGATCTTTCAAATTGACGAGGCCATAACTTTGGAAGTTTAAGGAATTTTTCAATGAAATTTGGTGTGGAGCATCTATGCTGCATTTCACTAGGCTAGTTTTAATTTAAGGAAAATCCAAGGTATGTTTTCACCTATCTTGTAAACGGTAAGAGATACGTTAAATCTGACAGCGGATTTGGCTAGATCTGTGTTTCGACATCGAGATACCATGCGCTGCACTTGAAGTTGGAGCTTATAGTCTTTATGTTTAGAGTGTTTTAATTTTCATAAGAGATCCCGTACTGCCTTACGGGATCCGGCAGTATCACGCAGGATCCAGCACCACCATGCGGGATCCGGTGTCACAGCACGGGATCCGGTTAAAATAGGCCAAATTCGAACACCCATTTATACTGGATCCAGGAAGTCCAGTACGGGATCCAGAAAAACCTGGATCCCGTAAATGCACTGGATCCAGTACAAATGGGTGTTCGAATTTGGCCTATTCTTACTGGATTTTCAGACATGGGCGCACAGCCGCCAACACCATGCTGACCCACTTGTTGGCGTCCAAGGCCGTCCCCCACGTCAAAGCTTAGTACGCCAGCGCGCCGGCAGGGGCGCTCACGTCGCGAGTGGGGCGCGGAGCGTGGACGGTGCGGCAACACCGCCTCGCGGTCCCGGCCCGGCTCGACACGGCGCGTTTCCCCCTCCGGCGGCGGCCCGTGGCAGCGGCAAAATTTAAACGCGTTCTCGGACTCGGCGCGGCATTCCCGGGCGGCGCGCGTTCCCGGACGGTCCCCCGGTGCGGTGGACAAGTACAAACATGACTTAGGTTAGGCTCGCACAAGATGTCAGAATGTCCGACCATGTTACAATGTCCCACCAGGGGCGGATCCAGAGGGGTAGGTTAGGTTGATTGAGGGGTGTCTGGGTAGGGGTGGCTGAGTTTAGGGGGTAGGTTAGGGGTGGCTGGGTTAGGGGGTGGGTTAGGGGTCAGGGGCGGCAAAGATGGCGGCCCCTTAGGTTGGGTTAGGCCCGCCCAAGATGGCGGCTCAGGGGAGGGGAGGGGATGTTACAATGGGCCACCGACGAATTTCATGTTACAATGGGCCACCTTTACTACTTCGGTTGCAGGTTAGGAAATAATGTTGTGGCTACGGCACCTGCCGCTGCTGTTGCTTCTGTTGTTTGCGGTTCTGACTAAATCTGCCAATGTAAGTATATTCAATTTCACTCACATCAACCTCAAATAACCTCACAAATGAGGGGCACTTAATTCATTCTGTTAAGGTTCTACAAATGAGTCCGCGTGGGGTACCTCAAAACTTGAAGCATTGCAATAATTTTTCTAAATCTTCTGCCTCAAATTGAGGAGCCAGAGCTTTCAGAGAATTTCAAAGTGCTGAAATATTAACTTTTTATACCTTATTCATTTGCATTTAACGCTCAATTTAAGTATAGTCTCTTTCCCCATAAAACTGTAACAGAACTTGAAACCCGCAGGACTTGATATACACACGCACAGATTTAGAAAAAACAATACTTAATCTGCAATGTTATTGTTTAGGTTGATGGTTCTGCTGCTAATGGCTCGTCTCCTGATGGCTTTTCTGGTGATGGCTGTCGTGCTGATGACTCTGCCGCTGCTGGCTTTGCTGCTCCCAGCTCCCAGAGCTCCTCCCAGTCACATTACATTGCCAGTGCTGACGATCCAGGTTCTCAGGCCAGTGTCTCTTTTCCTTCCCAATCTATGCATCACTTTCCTCGGGTACATATTGCCAGTATTTTTTTGATTTAAATTAGAGGTATTCACTTTATTTAGAACGTTTTCACTCTGTTTAATTTGTGGCCCTGTTTCAGCTTGCAGCGCAAGGAGTTCTAGCTCAATCTAGCCCTGGACTCAGACCTGGCTCTTACCGATACCACGCTGATGATGGATACTTCTTCCATAGACAAAGAGCTTCGGGTGGGCGTGTCTTTCTTCGCTGTGTGTTGGCCCGAGCTTATCCTCCATGTGGTAGTCGGGCTTCCATGAATGAGGACCTATCTGATTTCATTCAACTGGGTGCTCACAACCATGGCCCTGATCAGTGGCATGTAAGAGTGCAGCAGCTCAGAAACCACCTCATGGATGCGTGTAGGGCACGGCCCAATGTAAGAGTCGATATTATATATCATGAAGTTAGCCGCAAGTGAGTGTTTGTTTTTATTATTGTTCTTTTATGACTGCCCATCACACACAAGCTATATAGTTAAATGACTTCTTTTGTTTTGCTAATTTCAGTTTCCCAAGAGATGTCTCAAGCAGGGTTTCATTGCTTTCTATGCGGCCCTCCATGGTGCGCATTCAAAGTGAGCATAGACCAAACATCCCCCATACATTTGATGAACTGCATGCCCTCTTAGAACACCATGATGAACTAAGGCAGTTTCTGGACAGGGAAGAAGATCTGTACCGAGGTTGCACTGGTGTTGAAGGTCACCGCTCCCTTATCTTTATGTCCAATCGAGTGATTGATGGGTTTGGTCCCATTAGACATCTATTTTGTGATGCTACATTTTATGCAAGGCCAAACAATCCAGCATCGGCTCAATTGGACACCATTGTGTCAATGAGAGACAATCACACTCTAAAAAAAATCAGTTCAGAATTTTGTAACATGGTTACGCAGCATTTTCAATAATGTATGTTACAAAAATTTGTATCATGATGGATACAATTTTTTTCTTTGTAACTTAGTTACAGAATTTAGTAACAGCTACAAAATTTCTGAACAGTTGTTATTCTTGCCACACCTAGCTTCAAAATAAAATATTAGGTCGAACCTAGTCCCCTAGGTTCTGATGAAAAGTCCTTTTCGCTTCTTATGAGAATCAACTCTCTCAGAAACTCTGAGATGTCGGGAATCGAACCTCAGATTCTGACTCATTGACCCGCCACGATACCATCTGCGCTATGCGACCGGCGTGGAGGGAGTGGCGCAGGAGGCCAGTGAGGTGAGGCGCGCGCGGTAAGGGACGGAGGCCGTACCTAAGAGGCATACACGAGACTGAACCTTTGATTTAGAGTCGGGGAAAGTCTATACGAAAACTCACTAAGAAACTTGTCTATAGGCCCTGCTGTTCAATTTTTGTCGTTAAAACATTTTTGTTTGATCTCTGATACAAAATTTAGTCACCAGTTACAATCTTCTGTAACAGAAATGATAATAACATAATTTCGCAACCTTCGTGTTACTAATTTCTGTAACGAGGTGCAAATGATACATTTTTCTGTAACCCGCACATATGTTACAAAATTCTGTACCACATATACAAATTTTCGTAACCAATGCAGGTGATACAAAATCCTGCCTCAAGAATGATACAAAATTCTGTAACTTTTTTTAGAGTGCATGTGAGTGTCTTTTTAACATTTTTTTAGTTTTGGTTGTCATATTTAAACTCATTTTAATTATTACATTTTGTTTTAGGTGATTCCTATCTTCCATGCACTGATGGAGTCAAGGTCACAATTAGCATACAGGAACCTCTTTGCATTTTTCCGGCTGCACGCACCAAATGTTGATCCAGACTTCATTATCTGTGATTTCGAAATTGCCCAAATGCAGGCGCTACAGGAAGAGTTTCCACTCACCCGACTAACTGGATGCCTATGGCATTATGCAAGAGCTGTGTGTCGAAATGTTCGGTCACTAGGTTTGCATGCCCTGGTCAGGGACAACGATAATGCCAGGCGCATTGTAAGACTAAGCATTTCCATTCCCCTTGTACCAGCTGGAAGAATCCAAGAAGCCCTAAATGCAGTTGTGATTGAATCAAGGAGGCTTGGTCTGTTTGAAAACTTCCAAGAATTCTTCGACTACCTTAGGCGCACAAGGATTGTAGGTGTTGGTGCTCACACACTTTCTGTTTTTTGAGTACGCCACCGTACCAATAATGTCGCCGAGTGTCATCACCGTAATATAAACTCCAGGCTTGTGAGGAGGCCAAATATATGGCGGTTTCTAGGTACATTTTCGTCACTTTTTGTGAAATTTTAGACATATTCTATGTTTCTAATTATTATTTTTTCTCTTTTAGAATTGCTTTCTTAAAATGAGGATACAGCTTGGAGGGATCTTGGGAGAGTAGAACAGGGTTTAGCTCCAAGTCGTGCAAGACGTGCTTCAAGCTTGCTAAACGATGCAAGAATACGCTCTTGTAGTCGACAATTAATGCACAGGGAAATGGATCTGCTCCATTTTTTATCAACTGTATCATGGCACCTTGACCCGACCATGTGGGACATGCTAATGGAGAGGGAAGTACCATATAGACCTCCTTCCCCAGAACGGGGTCCTGCTCCAGCCAGTCAAAATACTTTGATGAACAGCCGTGCAAGAACTCAATCCAGTCATTGGAATAATGTGAATGTGAGTATGCTGTATGACTGAAGAAGTTTGTTTGTTGTATTAATTTTTAAGAAAACTCTTAATACTGGAGCATATATGAATTGTTCATAGCATTTGTTTTTCTGTCCTCTTTTTCTATTGAGTTGCTTTGCTGAGCAGTGGTGTCCTAGACTGGAAGGTCTTACCCCTTCTCCTTTTCTTACATGTTTACATGTTTTTTTAGGACATGTGCCCTGATAGCGACCCGGACTTTAATCAGCAAATGTACGACCAGCATGCCCAGCCTATCGGGAGTGTATCCAACCATGAGTTGGGCAGTAGGGGCAGGGTGGGGGGGTGGGGGCTTACGCTTGCCGTCCCCGCGACAGTGCCGGCCGCGCAGCCGCCGCGCCAGCCAGCGGGCAGCTGCCCCTCCACCCCTCCCCCCCGTTGCATGGGCCACGCCGGCATTGTTGCCGCAGAGGTCCGCGGTGCGTATAGTCCGACTGCTCCTAGCAGCACCCGGTTTAGGTCGCCGGGCGGCGGCGGTTGCGGGGTGGCTGGCGGGTGGTCCGTATCGTCGCACCTGTGATCGGTACCTTGCTCTCTCTCGCTTGGGACCGCCGCGGGGTGAACGTTTCAAGTTACCCCTTGGAGCAGCAGCAGGCTGCTTCCGCACATCGCTTTCGTCCCTCTGTCGCTCTCGCACCTATACGGGACGCCGCACGAGTGCGACGGAGACAGAGCAACGAAAGCGATGTGCGGAATCACTCTGCAGTCCAGTCCGACTGAAGTGGTAGCGGTCAACAAGTTCCGCCCGCGAGACCGCCGCACAGTGGGCCATAAGACCGGCGCAGGCGGCCGAAACTCTAGACGCGTTTGGAGCTAAATCGGACTCGAACCGGGCGTGTGACCCCACCAATGGATTGCTCTCCGAACGAGTAATCCATAAGCGGGTTAACACGAGCGGTTCGAGTCCCACTTAGTGACTCTGGAGCACAAAACGCGTCTGGAGTTTCGGCCGCCTGCGCCGGTCTTCTGGTCCACTGTGCGCCGTTCATAATGGAGTCTTGCTATTAATACTTTCGGAGAAATAGGTGCAATTGGCAAAAATTAGTCAAAAGTGGTAAAAACTTTCCCGGGCCAAAGAATCGGTGACCACGCGTGTGGTCACGTGGCAGTGAACGTATCTAACATGTTAAGCCATAGGTTTCAACAAATTTTGACAACTTTTGTAAATTTGTCTGAATTTTGTGAATTTTAATAGATTTTAATGAAATTCAACGAATTTCATTAAATTTTATTGAATTTTGTGAATTTTAATGAATTTTAATGAATTTTGTGCATTTTAATGGATTTTGTGAATTTTATTGAATTTTATTGAATTTCTATGAATTTTGTGAATTTGAATTTCAGTGTACATTTTTTTTCGAAGTTATTTCCCCTTGGGAAGCCTGGGAGAGCGTTTCTTTTGGCTGGTTCCTTTGGCTTCTCACAATTTTCAAGGAAGGTACAGCTGGCTTTACTGGAAATCTTAAATCACGCTCTTTGCTGCAGCCATCCAGAGAAGAATCCTGTCACCAAAAAAAAAATAAAAATGAATGCAATAAGAAATAATAATCTATGCAAATCCTTGTCATCCTACACTTCTGGTATAAGGGGAGCTGGAACCCGTTTGTTATTCCAGGGAGTTTTTGTTTCATTCTGCTGAAGACTCATATCAACAGGTTAAATATATCTGGATCACTTTACTGGATAGTAAAAGCATAAACGTTGATTCTTCCTTCCTGAATAAATTGCACTGCAGGAAAAAACTACGGAAAGGACTGTTAATTTTTTTCACAGCTTTCCTCCATACTTTAAACTACAGTGGTCTCCGTCTTTTGACAATAGAAATCCTACAGGCTCCTCCAAGCAAGCAAAACTTGGAGTTTGTATAGTTGCCAGCTGTACTTAATACTATTAAACTAAAAGGAATATACTTCTGATTCTTTGTTTCTCTTAGTTTTGCCCTGCTCAAAGCACTTAATAGGTACAACACAGCTCCTACCTCGCACTGATAATGCTTTCCCAAAAGCACTTAAAGAACAATTTTTTTCTGTTACCTTAGCAAATTAACTGTCCCCAAAAATTGAGTGAAAATGTAATAAGCGATGAGTCTGATGAGCTATGGTAGCACCATTAGAAAAACACCGGAGGATTTCTATTGTCAAAAGACGGAGACCACTGTGGTGTGAAGGACGGAGGAGAGCTGTGAAAAAATTAACAGTACTTTCCGTAGTTTTTTCCCCCAGTGTAAGCAATGCCCCTTTAAGTTTAGACTAATGTTATTGTGCACAAATGCCTTGTCCTCTAAATGGTCATGCTGGGAAAATTTAACATCTGATGTACTTGACCGCTCACCTGAGAGGCTGCGTTACTATCTTCAATAATGACCTCTTGAGATGACGGTGAAAGTGTCTTTGGTGGCGCCAGTAGCCTGCTGTTTAGAGGCTTATGATACAAAGTATCATTGTCTAGCTGCAATGGCTGCAGAAAATAATATTTATTAAAATGATAGGAAATTCCTTAAGCAGGTATACAAATGTAAATTGATGAAGGTCATATTCTCACCTCAGCCATAGTGTCCAATGCTGCTGATGTGCGTTTCAGTATGGACCTGCTGAAACATAAGCTCTTGCCTTTTTTGGTTTTCTTTGGGGAAAGGTGTGGGAAGGCTCCCCCATGCAATCTCTTCTCCATAGGGCTCCTCCACTTCTTGGAGGCAGGACTGTGATTGGTTGGAGTAGGTGGCCTGGACCGCTTAACCATCTGTGAAATCAATCAGAGAGGACAATGAAAACATAAGTGGAAAAAAGGGGGGTTACCACACTGGAATAAGAACTACAGATAAGAATATTACCTTGTTCTCTAGTTGGTAAAATACAATGTAAACACCCTTTAGAGTCGTGAGAGTCTGGGCAGCGTTTGAACATTCTACCACCTGAGTAACATAAAAGTGAAAAGTGAATTGGATTGTTTATCATACCTCTGAGCCCTAACATATAAAAATTAAGGAAAGGACTCTTACTTTACGATCATTCATGACAACACATGAGCCATCGGGGCAGTTGGCCACACAAGTGTAGTGGCCACTGTTTTTTAATGGTCCGTGATGGATTATACAGCTTCGCAATAAACAAGTTGCTGGGCCCACTGAGACTTTGCGGTTCATAACCACTGGTGCTTCGTCCTTTAGGTCATCTACTTTTCTGGCAAATCTGAAGAAATGCAGGGCATGAGTGAAGGGCACAGGTTAAAATTGTGCTTAATCTTACAGACAATTCTTACCTGTCTACAACAACAACCAAATTTTTGGGGTAGGAATAAAACTGCCAAGATTTAGAACACGTATGAGTCTGCCAACAGCTGGAGCACTTATAATCACAGATGGTTTCAATTTCTGAACGAATACCATCTAATCCCTTTTGGATGCTCTTGCCTGCAGTTGGAATCAAAACATTTCTATGACTGCTGTAAATGGTGGATGAAGCAGCACATCCGTGGCAAACACCTAAAAATAAAACATTAATAGCGAATGGAAAATTTATTTTCAACAGTAATTTAAATAAAGATTATAATGTAGCTGCACTTACGCGGCACTGACCTGCTGTTTTCACCCAAAACCCAAATAGGGAATCAATACCCGTTGTCTGTTGAGCACGATAGGAAAGTGGCCTCCTGCAGTGACACATGAAGGTATAAACATTTTGCAGGTGGCATTGTTTGCAGAGTGTAAGGGAAACGGAGAGAAGTTAAACACAGAACACTCACTTCATGGGGTACCGTTCAATTTCTTCTTGAGCAATAGTTTGAAAAACACCTATTAAAAAATCTTGAGCATCCTCCTGCTTCTCTGCACTCAAGCTCTTGTTGATCACTGAATGGGACGAAAAAGTTTTTAAGTAGACCAATAGGTTAAAAACAAACACTGATAAGATGTTATTAGCAGAGAACCATACCTTTCAATTTATTTGCTAAACATTTGTGTGACAACACAGAACCACGTTACATCTGGGAGAGTGTGGTATTGAAGGCGCAACCCACACAGTCACAGTCAAATGCAGAGCCTCTACAATGTTGTACAGAAATAGTCCGTACAAGGGCGATGAAGGGGGGAGAGTGCAAGAGTGCCTGCATAAGAACGCCAGAAAATAATGGAAAACCCGATGGGGTACAAAGTCGAGTCCAACTTAAACATTTCCACAGCAGCACTTACCAGGATAGTCGTATTCATGTAGCAGGAGTTACCCAGATTTAGTAGACCACTGTGCCAGTGACTGACATCACTCCACGATACCTGAATGTTGCCTTTGAAGATTCGCACAGATAGATCTGGTGGATCTGTGTTAAGCCAAAGGTCGACCTGTACCAACACACATCACGATATTGGCATACAACATATAGTCCATAACGATGACAGAATGTAGGATATTGAGGGGTCAGACTGAAATCAATGTAAATACTTCAGAGGAAGTCTTACCTTTTCCATAGTACAGACAGAATTGGATCCCGTAAAAATCTAACCACACACAAAAATTTCAAAAAAAAATAATATCAAAAATAAAAAAAAAAGAAGTAAGTTTAAACTTAAAGATATATGAACGTGTAAATTTTGAAACGTGACATTGCACTGAAGTAAGAAAAGAGGATTCGAAAAAGGAAGGATGTGTGTGAACTTGAGCCCGTAACCTATAAGGTTAGTTCACATCCGTATTTCAGATTTGAACACTGATTTTACTTTCCCCATGTACATAAGTTTGATCGAAACACTTCTTTTAAACTAAAAACACACATTCAGCACCGTCAACTTACATATTTCAGCAGTTATCGACTCATAATATTTACTGAGGCAACCTTTTCGTCTCCGCCAAAACAACAACGAGCAACGGTCGGTGTGCTCCGAACGAACGATTTCTCATACCTTCCGCTGCCACCCCCACCACGCCCACTCAGGGCCGCGCGATGCTCTTTTGTTTCTCCCGAATTCTACGTCACATCCGGTTCGGGATATCTCCGAAGTACCCTATTTTTAACTGATATCTGAAATTAAACAAGACTCTAATAATCCACTGGGTAAAACAATGAAACTCAGACATGGGCTTTGACTCTGGCCGATACTTACTAAATTGGGTGAGCTCTCCATCGCCTGCACCACGGCCTCTTGCCTTTGAAGGAGGTCACCCATGACTCGTTGGAGTTGGCTTATCTCTGCAGTGTCTTTGTAAAAAACAAACAACACTGGTGTAAATTTTATCAGAACTTTCTGATTGATTTTCTGATTTCTGAATGCCAATCAGAAATATCCTGATTTATTTCCTCATTTTTGATTGTCATGCAGAAAAATCCTGATTGACTACCGACTATCAGAAAATTCCTGACTTCTGATTTCCTGATATGTGATTTCTGATAGCCAATCAGAACTTTTCTGATTGGTTTTCTGATTTCTGAAAGTCAATCAGAATTATTTTGCGTTCTAATTCCCACTCGGGAAATCTCTGATTGGTTTTCTGATTTCTGATTGCCATTCAGGAATCAGAAAGGAACATCAGGAAATCCTGATGTGGGCAAAATACAGAGGCCTATAAAATGGAAAGTTTTCATTATTTCGGCTTCAAATTTAGTATATGGCATGTTCAGCAAAATTGGCTAGGGCCATTTTAATTTCAAAGACATCGGTTCATATTTACTGGCATGTAGGGGCCTGATCACGAGCTATCAAAAATCTGACTTAAGATTTGGATCGGACTCAGTTTTTACCCCCCAGAGAAGTTTTTTGTGAGAATTCTACGTATTGTGGCCATTGTAGTGACAAACTGGAACGCCACGGCCGGCCACTTACAGGAGTTGACGGCGACTTCTTCCATCGTTTTCTTCTTTCGCCACTGAAGGAACAGCCAACGCATAAGCTTTCCGCCTCTCTGGCTTTACATACGGTCGCCAAGCTCGATAGCTCGATGCACCGCCTTTCCAAACGTCCCGCGCCAACAATGCAACCTTGCCAGGGTAAATCATGGGCGGGCAACCCATGCCGCCCATGCCGCGCCCCTGGGCCACACCGCATCCCCACCACCTAGGGGCCCTAAACCGCCCGTTCAAGGTGATTTATAATAGTCAAACAAGGGTCGGAGTTTTTAAAAAAAAACACCACTTCTGACATCAGCACCATCAAAAAGATAAAGTTCGACACAAAACACAATACAAAAGATGTACTTTATAATTCGAAAATTCCGGTCGTGTTTCCCTCTAACAGGATCCAAACCTTGGTCTAATACCAAAATATTTATCTTTATCATCATCAGCACCCTCAAAAACATAAGAAACAATGTCAAACTCAAAATAAAAATTTTGGCCCCAACAGGGTTTGAACCCGGGTCAAAACACTCTGATCGGGTCGAAACCAGCATACATCATTCCACAAACGTAAATATTACGGACCAGGCCGAAAACCGATGTAAATCTGAACTTTACTGCTTAAAACCACGACTTGGCGCTGTTTGTTCCTGGAAACTGCCAGTGATGCCATATGGCTACACCTAAAAAATAACAGGAAAAGTGGCGATACAAATCGGCACCCGCGCGAAAGGATCAGTAGTTCAACTGTGGTTGAAACTGCAGTGGCTCATCTGTAGTTCGCTTCTGCAGTTCCGTTTAATTGTATAAAAAGAGTAATCTATTTTGTAGTGTCTACTGCAGTCGGGCATGTGCACGGCAATGGGCTCAAACTGTCCTGTAACTGTATTTTCCCTGCCAGATCCGACTGCATTCAGATGCAAGGTGTGTTTGCAAGTATACTTTTGAACTGTTCTTTGCTTACACGTGAAGAGTATAGAAAGGGACATGGCATATATAGTCATTAGATCAATTTGGAATACATCCGTGAATTATATTTTAAGTCATTTAAAAAGGTGTAAAAGGGCATTTCTTATTGCAATCTGGAAGCCTTTTTACGCCAGGGTCTGATGCCGATATAAATCTTTTAAACTCCTTCAAGTGAAGAAACCTACAACTTCAAAGTAGACTTAAGCGAACTGTTAACATGCCACTAGTATGGTCCACAGTCAGTCGCTGGGTGCAACGTCAGGTTTCACAGACCTGCCGCTAGGTGGTGCTTGGAGCGTCGTGTCCGTTCCCCAATTAGTATTTCCACTCTATGTTTCTAAACAAAACTTTTTCTGTAACTGATTCCATCTGTTGCCTTAGTAAATATCTTCTCAATCCGTTAGCTAAAAGTTTTTAACAAAATATCTCACTGAAGTTGATAAATACGCATTTCCATGTTGCGACTCGATGGCGTCCACGGTCGGCCACGAGGTTAGGTGCACGCACAATCCTCTCCGTCTAAATCGGCCATGACACAGAGAGTCGATGGGCGAAGTCAAAATTCTATGTCTTTCTCCATCCTATTTTTGATTTGTGACCGCTTTGGTCAACGCGGCGACCCGGATTCCCGCGTTTAGTGCCAGTTTCTCAGTTTTGAAGTTGAAATATGGTAGAAGTGAAGTTTGGTGCTGCTCTCGATGTTCAATCCAAACCAGTGTTGAAGTGAACTTTGTACTATTGCTCAGTATTATTATTGACACTGCACTTGGACTGCACAAGTGAACTGCCAAGAACTGGGACCAAACTGCGAAATGGCCCAAAAAACTACTACTTTTTCGGCACTTTGCAAGCAGTTCAAGAGCAGTTTAAGTGCAGTTAACTGCAATCCGACTAGAAACCACCTGCAACTGCTCATCTGCGGTTTGACTGCTTTTTGTGTGAACTTAGAACTTCATTTATTGGTGAGGATTCGACAACATTCGAATAGAATTTCTCCTTGAAAATTATTGTCACACTCAATGTACACCAAATGAAACCTGTCAGGTATTAACAATCTGCATGCTTTCTAAGAGATTGCTTGAGGACGTCCTACGTTCATGTGAACATTAAAAGGTGTTAGAAGAAATGGCTTATCATTGCTGTTATTAATAATTTTTTCAAGAATTGTAACATTAATATGTTGTTTACTTAATGTTTTACTTCAGGTACAGGTCTGCTGTTTTAAGTGCTGCTTTTGATACCCTCACCTTTTAATAGTTGTGCCAATCTAATCCTAATCCTTAAATTCAAATTGAATTGTAAAAGGTCTGTTTTCTTTAGAAGTTCATCTTATTGCTATTGAGCATTAAAGCTGATTTTAAAACAATTGTGTCTTGAATTCAGGAATGTGAGTTAACACGTTCGCTGCGATACGAGAACATGCAACCTCGTATTGGGCGGGCCAAAACTGCGGTACGAGAACATGCAACCTCGTATTTTGGCAAATTGCTATTCTGGCCAGAACGAGAAAACGGGAGTAGACAAAGAAGTGAGGGTAAAAGAATTTTGACCTACAAGATGGCCCGAAAATTTCGGCTGTTGTCCCGAGGTCCTCCGACGATTTTCGTACGAGAACGGTGTTCTCGTACCGCGTTTTGGACAAACGGAATTTACGAGAACGGTGTAGTCGTATCGCAGTTTGGCCAACGGCATTTACGAGAACGGTGTTCTCGTATCGCAGTAAGCGCCATTGCAAAAATGAATTCTCCGCCTACGCACCAAACACGTCATGGACGCGTTGGGGGCCGCCGTCGGAGAGGTAAAGAACGGCAAACGGCGTTGTCCGAGGCCCGGCCAGGTACACCACGCCGTCGAGGAGTCTAGGCGGCACCGCGGCCGTACAGGGCGCCCAACCGCCGTGTCCGAGGCCCGACCGGGTGCACCACGCCGTCGAGGAGTCTGGGCGGCACCGCGGCCGCGGTGCCGCCTTGTCTCCTCGACGGCGTGGTGTACCTGGCCGGGCCTCGGACACAGCCGCTCGGCGCCCTGCTCAGCCGCGGTGCCGCCCGGACTCCCCGACGGCGTGGTGTACCTGGCCGGGCCTCGGACACAGCCGTTCGGCGCCCTGCTCGGCCGCGGTGCCGCCCTGACTCCCCGACGGCGTGCTGTACCGGGCCGGGCCTCGGACACAGCCGTTCGGCGCCCTGCTCGGCCGCGGTGCCGCCCAGACTCCTCGACGGCGTGGTGCACCCGGTCGGGCCTCGGACACGGCGGTTGGGCGCCCTGTACGGCCGCGGTGCCGCCTAGACTCCTCGACGGCGTGGTGTACCTGGCCGGGCCTCGGACAACGCCGTTTGCCGTTCTTTACCTCTCCGACGGCGGCCCCCAACGCGTCCATGACGTGTTTGGTGCGTAGGCGGAGAATTCATTTTTGCTATGGCGCTTACTGCGATACGAGAACACCGTTCTCGTAAATGCCGTTGGCCAAACTGCGATACGACTACACCGTTCTCGTAAATTCCGTTTGTCCAAAACGCGGTACGAGAACACGTGTTCTCGTACGAAAATCGTCGGAGGATGTTGGTTCAGCAACCAAAATTTTTCGGGCACCTTGTAGGTCCTAACTGCTTGTGTATCACTTTCTTACTTACTCCCGTTTCCTCGTTTCAGCTCGAACATCATTTTCCTAATGTACGAGAACACGTGTTCTCGTACCGCAGTCTGGACCTGGAGAAATGCTTCATTGGTCTAAACTGCGATACGAGAACCCCGTGGTCGTATTTTTTTTTTTGGCTGATTGGTATTTTGACCTGATAAAAAGTCGAATGGTTTGTGTCCGAGATTTCTGCGACCAATAGGTTTCTCTGGGGAGTCCTTCGCAGTCTGGGCCAAACCGCCCAAAACCGCGTCGCAGCGAACGTGTTAAGTCTAAATCTGTTGGTACGCAGTGTACTTGAACCTTTCCTGTCTGGAAGAAATTGACATGAATAATAACAACAGCGACACATTGATGCGTTTATCATTGGTTGAAGTCGAATTTAAATCTGATAATAAATTGATCAGAATCCTTTGAAATGATCATTTTTAATCACAGATAAAAGGATGATTTAATGTGAGAGAACATATTGTAAATCATTAAACGATTACAATGTATGTGTTGAACAATATTTTGACCACGTGAATCATGGCTGTTTTCTTTAAGTTTCAATGTTCTCGATTGTGTTTTTTTTATTTAAAAAAACTAAATTAAAATTTGGGAAAGCACAGGTAGCAATTCTTAAGAAGTTATTTGATTCATAACCATAATTTTTTGGGTTACTTGACTCTGTTGAGCATTTGATGGTGGTGAACGTTGGACACAATTATAATTAAATAGTTGTGAACGCCAATTCATTTATCATGTCTCCACAGATAAGGTAAGGACAAATAAAAATTCTGTTTAACCTGAAGTTAATCTCTTCCAATTAAAGTTTAGTTCTTTCCATGAAATTTTTATTTATGTATTGGTGCAAACAAGTAGATTTCTTTCACTGAATTCTTATTACAACCTTAAATTGTGCGACATTGTCTATATGTTGTTGAAATTCTTGAAATGAGGAAGAGACAACATGCAGACAGCAAACAGCTGTGCTGTACTCACAGTCACAGTGCAAGTAAACCATTTCGTTCTATTGACACTACAATTTGAAGTGCAAATAAAGGCACTTGTTGCACATAAAATGTTGGGGCGTTCGAAATGAAACCTTCAATGGATAGGGCAGCGGTCCTCAACCTTTTTCGTGTCGCGACCCCAAAATGGCTGCCAACATTTTTCGCGACCCTAGGACCAAAGCTTCGGGACCCCATGCGACCCCACTTTTTTTCTTCACCAAAAAAGGTATCTTTAATTATTAATTTTTAAATGTATGTGTTTTTGCTTGTTTTTCAAAGTGAGTACTTTTTAATTTTGTTTTGGAACACATTAAAGTGGGGGTGTGTATCTGAATTGCGTTTTTGCAACGTGAGAAAATGCACTGGCCGTTGCCCCGGAGCAGTGGCTGCGGCTGAACCAGACGTCAGCCACGACCCCAGGCAGCTTCTCGCGACCCCACTAAAAATTTTCGCGACCCCAAATGGGGTCGCGACCCCGGGGTTCAGAACCACTGGGATAGGGTATTGAAACGCCCAGCCCAGTGCCAGCATAATAGCGAAAATAAATGTAGGATAGTAAGAAGTAAAACCTGAAGATTTATGAAATATTTTAGACATGTATTGCCACTTGTCAAGTCTGACAACAACATAACGAACAATGTCAGTTAGACGTTCGCAATTTACCCAATGTTGTTTTTGTTTTTAATCGCCGGTTACATTTCATCCAACGTCATTTTCGGCACCAAATTTTTGTTTGTTTGTTTGTTTAGGCATTTTCTTCGCATATAAAGCAATTCTTACTGTCTTTACCGTTTTATTCGTGTTGCGTTTGTTACACGCTCAGTGGTGTCATTGGGCGTATACGGGGGTATATGGCGTATACTGTCGAGTTTTTTTTCGAGGCCACCGTATACACAGTTCCGCATGTAAGGGTATACGCTAAGTTCCCGGGTATACGGCGGGTATACGGGGCATGAAGTTCAGCCGAAAAAACTTTCAGGCCTTTTCAATATGACAAAAAACCGGGGTCCGCTGGCTTCCTGGCTAACCTCGAAATCTAAATTAAGCAGATCCGTAGCACGCAACATACTTTCAGCATCAGAAAACCTCCAAGAAAACCCCTTCCCTTCTCCAAGTCCAGCCTCTCCTCCTGGAAGGAGTCCTCCCCAGCCCCTTCTGATCATGAGGTAACAAACAATGTGCAGAGTGGGCTTCCCTCCCTTTTGGATCCTGTTTGACGCATTGGTTTCGGTGTATAGTCCAGGCGGTACACAGCCGAACCCAGGAAAAAACCGCTAAAAGGTATAGAAGTGTGAAACTTGGCACACTTGTTCCTAAGACCATTTAAAAGGATTTGACCCGTTTCTCTTTTAGATTTTGGCGTTAGGGTTCAATTTTTAACACTTTTAACAAAATGGCGGTTGTTCTTCAAAATGATTGAAAATGGTCCTATTTCCACCATGTTCGGGTCGTTTCCGAATATTTCGATGATGCCAAGTCCGATGCCCAGGTCCCCGAGCCCCTCCCACACACGGGTATTCCCCAAATCCGCCATTTTTTCAAAATGCCGGTCATTTTATGGTTTTAGCGAATTTACAATTATGCACCCGTGTTTGGTGTCGTTTCCGGGTAACTTCAGGTCGCTGAATTCATTTCCGATATAAAAATACCATTTTGGCGTATTTTCGAAAACTTGCCAGAGTCCGAGTCAAGCACCGACGAGGAGCAAGAGCAAAATGATGAAGCACAAAATCAAAACGGGCCAGGTGAGCACAAAAATGTTTTTTTTTTTTTTTTTTTTTTTTTAATAAAAGCCCACCCACCGTTTGGACGCACACATCAAAAGGAATTGAGGTTACGTTATCCTGTAAGGTTGCTTCATTCACACGCGCAATTCAAGGAATTCAGGTGAACGATGCTTTTCAATAGTGGTTGTGTTAATCTCAATCCACCCACTAGAGATGTGTTTAAAATCCCTCTACCGCCCCTACTGCCTCTTCCCCATCATACTAATTTTACCACAAGTTTACTACAAGTACACCTCAAGTGTAAACAGGTGATATTGGCGGCAGTCAAAGAGACCCAGAAAAGTTTGAAGTCAAGAATAAAAAATTTCTATATCTAAAATGACTACCAGCATTATCAAAGTAATCAAAGTATCAAGACAAGTTCAAAAACAAGGAATGGGGAACTTGGGTTTCAAAACAGAACAACTGAATTATACATAGATAAGCCACCAGTATGGGGGACAATAAGGTCATATTTTGACCCCCAAAGGTTCGAAACACCTTTCATAGTCTTAAAGGGGATGCAGGACTTTGCTTGAGCAGTTTTGCACTTGCTGATGAAATTACAAAGCACAATAACCACCCAGGAGAACAAAACATGAATTTTAGAAAAATGTTACAAGGAAGTTAATAAAGAGCTGGAGATTAAGAAAACTGTTCAATGCATTAAACCGATTGTCTGTTTGCAGCCATGACTGCCGCACAAATCAACAAGTGCTTAAAAGGTGAGTTTTGGAAGTGCATCACAACCACAACTAAAAAAGTTAAAATACACCACTGATAAGCTTTTTCTCACTGCAGCGGCCCACGAACTTCTCATGGCTAATGTCCACCGTACCAAGAAGCATTTTTCACTAATGATGAGGAGACAATGAAAGCGTACATGCAAGGACTTTATCAAGCAGCTTTGCAGACCATCGACAGGGAGGAGTAGTAGCATGCTAAATAAAAAACCAATTTCTTAACATTCTTGTTTGTTTTATCCTTTAAAATATCCTTAGACAGACCAATATCATTGCAAGAACCTGACACTGTGTCCACCACTGACCCAAGAGTAATTTCTTTTCAACACTTCCTCTGAGAATTTATAGCAGTTATGCTAAAGTTTTACTTACCAGCATTCAGGTGGGAAAAGCCATGAAGTTCGAATTCATTAGTGAAATTAATTAAGACCTTGACAGCGACCCCCATGTTCAGCAGACCAGTCAATTGCAAAATCTTTAAGATAAGTCTACAAAAAGAAAAGAGAAATTGATAAGCACAAGAAGCAATAGATACTAGAATTTAACAAAAGAAATTGAGTTCACCAGCTGTGAAAGAATAACTAAGAAGGATCCTTTAGCCGTAACTAGTGGCAAGGTGGCTTTAAGTTATTGGTGAGCAAATGAAGCACCCTGTTGGGATTTTCAAAATGCCTCCCAGCCCCCCCCCCCCCTTCCCCTCGGCCAAGGCCAGCTGAACGTCAATACAAAATATAAAAGATGATACAGAAAACAACACACAATTTATATTTACCTGCACAGCCAGTGTTGCATAATTCGCATCAACAACAATTACAATAAGAGCAGTAAAATCTTGGAAATGCGAGAAAAATTTCTTTTTTGGACTTCCTTTAAGAACGTACAGCAATTATGCAAAAGTTTTACTTACAATTATTCAGATGAGAAAAGCTGATAAAGTTGAGCCATAGAGTCCAAGTTCAATTGTAAATTCTTCCAAGGCCTTGAGAGTGACACCCAAGTAAAACAGACCAATCAATTGCAAAATCTTAAAGCCTGGAAAGAGAAAACAGAAATAAGTGGGAACATAAAGCAACAGATACCAGAATTGTTATTTTTTAAAATTAAGTTTACCAAAGTAGGGGGTGCACTAGCTGACAAACACTAATAAATGGAGTTTGTCAAAAATACTTCAGCCTTTCCGACACTCATTAGAAAACAAGCTCAGTAGAACAAGGTAGGTTTACGCCAGACCGTGTCTTGTCGTAACAGGCTTCGCGATGCTGCGCCAGTTACGACAATCCACGCCTGGCGTTACACCTACCTTGGCCTGCGGCGCTTCCCTGCTTGCCTTCGGCAAGCTGTCTCAAGGATTTTTGAGGCATTGAGTAATGCACCACGTGAAATCTGCAATAAAATTTTTTAGTCGGTCGATCCCCTTTTTTCAAGATCCTGATTCGGCCAACTGATGAAGTCGGGCTCCTAGACCCCCCTTCCGACCCCTCTTTGGAAAGGTCTTGCCGAGACCTATCGAAATCTGCAATAAAATTTTTTAGTCGGTCGACCCCCTTTTTTCACGATGAAGGGTCAAAGTTGATTATGTTAGTAAATTCGGGCCGAGGTAGCCAATTCGCTGGTAAAAGTTTGGTCAGGGGTCGAAATTGATTTCATTTTCGTCATCAGCACCTTCAAAAACATACGAAATCATGTAAAAATGTCTCTGAAATATAAAGTCACTGAAAAGTTGCACTTTTTCTGCCGTTTTTTTTAGTGTTTTTTCCTTGGTACGACTAAATTATTTGAGATAGAGAGCTGAATTTCGGCGTGTGGCGAGCCAAGGATATACCTAACAACCCTGCAAAATCTCGTCTCGATCGGCCAAGCCGTTTGGGAGGAGTAGTGCGGACACGCAAACAGACAGACAAACAAACAGACAGACAAAACTTTTCAACCCCACTGGAGTAACTGGCTTCGCTAATCGCTCAGCCAAAAATGTGAAGAGAGGGCATGAGCGAAGTGTAATTTTTCAAGGTAAAGGTGTTCCTTCTACTCATCTAAAATACATAAGAAAACAAGTTTCAGGAGAAGATAACTAAGCATTGCATTGGTGGTCAAAATCATAGACTCACAGGTGGAGGTACTGATGCATGGCCAGACACTTACACAGCAGACGTAAACCAATTTCGAAGCTGCCAAGCTGACGCAATACATGTTCAGGAATACTCAACTTGACCGATCAAACATCGGATATACTGCAACATGGAGAAACACTAAGTTTTGAAGCTAATACCAAAAGACTAAGCAAAGGATAAGAAAAATAATTACTTTGAAAACCAATAGCGTTTAAATTCGGCCAAACGATCCTTGAAGGCTACGAGTAGCAACAATACAACTGAATTAACAATTACCTCATTGTGCTGTCACACAAACTTCAGTTTGCAATTGAATAAAAGGTATCAAAGCCACCTGACTTTGTTACTCCAAGGCCACTGGGAGCACTGCCCGACTCCAATCATCCTACTTCAATGCGCAGAGATGCGGAAGTTCCATACTCATTAACTGAAAGAAACAAGAGAGAAAAGTAAGTTGCATCCACCTATAAATCGAACGAATCTATTGTCATAGACCAGATTCTTTTTCAAGTGCATGGAGGAGAGCCACAAAACCATAAATATTGTACAATTCTAACCCTGACTGTTGTTTCAAGTTGGTTTAAGAACAGATTTTCCAAAAAATAAAAAACTTACTTGCACCAAAGAATGCATTGCTCCCAGCATAAAAATTTCCTCACAAAAGCTTAAAAATAAGAGAAGCTTCACATGAGTCGACTTATTGCATTAGTAATAATAACAAAAACGACATAACCAAAGATGCCTACTTTGTCTCGCTTCGGCTGAGTGCTTAGAAGGTGAAATATCAACTTAATAGCAAGTATATGTAGAATCAAGTGCAAACCGCAAAATGCTGGAAAGGTTCAGTTGTGTGAACGTCAAAATGCTTGAAAGGTTGGATTGTGTAAACCGCAAAATGATGGAAATTTGGGTAACCAGCGAACCTGGTGACGTGGCCCAGGCCGAGGGGACCGGGGGAAAGGGAGTGGAGTAGGGGGGCGATGTTTCATTTCCCGTGTTCCCTCTGTTCCTCTTTTCAGTGCGAGATAAAGTCAGTTGTAGTGTACACGGGATAAGTCTTATCTATCGTTATTATTTTACGCAGAATGTGTAAACTATAGTTTAAACAAGAGAAGATGAATAGCTCCTGCTTAACATATAAATTTGATTAAATGGACAAGCCGAACTAAGCGGATACGCTCTACGCACGCTTCTGCTCATGCTTTCGGCGCCAAACTTTGAAAATGCACACAAAGCGAGTCTGAGCTCAAAACCCGTCCAGGATTTTGACCGCCTCCACCGGCCTTCTGGCCCACTGTGCCCCGTCATGGATGCGCGCTCGTCCGCACGTACCCCTAACCCCTACTCTCCCACTCCTCTCGGCCCGGCGGCCACCCAGCACCCGGCCACGTCCACGTCACACGTCACCAATATCGCTGGTCACTCAAATTTCCACAGGAGGCCAGGCACAACAAGAGGCAGAGGCAACATGCAAAATGCTGAAAATGGCAAGCACCTTTCGATTTCCCTGTATCCAAAACGGCCGAACAGTTTAGTCTGATCTAATTTCATGGGACTCTCCACGTTCAGGTTAGAAATTGCAATTAATATCACTTGCTTGGCTCCGTCTTTATTCTCCCAACGATGTGGTGCAAACTGATGCGTTAAGGAGTTATCCCAATTTCTAACTTGAGCGTGCCTGATATTGTATTTCAACTCATTTTGGGGTTATGTGCACGGTGAATTTATCTTATTTTAAGGGGCATTTAAAGTATTTATCTCTTCATTCGATTAAAATTTTAAAAAAAATCAATACAGTCTGTATTGCTATGCTTGAATTTTTTTCCCATTCTAAAAATCTTTGCCTCTCTTTGGAAAATAACACTCATTTATCTTATTTAACGTTTCAGGGTCGAGTACCCTTGAGGCTGCAGCAGTACCATTGGCTTCGGATGTTCGGCTGCTTCATTACTTCCTTGATTCTACTATCAAAAAAGGAAGTGAAGCATTAGTGCTTGATCCCAGCCCTGAAAACTACTTAATGCTCCAAGAAGCGACTCTTGCCTTGCTAGTGATCTCCTCTGAGAGAAGAGGGAGGGAATTAGAAAACATCAAAGTTAGGTATGATAATTATGGTATGATAATTATGGTTATTATATGTTAATTATGGTTATGATAATTAGTGCAAGAGTCAGTAAGTACAGTATGAGCGAAACTAGTTTGGGGGGTGAATACAAATAAACACACATGCAGACAAGCAGAATTAGGGTGTGAGAGGATTAATTTTACAAGGTAGGTTTACGCCAGACCGTGTCTTGTCGTACCAGGCTTCGCGATGCTGCGCCAGTTACGACAATTCACGCCTGGCGTTACACCAACCTTGGCCTGCGGCGCTTCCCTGCTTGCCTTCGGCAAGCTGTCTCAAGGATTTTTGAGGCATTGAGTAATCTGCAATAAAGTTTTTTAGTCGGTCGATCCCCTTTTTTCAAGATCCTGATTCGGCAAACTAATGAAGTCGGGCTCCTAGACCCCCCTTCCGACCCCTCTTTGAAAAGGTCTTGCCGAGACCTATCGAAATCTGCAATAAAATTTTTTAGTCGGTCGATCCCCTTTTTTCAAGATCCTGATTCGGCCAACTAATGAAGTCGGGCTCCTAGACCCCCCTTCCGACCCCTCTTTGAAAAGGTCTTGCCGAGACCTATCGAAATCTGCAATAAAAATTTTTAGCCGGTCGACCCCCTTTTATCAAGATGAAGGGTCGTAGTTGATTATGTTAGTAAATTCGGGCCGAGGTAGCCAATTCGCAGTTAGAAGTTTGGTCAGGGGTCGAAATTGATTTCATTTTCGTCATCAGGAACTTGAAAAACATAAGAAACCATGTAAAAATGTCTCTAAAATACAAGGTAGGTTTACGCCAGACCGTGTCTTGTCGTAACAGGCTTCGCGATGCTGCGCCAGTTACGACAATCCACGCCTGGCGTTACACCTACCTTGGCCTGCGGCGCTTCCCTGCTTGCCTTCGGCAAGCTGTCTCAAGGATTTTTGAGGCATTGAGTAATGCACCACGTGAAATCTGCAATAAAATTTTTTAGTCGGTCGATCCCCTTTTTTCAAGATCCTGATTCGGTAAACTGATGAAATCGGGCTCCTAGACCCCCCTTCCGACCCCTCTTTGATAAGGTCTTGCCAAGACCTGTCGAAATCCGCAATAAAATTTTTTAGTCGGTCGATCACCTTTTTTCAAGATCCTGATTCGGCCAACTAATGAAGTCGGGCTCCTAGACCCCCCTTCCGACCCCTCTTTTAAAAGGTCTTGCCGATACCTATCGAAATCTGCAATAAAATTTTTTAGTCGGTCGATCCCCTTTTTTCAAGATCCTGATTCGGCCAACTAATGAAGTCGGGCTCCTAGACCCCCCTTCCGACCCCTCTTTTTTTAAAGGTCTTGCCGATACCTATCGAAATCTGCAATAAAAATTTTTAGGCGGTCGACCCCCTTTTTTCAAGATGAAGGGTCGAAGTTGATTGTGTTAGTAAATTCGGGCCGAGGTAGCCAATTCGCAGTTAAAAGTTTGGTCAGGGGTCGAAATTGATTTCATTTTCGTCATCAGGAACTTCAAAAACATAAAAAACCATGTAAAAATCTCTCTAAAATATAAAGTCACTAAAAAGTTGCACTTTTTCTGCCGTTTTTTTTTTTGTGTTTTTTCGTTAGTACGACTGAATGGAATGAGATAGAAAGCTGAATTTTCGCGTGTGGCGAGCCAAGGATATACCTAACAACCCTGCAAAATCTCGTCTCAATCGGCCGAGCCGTTTGGGAGGAGTAGTGCGGACACACACACACACAGACAGACAGACAGACAAAACTTTTCAACCCCACTGGAGTAACTGGCTTCGCTAATCGCTCAGCCAACAACAGTTTGCGTATAGCACACTTCATGAGAACTGAAGTTCGTCACTGGAAGCAAAACGTTCTTTTACAAACATGTGGTATTTGGTAACCATTAACCTCTACTTCAAATAATATAATTGACATAAGCTAAGTGCTGTCACATAAACAGAGCATGAAAATTAAAATCACAGAAGGAAATAAATTATAAATAAAATTAGCAGCAGGGCGGTGGGGAAAGGGGGCCCCGGCGGTGTTCCTCTGGCGGTGGATAGGGTTTGCACGAGTGTTTGTGTTGGTGATGGACTTTCTTCCCCAAACGGGAGAAGACCGGCTGAACCATTACACAAAAATAAGGTCAGACATGGTCTATGGAAAAATATGTTAGAGGAATAACACTATATGAAAAAATGATACTTACACTACGTTGACGTGGTGGAGAGAACCACGGTGGAAGGCTCAATTCCGGCATTGATACAGGGGCTGGGAGAAGCACCTTCCTGGGCGGGGCGCTGCGCTCTCCCTCCCAAGACATATCTAGCCCCAACGGATTGACCGAGGGGGAGGTACGGGCAGGTGTGGGGGAGTGGTGAGCGCCTCCTCAGAGGGTGATGGGACAAACGCCTGCGAGCAAAATAACAATGAGATTAGTGCCATCAACGTGAAGGCAAAATGATAATAACAGAAGAATAATACTTACAACAGCAGGAGGTTGGGGAGAGGCTGGGGGCGAAGGGGTACACTTCCTTTCTTCCAGTGCATGTGTGAGCTGACCTTGGGGGGGATGCAGGCACAATAAGTGCTTTCATTTCTTGCACTTCCACCTGAAACACAGGAACACAACAGAGGAGGAAAGAGCACGGATAATAAAACTCAAAACAGCTAAACAGTTGGATGAGTAACTGACATCCTGCTCATCTTGGCAGCTACTACTCTCACTGCGCTGCTGCTGTCACTGATGTCAACAGGTGCAACGGAGGGCTGGGGGCTAGCAGGCAGCGGAATTTCATCATCTTCACTTGACTAACTATTAAGGGTAGAACAGGATAAGTTTCATGACACAAAGAATGACATAACACGAACCGAAATGGAAGCTTAAAAGTCAAACTGCCAGTTTAGGTTGGTGAAAGCACACAGCCAGAAAACGAGACACACCCATCGTTGTTGAAAGCATTAGAAGTGCAAAATACATTCAGAGAAACACACATGCTGCAAAGCACACGGAGATCTGATGACATCTTAACTTACGAATTTGAATTCATGATGAAGAAGTTGACGAGGAAACATAATAGCAGAAAGGCACACGGAGATCTGATGGGGTTCAAGGAGCCAAGCCAAACTTAAAGGTTTACTGTTTATTTACTTGAGAGTTGAAACTGTTTAAGTAAAGTTACACTATAACCATTAAAAGAAAAGACTAAGGTGCGATTCAAAACCGTTTAAGAATTAAAAATTTAAATGCATTGAAATTTAAAATAAACACTAGGCGGATAACCGTTTCTCGTGCTAAGCAGCTATTGAATAGCCAGGAAAAAAAAAAAAACAGAACATAACACAACACGGCAAATACAGAGATAAACAAGGCATTTCTTTACAAAAATGCAATGTGTGATATGCAAAAGTAAAAAAAAAAAAAAAAAAAAAAAATTCAGACCAATCCATCCGAGGCTCTCTTCATTTCTTCATCATCGTCTTCCTCGCCTTCTCCATATCTCAGCAGGTCCGTCTCGTCCTCTTCGTTGAGACCAATCTTAAGATCGCAGCCCATGTCAACATCTGAGTCGGTTGCTGACTGGCATAGCAGAGGATTCCTCAGCGATGTTCCGTACAGGTCGAGGAGCTGCAGGTTAGTTGTAATTAACTGCGACTCCTCGACGGTCTGGATTGGCGCAGACGGGGTTGTACCGGGGGCAGGAGCTGCGACCTGGACTTCCTTATCTGCGGCCGGTTCAGGAGCAGCAGGAGCTGCTTGCTTCCTGACTTTACGGCTCGCCATGCTGCTATGCTGCTGGTGCACTGCCTCACTGAGTGCTCCCCGCCGCAGTTGCTGCATGGCTGGGGGCAGCCGTCTGCCCGGTGGCCGACCCGCTGGCAGTAGCCACACCGCGGGTTTCGGTTGGGTTGCAGGCTGCCTTGTTAGGCACGAAGTAGCCTTATAGCCTCACCGGGGTTGCTGGCCCCTTATGCAAATCCGAAATTTTCTATACGATTTTGATGAGATTTGGCAGAGTGGTAGAACTTGGTACCCTGATATCAGTGGTGAAATGTGGTTGAAATGTTCCAAACTCTTTGAATCGGAGTGAAATAGGACATTAAACTGCGTGCCTGTGCAAATGCATTTGTGAAAAAACTATTCCTAACGTAGTTTGAGTGTGACTATATGTCCCTTTTCGAAAAGAGTCGGCGTGTAGCTGCACCTTGTAGCGAGGTTTGATAGTACTTCTGAATATAAGACGAAACGATCTGGACACGGGGGCTGTGCTTTTTTCTAACCTTAAAGCTGGGCGAACTGGGTGAACCGGACTATTTTACTGCACGTTTTTGTGAATAACTTGTCCTTCAGGTATTATGAGACTTTCTTAAATGTCTGTTTTTGACACAAATTGATACGCAGCTGGTCTTTACGTAAGTTTTAGTATTATTTATAATGGTCTGACAAACATAAACAGAACTAAACACAACGCAGTCCTAGCCTGAGCTATCTTTGTTAAACCAGAACATAAATATACTAGCGAAAGGCACGGCCCTAAGGGATTGGGCTTCGGCGATGGCGGTGGCGTTTAGGTAGTTTCAGTTACAGTAGCTAGTTGCGGTTACTCGTTGCCAGTGTGTTCTCTGGATTTAGGTGGCGCTTTTACCTCAACTCAGGTGAGCCCGCTAATTACAAAAAGCAAAACGAGTATTAAGGAAGTGATTTTTCTGTTTGTCTCTCTGTTTCTTGCTTTGTTTTTTTGTCTTTCTCACTCGAAGAGGGTCATAATCTTAAAGATCATTATTCCTGCATCTTGTTCAATTCAAATGAGTAGGTGTTATCACCTTTTCTGTTTTATGTCCTTTGTTATTTGAGAAAGGAGAAGAGATTTGTTAATGTCTTGGTTAAAAATGTTATGCAAATTGCATTAAATTTTAGAAAAATTCATGCTTAAAAATAGATATGAAACGATCTTGTGTAAAAATTATTCTTATTCATCAGTCAACAGTTTTACATGAACGACACATTTTCCTTTCATTTTCCAAATATATTTTCAATATATTTTTATTCTTAACTTATGTACTTTTACAAAATCACAAGAAGCACTTACACAATAGTTTAACATGGCAATTTCTAACAGTTTAATATATTTTCAATATATTTTGCACTAAATATTAACTTTTTTTTTACAAAATCACAACAACCAGTTTTGGGAAGAAAAATAATCTTTGAACTGAACCAAAAATGCAACTAACTTTTCTCTAAACTGAGATCACATTGTAATTATCTTAATCTGCTTGAATAATTTACTCATAATTATAAAATGAACAACAAACACTTTGCAACACTTGTTTTCAGCTCATTTCTGGTGAGAAAAACAATGCAGGACTTGTACACTAAACTGAAAATGACGCAAAATGTGAGTTAATCTGAGATCAATTGAATGACATAAATTCTTTTGTCCACGAATCAGGAAACAGAAATAAAAGTCTTAAAAAAGTCAAAGTGAAAGAAAAGAAATGAACAAATTAACTGTTTTAAACTTAACATAATAGAACTTGTTTTAAGAGGGTTGATTCATGAGAGATTCATGAGAATAGGGTTGAGAGCTGCATGGAAGGAACACTCACTCCTTTGTTCATACTTCAATTTCCTTTCTTCTGATGTAGGTTTTTTGTAAATATTAAATGCTGAAGCATTTATGATGTGTGCCATCTTAATGTCAGGATTGAGTGATACATGAGCAGCCACTCGACAAATTGGTAAATCAAATCGATTTAAGACGTACATTGCCATCATACTGCGGAAAGTGTCTGTTTGTTGAAGTTGTTCATTCACTCCTATGTCAAAGGTAACCTGGAACAAATTTCAAATCAATTCAATGAAAAAAGAATTTAATTACACTTGTTAATTGCACTCAAAAAAGTAGAAGTTAATTTTTCGTCAACATACTTGAATGAACTGAATTTTTGGTCGATTGTGGTAGCTTATTGTGGAGACGACACCATGTGTTTTAATGATGTAATTAGTGCTCGTGATTGTGTCCTGTTCTAGGAGTGATTTGCAATGTATGTACACATCAATGTCGGTGAATGAGGAAGTTAGCTTTGCAAGATATGATGCATAACCACCTGAAATAAATTTAAAGATCTAAGATTCCAAATAGCACAAGTCAGTTTCTGGCAATTCAGCTATGATTATTTACCTACCAGCAATGATGTATTGGTGACTCCCGTCACATCCAGTCCATTTTCTCTTCATGAAAACTCCATTTCTACTTTCTCACACTTAAAAAATTGGTGATTGTTGAGTTACCTTTCTATCTTTGCAGGATCCTCTGAAATCTGACCAGTCTTCCATACTGAAGGAAAAGTGTGCAACTTGACCTCGCCATCTTCCTTCACACAATTCTTTACATAACATTTTCTCTTCCAACCTTTTTTCCTCGCATTTCTTACTTCCTCTCTAATACAACTTTTCTTTTTCACATGGTCATTGCACTCCTTTTCTAACAATTTTCTCTTAAAATCAGTTAATGGTTTGCTGAAACTCATGATGCTTTACAACAATTCCAAATCAGCTCCTTCCACCATCACACATTTGAATCTGCCACTCTCCCCTGTTGAGTTTTTCCCGGTGATCTTCCCTATCAGTTTAGCCAACCCACACTAGTTCAATATCAATTTGTCTGTTACTCAAACGTGATTAAAATTTAAATAGTTCCCCATGTTAATGTGTAGAATGAATCATATAAAGCGTTGTCTTCGGAACCGAATTTTGTTAATGTTTTATTTTTTTGCATGTTACCTCAACTTACGAATCAGACCGCCATTGTGACTGCAAAAATGCAAAATCAATTTCGCAATGTGAGAATTGTAGTTTTTTTTATTTCAGTATTAAAACAGAATTATCCATGAACAGGCAACGCTTTTCTTCATGTTCTTAATCATGATCAACCATTCTCCCTTCCATTGGAAATTTTGTTTAGCACCTTTTTATGTTCTATGTTACCCACACTTACGGGGCAGGCGGCCATGATGACTTCTGGAATGCACACTATGTCATTAAAATGATTTTTTTTTTGTTTATTTCTACCGTTGTGTACCATCCCTACGTCATTTGAATCAATCCAACAGTGTGTTTGGCAAATACTTCACTTTTTTTTTCCTTTCCACAGGTTTTTTCATCTGCATTTCGGTTAGCACTTTTTGGTTTTACACAGTTGTCGACAGTAGTAAGGGTGGCCCATAGTCGCGGGCCGCCATCTTTGTGGCCCATAGTCGCGGGTCCGCCATTTTGAATTTTTTTCAAAAAAAATTTCTCAAAATTTTTTTGGTGAATTTTTTTTTGGAAACTTTTTGGTCGTCTCCTTTTCCGAGCCTAACCCAACCTAACCTAAGTCACTCGAGGGTAACCTAACCTAACCTAAGGGCCTAAGTCACCGGAGGGGCCTAAGTCGCAACCTGGATCCGCCCCTTGGGGGTACATTGTCGCGGGTCCACAGGTCTGTACCTGATCGTCGCCGCGGTCGCCCCTCGGGGGGCCCATTGTAGCGGGTCCGCCGCAGCTACTTTTCGGAGGGTAACCTAACGCAAGCAGGTCTGTACCTGTCCGCCGGCACCGCGGTCGCACCTGGCTCACGGCACGCACGCACGCACGCGAGTCCGGTCCGCCGCCTCGTTTTGAATGCCGCCGCGCCGCGCCGGTAGCGCCACCAGCGCGCTCTATCGGCCCGGTGTGGAAACTCCGCATCTGCGCATGCGCATATGTGGCGGGGCCTTACCAGCATCTCCCCTGCAGCCGGTGTCTCGTTGATAGTGTTTTCTAAAAGAGCCTCGAAAAATTCTTGAGTTTTCCAGAAATGCCCAGAAAATTTCTAGTGTTTTTAAGAAATGCCCAAAAAATTTCTAGTGTTTTTAAGAAATGCCAAAAAATTTCTAGTGTTTTCTGAAAATGCCCAAAAAAATTCTAGAGTTTTTTAGAAAAAACTTGTAGTGTACATGAAAATTTTTTTCCGGACAACATTTTTTTCTTATGTACAAAAATTTTTTTTATGTACAATCACGTGTATTTCTTATGGAGCTAAAATATTTTTGCGTACAAAAAGTTTTTTTTGTGTACAAAAAAGTTTTTTTTCGTGCTTAAAACATTTTTTCTTTGTACATTTTTTTTTTTTGTCGGGTAAATTTTTCTGAACATTATTTTTTTCTTGTACCTGCTTGTTGCACTTTCATGTTGTGTGGCAACACACACTTGGTTTTGATTCCAAACATGCGTTTGTACATTTTGTGTACAACTTGATCATTTTTTTCTGTATCTGAAGAAAACAGTTTCTTGACAAAGGAATGCATTGAAATGCCGTGTGCACGGTGTATCAAATACATGAGGCAGTACTCGCCACACACTTGCGAATCAATGGACTGTAAACTTGTGTGATTGTATGTCCACTTTTTACAGAGTCGGTCCAGAAACTTTCTGTGATTGGGGACGATCGGTGGCATTCCGTAGGAGTCCCAGAATTCTCCCTCGCCGTGTTTTCCAATGTAGAAAGCCACCCAGTGTTGACCTGGTTTTGTGATTGGGTCTGTGTTCGCAATCAGTAAGGCGGGGCGTTTGTAAAGACAGCGTGGCAATGTGTCTGAGGCAAAGACGCCTTCGAACATGGGAGCCACATGTTTGTCTTTTTGCATAAGCGTTTCTAGAGACAGCCCGTCCATTTTTTTGGGGTTTTTTGTGATTTTATATTTTTTTATTTGGTTTTTTGATCTTTATATACCTTTCGGATTTTCAAAATTTTGTATTTTTTATTTGATTTTAATAGTTTACAGTGTAATTTTTAGACGTTATAATCCACCACCACGTTTCTGTGTTTATCGATCTCAATCAGGTTTTGGAACTCGGCATACACGATGCAATTGATGGGGTGTGCAAGTGGCGCCTTGAACTTCAGTTCCAGGCGAAGTGAGCCTTGTTTTTGGAGGTTCCAGTGGGGTTCGCTGGCTGACAGATCAGGAGACAAGTCGAAACAGAACAGGGTGAAGCCCCGGGCGTAATCAGTGAAGCTGATGTTGTTGCCCTCGTCTTTCGTGTGCAAACCCGAGCCAGTATACAGTGTGTTGTATGCTTCCATTAGGGACGGGCGATTTTGCGATTAATCGCAGGTGCGATGCGATTTTTTCAAAAAATCGCGGTGCGATTTCGGTTTTTGAACCTCGGCGATTAATCGCAAAATCGCAAAATCGCAAAAAATCGCACAATCGCAAAAATCGCACCGCGCACTGCATAGAACGAGGCTGGCGCGTGTTCTCGGTAGTATTTAAGTTTTGTTGCGTTTTTTGCAATTTTTGCGATTTTGCGATATGCGATTTTGCGATTTTTAGCGATTTTGCGATTTTTTGCGATTTTTGCGATTTTGCGATTTATCGCATGAGATCGCGATATGTGAGAAATCGCAATCGCGATACTGAAATTTGGAAATCGCCCGTCCCTAGCTTCCATGTACAGGCCGTTTGCAAAGTCGGGTGTGAGTGGTTGTGAGGGAACAGGGTGTCCATCAACCATGAGACTCAGATAATTCAAATTAAAATGTTGGAAATGAAATCCATTTAGTGTGTAATCGCCGTTAAAGGCACGATTGTCCATGAAACCAATGATGATTCTTTGTGGCATCTGATTCATAAACAGACTGTCCAGATTTTTGTCACGCAATCCTTGTGTGATGGTGACTGTTTTTATGTCAATTCTGTTAACCGAGTATTTAGCTGACGACTTTTCAAGCGCCTGCGCATGGCCAAGCAGCACGGAGGGCGAAACCACCACTTTGCGGACATAGAGAGTCGCATCCAAAAGTTTGATGCGCTCTGTTCCTGCCGTCGACATGAGGGTGAACGCGTCGCGGTTTCTCGTGAGCTTGATTCTTAGCTCCACGTTATTGAGAAGGAAATGATCCTGATTAAAGAAATCCACATGAAGTGGACCCATGAGTTCAAATGGGCGAGAATTCGCAGTCAAACGGCGCCTCGTTGCGAGACCTTCGTTTTCATCCCCATTTAGAGAATCGAATTGACCAGCTGTGTCCTCGTACCACATTCTTTGTGTCATGTGAGATTTTTTGGCAGATGAATCATAATTGAGGAGGGATTCAATGTAAGCTCTGTAAGCATAGGTCATACTCGAATGTGATATCGTTTTTTGATTGAGACTCACATCCACTTGACTCCACAGAGCGTGTAGCGGGTAATTTACTGGTGCTGCATCGCTGTTATCTGCAGCGACTATATCGGTTCCATTTCCTCTAACTATTTTGGCTTTGATGTAAAGGAGAGTATGGGCAGGGTCTATGTATTCATGCCCAACTCCTGGAATCGAAAATTCAACTGTGTTGGAAGCATCGAGTGTTGTGAGTGGTTTGTAGGGAACCCAGTGGGTGGATTCAAGTGCTGTTTGTGTGGGTGGAATGATCCATAGATCCAATTCAGAGCGGAGGCACTCTGATGAAGCCGTGTGCATGAAGGCCATTTTTTATCTAAGTAAAGTAATCTGGATCGCAAGAGGTGTTACTCTTTCGAGGCTTTCTAGCGTTATGAGCCTTTGGAGACTGCTTGCGCCTTTTTATAGCACCGGAGCCCGCCATCGAGTCGGCTTTTCGCTTGGCCTGATTAGCCAGATTGCCCGCAGCCTCACCAGTGCGTTTGTTTAAGCTACCACGGAAATTCTGCCCCGCGGCGACATCCGCGAGCACGGCGCTGCCTGCACGGGCCGCCTCCTTCCCCACGGCCGAGGCACCGCTTTTGAGAATGGGGAGAATCGTGCGGAAGAGCCCGCCGAGCCAGGAACCTATGCCATGGCCTTTTTGAAAGGAACTTCCCGCGTAAAATTGACCGAATCCTCCGCCGGCTTGTGTCACGTAATGTTGTGTTATTTGGTTTTGTGGAGCCATATTTTTTTATGTAGACACTTGTCTAAAGTGAACCAGTAACGTTGACGTTCCGAATTCAAATGGCACGAATCAGCCCGCGTGGTCCCTCTGGAGGGTGTCAAACGACCGCGTGTTTAGGTCGAAGTAAATCGGATGCTCGCAGTGGAAAATGGTCATACTGCCAAAGCGCGCATTAATGTCCACAGGAACCGTCCTGAGAATGGGGGCACGTGTGTGTCCGATAATCTGGTCGGCCAGAATATCCAGGTAAATAAAGAGCTGTGAGGGGATCCCCAAACTGATTTCCACGGGCTTGACACCGCTAATTTTTTCGTTTGCAGGGTAGGGACCATGGTGGTCCAAACCGAGTTGTAGTGCGAGGCGTGGGGAGAAGTGGACTTTCATATCGGCTCTGTCAGGCTGAAAGGGGCGAAACTCGACCAGGTGGTCGCCTGTTTCTGACAGGGGCGGCTCGCCTTGAATGTCATTGTTCAAGACCGACACTGCAATGCTCACAGCCTTAAGAAAATCGGCTTTCATGGGGAAACAACCAGGTTTCACGAAAACGGTGTCTATGGAGCCTGGCGCCTGTAACGTAATTTCATTTTCACCCTCAAGGACTTGGGCTATAGTGTTGGGGTAGTGAAGCTCAATCAGAGCAGCCTGCCAATGACCATGAAGTTCCATCCGCTTCGATAGCTCGATTTGGAAATGAGATGTTTTGTTTTGTGGATAGACCTGTGGACTAGCATTGCTTGGCAAATGAGCGTAAAATTCCATTTTTTTAGGTCTGTACAAGATCGGAATCTAGAATCGAGGAACGGCTTTTTTTAGGATAACCTCTCCAGTGCACGAGGTGCTTTCGACTATTCTGTTTTCCCTTGGAGCGCACTATATATGCGATTTTGAAGGCCTCGGGCTTGGTGACCTTCTGAAGCTCCATTTCATAAAATGTCCCCTCAATTGGATCCTGATCGAGATCCTCTAGCCGGTACACAGGAATGACCTGAATGATCTTAAATATTTCTTCCGACCAGTTCCATGTGTAGCCTTTCTCGAACTTTTTCTTTTCTCGGGTAATTCGGACATGATCACCAATCTTAAACTTTGTTTTATTATTTGTGAGTTTGACTCCGTGGTACAAGTTATTATATACTTCCAGAACCTTGTCTTCCGTGACATCCATGGGTCTCATTTTGATGGACCGATGTTTTGTGTGATTGTAAGCATGGACTACTTTGTCTAACACGCCATCCACATAGCAATAATTTTCAGTTGCAGTGAAGTACCTAAACAACTTTGATTTTAATGTTTTCTGCCATCGTTCAACGACAGCACATTTCGTGTCCGGGTTGTTTGTGTGTATGTATTTTATGTCATGCTTTTTCAAAAACTGCTGAAGTTGCTTGTTTTTGTATTCCGTTCCTTTGTCCGAAAACAAGCGAACAGGGCGTCTAGGTGTACTTTTGAACAATGTTTCAAACCCTTTGACAATGGAGGGAGCCGATTTGTCTTTGAGAGGAATAGCCCAACCATATTTTGAAAACACGTCGATGACGCACAAAACAAACGTGTGTCCTTTGTTGTCCCTTTTTAGAGACGTGAAGTCTGTCAAATCAGTTTGCCATGACTCGTCGATGTTGTCTGCATAAGTCACATTTCGACGGAAATTCCGTCTTGAGGGTTTGTGCAGTGTGTAGGCGTCCTCCCCTTGCAAGTAGTTGTCTACTTTTTCTTTTTTTTCACTTGTTGCTTGCCAGAGTTTCCAGGACGAACTGTAGGAGGCAGGGTGCTTGGGATCGTGAAAGACTTCACCAAGTTTTCCAGGCATTATTTTTGAAATAAGGGGTTTTCTTCGTGTCTGTTGGTTTTGTTTTTAGTGTTCTGTGTTCTGTTTTTGTGTGAGAAGGTGTGGCTGTTATGATTCCACCGCCGCTTTGTTTAGCAAGATGGATGGCTGTTCTCCTTTTTTCGTTGCCTATCAGGTCGAGAGGAATATTGAGCTGGGAAAGTGTCTGAATAAACTGAGTGGCACCGTGAGGTTCAAAATTCTTTCGATAACGTGTGAGATCGGATATCAAATCAATAATATTCGAGTGAGGCACAGGCGTCCCTTTGAGGGAGATGACTCCATTGGCATCCCATGTGACGGGTGAACCGCTGACTGCTAAATAATCATGAATTCTTAGTGCTTGGTCTTTATATGTCTTGGGGAGCACGGAGGCCAATTGCTGTCTGACAGCAGAAGTAGGGTTAGGAGTCTCGTGTTCTTCCCTGTCAACAGGCACAGTTGCAATCTCAAGAGAAATGGGTTTGCTTGATTCTTTGGAAAAGTGGAGATAACGCTGAAGTGTCTGATTGTACTTTTTCCATTTTTCAGAATCGTCTGCGTACTGTTGTCTCAAAATGTAGTTCATTTCTGTGTCTAGAGAACTCATTTGTGTGTGTGAGACAGAGGGAGTGGGGTCATTCATTCTTGCCACACTCTCGTGTGGAACGAGAATCATTTTTTTCACGTGATTCATTTGAACAGGCTAGGAAGCACGGAAGCCACAATCGAAAGTAACAAGGGCAGAAAAGCTCCCCCTTTTTGTACCAGATGTTCTTTTTTGGCTTTCCAGCCCTCGCCTTTTTGGACTAAGCGTCTAAAGTCTGTGCGGTATCGCCTAAGTTTGGACTTTTGTGCTGGACTAAGGGGTATGTTGCCCAGAAGGAGATTGTCAATGATCTCACAGATGGCAAAGATGATCGCTTTATCGGATTCACGGAGAATCGCTTTACGG
Source organism: Stenchaetothrips biformis (assembly GCA_030522485.1). Lineage (NCBI taxonomy): Eukaryota > Metazoa > Arthropoda > Insecta > Thysanoptera > Thripidae > Stenchaetothrips > Stenchaetothrips biformis. The sequence goes on from CM060101.1 coordinate 4,246,664, forward strand.
AGGTTAGGTTTTGCTGACTGAAGAACTTGCAGGACAGCACGCTGTGTCTGCACACTAGGAGCCATCATTTAGCAATGACTAGATCATCCCCTGCAGGTCCCTTTTATACTTGGCCTTGGGAATGTAAATGACACTAGACTCGTCAGGAAAAACACAAGATTTTAAAGAAAATTCAAAATTATTTTTCATTGGATTCATGTCAGAATGACTTAGGCTTGTATTTAAGTACAACAGATGGAATGTCAGAACCCAATTTGGCCTCCATCAAAACTACAACCTGACTCGGCAACAGAACTGCCGCAAAACTTCTAAGTCCATTTCTAAACGAAAAAATAGAGAATGAGTTGATTCTATCTTTGAAACTTGGCAGAGAGTGAGTCTGAACTAAACCAAATCCTCTCCTGCATGAATAAAGTCTGTTCTCTTTTAAATTAAGGTGAAATAGTTTGAAAATCTATGATACAGTCATATGCTTGAAAAGTGAACTTTTTTCAAAAAAATATTTGTCTATCTAACTTCAACTAATGCCAGACTAGTTCACAATTGGATTTACAAGTAAAATGAAGAGTGTGAAAGGTCAATGTGAAAAGATATCAAGATTTTAAAATATTCCTCAAGTTCGGAAAGTTGCAAGGGATATGAATGAAGTGACACAGATTGAGAAATAGATGAAAAATGATTATTATTATTATTTATGTCCCTCGAGCGTCTCAAACTAAAAAAGAATCAAACTTAACAACTACACGATTAATAAAATATCACAGAATTAAACTTACAAACTACACAATTATAAAAATCCCTCGACCATCTCAAAATAAAAAGCAATCAAACTTAACAACTACACGATTAATAAAATATCACAAAATTAAACTTACAAACTACACAATTATAAAAATCCCTCGACCGTCTCAAAATAAAAAGCAATCAAACTTAACAACTACACGATTAATAAAATATCACAGAATTAAACTTACAAACTACACAATTTAAAAAACATATTACAGTAAAAATCACAGTAGGAAAATTATAATTAAAAGAGTCAACAACAGGGCGGTGGGGAGGGGGGTCCTCGGCGCCTCACCCCAGGTGATGGATCAGGCTTGTGTGAATAATGACTCACATGCTTCCTTTTCCCCAGCCTTGAGAAGACCGACTGGAACATAACACAAAATATTGGTAGACAGGGTCAAAGGAAAAAAAAGGATAGCAGAAGAACATATGAAAAAGATACTCACACCACGGGGGCGTGGGGGCGAGGCCCACGGTGCTCTCGACAAGTCGGGCATGGAGGGTGCCTGAGGTGGAGTAGGTAACAACCCCCTCCTCCTGGGCGGTGGAGGGTCCACCATCCCACCCATGAGCCCCAGCGGGTCCCTCGAGGGTGGCGGGACTGGAAGCCGCGGTGGGACCGACAGTGCTTCTTCAGATGGCATAGGCACAAAAGGCTGTGAACAAAAAAATACATGGGATTGATTAAACACCACAATTTTGAGCAGAGCATAGAGCAAAGACAAAGACACTTGATAAAAAATTACAAACCTCATGCGTGGGAGATTGTGAACACTCTCCCTCTTCCCTGTCAAGAGAAACCCGTCCTGTCGGGGGCATGGGTACTTCAAGCGTTTCTTGCATTCCCACCTGAAATAAAGAAACACGACAACTAAGACAAGGACAGGGGATAACAACTCCTTAACAGAAAAAAGAAAGAAAGAGTACATACAACTTCCACATCACGAGAGCTGTTGCTGTTGCACAAATCGATATAAACTGATGAGTGTGAAGATTCCTCACCGCCCACTTCACCATCTTCAGTGGACTGCAACAATTACGGGTAGAATAGTATAAGAATCATGACGAATAGATTGACAAAATAAACTGAAGTAAGTCAAACTGTTGGTATAACAAAAATAACATAGGACTTACTGACTCTGTAGAGCTGTTTGACTCTGTAGAGTTGTCTGACTCTGTAGAGTTGTCTGACTCTGTAGAGCTGTCTGACTCTGTAGAGCTATCTGACTCTGAAGAGCTGTCTGACTCTGAAGAGCTGTCTGACTTTGGAAAGGTGACTGGCGCACTCTCGTTCTCTTCAGACTTTGAAGAGGTGCCTGGCGCACTCTCGTTCTCTTCAGACTTTGAAGAGGTGCCTGGCGCACTCTCGTTCTCTTCAGACTGAAAACATTAAGGGTACAACACACACTGTAAAAAATAACTGGAATTTTCTTATGCCATTGGCTGAGGAAATTTCCTTAGCCAAACTTAGAAGAGACTTTAAAGCGCCAGTGGATCGGGAAAGGACCCTTTCCTCGGCCACAGCTTTAAATAAAGTGAGCCAATGGCGAATGAAATTTCAAGACGCAAAGCGAAATTTGCCATTTGGCTAAGGAAACTATACTTTCCTTGGCCGGAACCTTAAATTAAACGAGCCATTGGCAAAAGAAAATTCAAGTTGTGGCGCACACAAGACATCTGTTGCTAGCCATAATTGGGAACTTTCAAGTTGTGGCTGTGGGAAGGTTGCTTTGCCTAACCACAACTTGAAAAGTTGTCCTGTGGCAGGGTGAAGTCCCGAAACAGACCGATTAAAGGATCATATAGCCTTACAGACCTCAGTTCAAGACGTAGGAGCAGTGGCAGAGTGGTCAGTGTATCAGACCCGCGTTAGGGAGTCCCGGGTTCAACGCCGACCTCAGGTCATTTTTTTAATAGCTCTATGTAACCACATGGAATCCTCGTCTTTGCCTTGCCACGACTTGAAATTTCGGGTGGTGGCTCAACAAAGCATCATTTTCTCAGCCACGTTGCGAAAATTGTCATTTGGCATAGGACAGGCACCTTCTCTTAGCCACTGGCCAGGGAAAATTAGTAGGCCACAACGGAATGAAATTTAAAATTAATGGCACACGAAATTTCGAGTCCGTGGCACACGGAAGGTGCGTTTCACCTGCCACAACACGAAAATTCATGTTGATATTTTTTACAGTGCAATAAGTTTCATGACAAAGAAAGAAAACAAAACACGAACCGAAAATGGAAGCTTAAAAGCCAAACGTCCAGTTTAGGTTGGTGAGAAAGCACAGAGCAAGAAGGCGAGACACTCATATCGTAAATGAAAGCACAGTGGCAGAAGGCGAGACACTCATTGTGTTGTTGAAAGCATTTGGAAAGCCAAGAAATGCAAAATGCATAATGACAGACACACACATGCTGCCAGTTGAGCTGTTGACGCAGCTTGACTTACGAATTTGAATTCATGGTGATGAAGTTGACGAGGAACCCACCCACCCACACACAAGGCCAGACTCAGTGAAACAACAACATAACCAAACTTTTGGTGCCAGCACGGCGTGGCAGGCCACGGCCGTCCATCACGGGCAAAAATTATCAACTGATTTTAAAGAAAACTCAGGAAAGACAAGTACGAGGGACACGGCGCAGCACGCCATGACCGTCCCTCACATGAATAAAACACTGGTTTTGAGATAGAAATAATATGTGTAAGCTTCGCCAGAGCGAGGCAAACACTGACAGAAACAGAGTTTCCATCGTTGCAAAAAAAAAACAAGGCGAAATCACAGCGACAGAAACTGAGTTCCCAGCGACGCCAGAAACGAGGCGAGAACACAGCGACAGAAACAGAGTTTCCATCGACGCTTGAAAATCGAGGCGACATTGGCGGCGAAGCCACCACAAGACAATGAACACTGAGACACAGGCCCACTCGCGACCCTTTTTTTCGAGAACGCGGTTTTAGAGTAACGGAACACTCGCGAATATTCGGCACTGATTCTAGTTTCACAGACACACTGCTGGAAAGGAAAATAAAACTGAGAATTAGTTGGTTTGAAAACCAACATGGCGCCGAGGTTAGAAACGCCTCGCGCCGGTACGAAATCGGGCATAGCTTCGCCCTTCGAAAGTAATTCATGACACAAACGGACAGAGTTTCACCCTACTTACGCTGAAAAGGTCACCCGACACGTCCCCGCAAATTTCCTCGTCCGAGGACGACGCATAAGCATCACGGAGCGCGTCCATTGTGTCACGGCAGCAAGACAACAAGTGGACGCCTTCTTGCCGCGCAGCTGCCCTCCAGGGCGAGGGGAGAGGTGGGGTGGAGGCTAATTTTTCGGCGACGGCCAATCAGAGCGCAGGGCTCAAAACCGGCACGGCCAAAATTCGTTGTATTTCGCGTTTACGCACGAATTAAATTGGTGTGAAGCGATCGGAATGTAGCGAACACTTGAAAATATCATCAGGATACTTCTTTCTTTCTTACACCACACAGAAATGATGAAATAACAATGAACCTGATGCGCCGACAGCGGCTTTCGGGTTGGAGACTACACGGCGATGCCGCTCGTCTCGTATTTCGAATAAAAACAGATACATGGCATGAAATAAAATGTGTGAAGTGAAACATTCAACATGAATGATAGAATATGAGTCTGTCAGTCATGAGACAGCAGAAAATAAAACTAGAGAAAGACAATAGAGTCGGCTGACTGCCGCTAGCAGACAGCACCGCTGCGCACTGCGCGCATGCGCAGATGCGGAGTTTCCACACCGGGCCGATAGAGCGCGCTGGTGGCGCTACCGGCGCGGCGCGGCGCGGCGGCATTCAAAACGAGGCGGCGGACCGGACTCGCGTGCGTGCGTGCGTGCCGTGAGCCAGGTGCGACCGCGGTGCCGGCGGACAGGTACAGACCTGCTTGCGTTAGGTTACCCTCCGAAAAGTAGCTGCGGCGGACCCGCTACAATGGGCCCCCCGAGGGGCGACCGCGGCGACGATCAGGTACAGACCTGTGGACCCGCGACAATGTACCCCCAAGGGGCGGATCCAGGTTGCGACTTAGGCCCCTCCGGTGACTTAGGCCCTTAGGTTAGGTTACCCTCGAGTGACTTAGGTTAGGTTGGGTTAGGCTCGGAAAAGGAGACGACCAAAAAGTTTCCGAAAAAAAATTCACCAAAAAATTTTTGAGAATTTTTTTTTGAAAAAAATTCAAAATGGCGGACCCGCGACTATGAGCCACCAAGATGGCGGCCCGCGACTATGGGCCACCCTTACTACTGTCGACACTTCAAAATCGGCCAGCGACGACCCCTATACACTGCACCATAAAACATGGCCGATAGTTGCGTTCCGTTAAGACATGGTGCTCTCGCCTCAGCCAAAAATTAACTTCGTGACTACCAGGATTTCTTGAAATCGTATTTGTTTTTATTTTTTTTTGTAACAGCCGTAGCACAGAACCGGCTGTCCATCCCGCGGTGGGCGTCGGGTTAGAGCCTTGCACTCACTGCACTTCCATGCCTGAACCGAGCCGTCGTCGGGTTTCCTCTTCTCCGCGCTTTCCTTTTTCCTCCTCCGTTTCCCACGTTGCTAACAATCACGGACTTGATGGTGGACATAGTGCTTCAGTCGCTTAGTCGCGGAGCTTTTGTGGTCTCTCCGAGCGCTAATGGCGGATTGATGGCTACAGGGCGTCCTGCTCCTGGCCAACGCCAGAAAGGGCGCGAAGAGGGCTGATTGGCCGAGGGAGTCGGACGGGGGATCGCGACTTGCGGTCAGCCGCGGTCGCTACGCCGGGGGCGGCACGGCGCGATAAGGCGCAGGGGCGTATTCCCCCTTTCCTTCTCCTAGAGGCTAGGCGAGAGGGGAGGCGGGCAGCGTGGCGCGTCTGCCGGCCAGGCGTTTCGTTACGGGTGTGGGCTTAGCGACACGTAGGGAACCGGGTTCGAGTACCGCCGGCAGCCCCCTATTTTTGGTGGTGCAGGTCACGTAGTACGTCGCGCAGGTCGGCCGGCAAGCCTTTCAGCTTGGACTCAGCGGCTGAGTCTGGCGGGCAGGTGTGCAGGTCGGCCGGCAGCACTAGCCGACGCCCGTACATGAGCTCTGCGGGGGAGTACTTGGAGGCGGAGTGCACAGCGGCCCGGTAGCTGAGCAGGATGAGGGGCAAGAAGTCCGGCCAGTCCTTCTGCCCGGGCTCAATGTACTTAGCCAACCCATCCTTGATCACGCGGATCATCCTCTCGATGTGAAGGCCTCGACCGCCATGAGGATGTAGCGGTAGCCCTCTTTGGACTTAGGGAACGGGCCGGCAATGTCGGCGTGCTGTGCCGAAAATGCGCCCTTCCAGCCAAACCCTGAGGTGCGCCTTCACGCGGCGCCCCGGGCCGAGGCGCTCGCGACACACCTGGTACGCGTCGCAGTAGTCCTCCACGTCCTGAGCGAACCCAGGCCAGTAGAAGCGCGCCGGATCTAGGACAGCTCGCCCCAGCGAACTCGCCCCAGTACCAAGTTGCCCCATGCCCATTTCGCCCCGAGCCCAAGTCGCCCCAGTGCCAACTCGCCCCAATTCAAATTCATTTTTAAGGGATTTGCACCAATTGTTGTTTTTGATCAAAAGTATCCGGACAAATTGTGGCCAATGGCCCTCAGGTACGTGACGACGTCGTCGTTGTCACTGTACTCGTGGTGTCGACGATTCTGTGGATGCGCTGCTCTGCTTGATCCAGACGGCTCTTGCGCTTGGTGGGGGAGTAACCCCCCTCCTCCGCCCTCGTGATGTGGATGTCGATCTCCGCTACCTCCTCGCGGAGCTGCCCCAGAAACACGAAAAACGACGGGTGATGCTTCCCGATGAGAGAAGACAGCCGCCGATGCCACGCCTCGCAGGTGTTGGTGGTCCGGGGCGCCCGGGGGGCCGGGTCGGCATGGTAATAATGCCATTATAATAATTTTTTAAAAAAATGGGGCGAGATTTTGAAAATTTGTCGGATTGGGGCGAGTTGGCAAAAACTTGCATCCGGGACTCGCCCCAAATCCGGGGCGAATTAGCCTTGGGGCGAGTTGTACCATGGGGCGAGTTAGCTGGGGCCAGATGTCCGGCACTCAGCGCGCCTGGATCGCGGATATGGTTTTCGCCTTGCGCTGGTGCGAGCCAGACCCGGGTGCGTCGTGATAAATGCGCAGTAGCTGCTTCACTTTATCCCTCGGCACCAGCACCACGATCTGAAGAATTTACTTCTGTGACGGACCGGTTTTCGTGTCGTCACCCTAAACGTGAGTTACGCTGCGCTGCCAGGGCGGAGCGGGGATCGACCACAGCCTTGTCGAAAGTTCCGCGACGTTCTGCTCAGCTGCGCCGCCTCCCGCCACCCCCACCACAATCATGGACACCGTGTAAACATTCGCCAAGGAGCGGGACCGCACGGCACAACACTGGCACATTTGCGGCATTATAGGTGTCCACGCCGAACATGTGCTGTGGATGCTGAGGCACAGGTGGGTCATCCGCTTGTCTGCGCCGGTGGTCTTCCGGGATGTGGACCACCTGATCAAACTGTGGCATCACGGGTTGCTCTGCATATGGCAGTCTCTCAGCAGCCAAGGGGGCGTCAGGCGTGATGCTCCACGTAGCACCGACTATTGAGACGGCGTCGAAGTAGCCCCCCATAAGTTCCTCCAAAGCAGAGGTATTGTTCGCCAGAGTTTGCACGAAGTTCACGACTTGCGCTGCTGTTGGCATAGCCTGGGCCGTTACAGGCATGGGTGTGATATTTATGGCCATCACGAAACCAGGCACCGCAGGCCACTCAATTGTGTCCACAACTGATATGGCCACGTTGCCAACCACCTCAACCACTGGCCCACCAACGCAGAGCATGGCACCGATGAGCATGCTGACACCATCATGTATGTCTTCAGGGCAAATGTATGCCACATCAGACGAAGCCAGTTGCGCCACTACTATTTCAGCCCCATTGGCTGTAAGGGGGCTGGGCACTTGTCCTAAGGGGTTGGCTCCTAGTCCGACAAGCTGAATGTCCACACCTTCTGCAGCGGCCCGGCTTATCTGATGAGCTAACACGAAACCCTTGGTGTACAACCCTTTCTTGGAAGCACGTTTGGTTTTCTTCGTGAACAGTTGAGCGTTGTGGTCAACTCTGAAAGGTGGCGCAGCAGTGACCATTGGCAGCAGATCTGCCATCTTCTTGCCACAAGTCTGGCCTGCCTCGTTGTTCACCAACTCAAAGGTTGAGGCCTCAGCCAGGGGGTGGAAACGGCCTAGGCCCGGCTCGGTCCCATGCGCGTTACCGCCGGGCGCAATCGGCCTGGCCGGCGGGAGTCTGCACCGCGACACTTTGTGCTTGATTGTGACTATGTTCCCCGACAAAACCCTAACAAACCATACATATTTCGAAAGGTCAATAAATTTGCCGTAATTGTGCGTTGAGTTTATGTTTCTCGGTGCCACGACGGCTTCGGAAAAAAATCGGAAAGCCGAAACATGTCGAAACAAAGGTGACCGCCATCACAGAAACCACAAAGTTTCGCCTATTTAGAGGCAATTTTCGGGGGTACGACCAGCGAGCCGAATGCTCGCTGGTATCCGTCGGAAACTTGGCCGAAGGTTCCAAAACGATTGATTAATCCAGTAAAAACTTTTAGCGTAAACAGTGTGTCGGCAAAATCGGTGCGGTGGCGTCCCTCAAGTCTAGGTAAAACGAAAGTTCCGTCATACATTCAACTAGGCGGGCAAACATGGGCCTATTCCATGTAAAAATGTACGCTCTTTCGATCTGCAGCAGCCGTTTTATCTCTTGAGGGCGAAAAAATACTTAAACTTTGTGCAAAAGTCAGAGGTTGGATGAACCCACAGAAAGACGCCATTTAGATTGCACACTATAGAGCAAAATCCACTAGAAAATCCACTTATACCCGCTCTGACTATAGGTTTGGTGAGTGCTAATACACTGCAAATCCAAGTGTGAGACAGTCTCACACTTACAAGTGCATACCAACATGTCTCACGCTTACAAGTGTGAGCCACATTTGTCTCACACTTGCAAGTGTGAGACACGGTTTGTCTCACGCTTGCAAGTGTGAGACACGGTTTGTCTCCCACTTGCTGCATATGGTTCCGTGTACTTTAATGCCACGGAACCCACGCTTCCATGTGTGAGACAAACCGTGCCTCACACTTGCAAGCGTGAGGCAAACCGTGTCTCACACGTGCAAGCGTGAGACAAACGTGGCTCACACTTGCAAGCGTGAGACATGTTGGTATGCACTTGTAAGTGTGAGACTGTCTCACACTTGGATTTGCAGTGTATGCCTTCACATTGAGGACAAAGCAATTTGCTCAAGTCCTGCACAGCAAAATGTAACATGCTTGAAACGAAGCCGTAGCAGACGCTATCGGGACGGGCGAGCGGTATGGCAAACTCAGAGGAACGATGAGCCAGCAGAAAGGCGAGACGAGTCGCCAGACGCCAGACGTAAACACACGCGAGTTGAAATGTAGGATCTCGTTGGCGTACCTGGGAACACCTGTTGTGCAGCTCAATCGTTTCCGAGGAAAGAAAAGGACCGAATTCCGACGCATGCTTTGCTTTCTTGACTCGTCTTCCGCGAAAGCCATTTGTCGCATCGCTCGGGAAACGCAAAATAGATCAAATCTTTGGTGTGAATGCTGCGAGTACAGGTTATGGATTGGTTTCTTCGGCCTTCTTTCACCTTACCAAAGTTTCTATACCTGTTAAATACTGCAGCCTTTCTCGTGCTGATTCCCCTTTTCGCTCTTGTTATGTTTTCCCTGCGTTCCAAACATTTATTTTGTTTTCTGATCGATTGCTGCTTCACTTGGTCTGCCTTGTTTCCTTCAGCCATACAGCCACTAACAAAAGCAGATGGAATTTATGTTTGAAATGTAAGTTGCATAGTTTAATTGATTAATTTTGTTTGTCTTTGCAGTGCTGTTATCTCTGGATCCTTACTCAACATCATGGCTAGAAACCTGCGCTCCAGAAAGGTGAACAAATTTAGTTTAACTGCTCTGCAAACTCAACAGTGTACTCAGTACACTCTGTTCAGCGTGTACTCACAAGCACACTCTCATCACAGTGTACTCATCTGAGCACACTCTCATCACAGGGTACTCATCTGAGCACACTCTCATCACAGTGTACTCATCTGAGCACACTCTCATCACAGTGTACTCAGATGAGCACACTGCAACGAGAGTGTACTTAGATGAGCACACTCCAACGAGAGTGTACTCAGATGAGTACACACCTACAGCTGCATATAATGCCAGGCGTGCTAAGGTGTGTACTCATCTGAGCACACTCTCATCAGAGTGTACTCATCTGAGTACACTGTGATGAGAGTGTGCTCAGATGAGTACACTCTGATGAGAGTGTGCTTGTGAGTACACGCTGAACAGAGTGTACTGAGTACACTGTTGGGTTTGCAGAGTGTTTGTCGCCTTATTTTGAAATAATGTTTTTGTTCTTTTTTAGAAGGATGTTGCCTCATCAAATGACTCAACAATGCCTGAATTAGACCCGTTACCAAGTACCAGTGAAACCAGATCAAGGAGAACACGCAGAACTCAAGTTACAGAGCCGGCGATGAGCTGGCGATCCAAACGGCTGCTGGCGTGACGTCGGCTGAGTGTTGTGGTCTGGTTGTGGTTTCGAATTCTCGTTGGCCCGCCTGTTTACACCTGTACGATCTACTTATCGTTTCCGAGGTAAGAAAGGCTTGAAAAACCTCGCATGCCTTGCTTCTACGAGACTTTCTTGGCTCGAAGACTCTTTTAAAGAGGCGAACAAGCGTAAAATAATACGTTCATTTCGTGATGCAAAGCGAAGCCAAGAGTTCAGGTTATGGCCCTTGCGTTTCTGCGTTGCGTTCCTGCTTTCTTTGTTTCCTCAAGTCTCGTCAAAATAAGATGCGTTGCCTGTTTCCCTTTGATTTTCCTCTTTCGCCTTCGCCTTTATGCTGGTTAATTCTGCACTCTGCAGTACAAGTCTTGGCCACTCCTTGTTTGTTGTTTATGTTGTGGGTGTAGGCCTCATGATGGCTGTATCTTTTAGATTGGGTTTAGTATTGAAATCTGATGTTGCTCTTTGTCTGTTGCAGTGCTAAGCTGGGGAAGATAAAATGTCTGAATTGAGCCAGGATGCCGATGAGTTTGATGACTCTGTTGGAGTGGCAGAAACTAAAGCAATAACTGTAAGATGTTTTCTTTATTGTTAGATAAAAATACAAAACTTGATGCAATTGATGAGGTTTCTGACTGCACCATTGTCTGTTACATGTACAGAAAGATGATAATGCAGTTGTTGGTCGAAAGAGGCGAGCAAGAGGCAGCAGAGGCAGGAGAGTTGGCCGAGCAATCAAACGGAGAAAGAAAGTCAAAGATCATGCACAGGTACGGTTCTATATTTACATGTTTCAAACTGATTATATTTATGCTTTCAGTCATATTATTAATCGATCGTTGCCTCTGTCTTGATCTTTCAGGAACCTGCTGATGTTATGGACAGCGAAGGTGGTGATAATCTATTGGAGACACAAGAGAATATAGAAAATGTTTTAGACAGTGAGATTGCTTCTGCTCTTAATGTGAAACAAATCGAAGAAAATGTTCACAAGAAACAAAGTAATGAAAATTTTGAGATTGTTGAGATAAACCAACCCAAGCGGAGTTACAACAAAAGATCGAAATCCCAGAAATTGACTATGAAGAAAGGAGACAGAGGAAAGAAAAAGCTGTGTAAATCAGAGGTAGAGTTATTTCAAATATTGCTTTTAGTCTGTGAAAAAAAAAAGAAATAAATGTCTGATCTGCTTTTTTATTTTACAGCTAACAATAGCAGATAAACTGAACACGAGTGTGGTTAATGATATCGGTGATGGAAATGACCATCAAGAATATGGATACTTGAACAACAGTCCCGATTTGAAAACATCTGATGTAAGTACTTTTATTTAAAATGAAGAGCAATAGTTTTGCTTTGTTTTTTATTTCTTTTGATTTATTGTTGTCTTTCTCTTTTACAGAACTGTATTTCTTCTAGCCAGCAAAGCCAACTAAGCATAGAGGATTTTCCATCCGTAAGTTTGATTCCCATTAGCCTCTTAGTCAAACATGTTATGTATCAATAACATAGAAAAGTAAAATGTTCACATTTTGTTTTACAGGAGGCCTCAGCAGTGGAAGCTTTAGTCTACTAGTTACATCACAGCCTAAAAGAGTCTGGTTCTCAGTGGAATGTCGATTCAAGAGGCGATATGTGCCGTCTTACTTTGTTGACTGACCATCAAAATGTGGCTGTTGAACGTGCAGTGGTGTGGTCCAGCAAGGAAGGGACGCTAGTGTTTTTCAATAACAACCAATTACCCAAGGACAGCTTCATTCTGACCATGCCACAACCGGAGGAGAGCAACATATCTGATTTGGCCCAATATCTTCAAATACTCACTACAGTGGTTGAGAGTGTGAAACTTTGTGAAGGTGTCACTACTTATACTGAATCCTGGAATGCAGCAGAAGAACTTGATATGGGCAAAATTAATAGACACTGCCCTCAAGGTCCATGTTACAGAAGTAAAGACTGCACCCTTGTTTTCATGGAGGCAAAGAGATGTGATGCCTGTAAAATGTAATGGACTTAGTTTTAAACAAAAAAAATGGAGAGATGCTCGAGCTGAAGAGACGGACATGTCTAAAGCAAACAATAGATATTTATTGAGAAAAGCACTTTTAGCCAAAACAAGGTCATTGGCAGCAAGTAAAAAAAGTGCAGACAAGACCATAAGATATTATAAGAAGAGAATACGTCAGATGATTAAATCTGAAAGCATTCCAGTAGATCAACATCTTAGCAAGGATTTGTTTGATGTCATGAAGCAAAATGTAACTAAAATGACGCCGATTCAAAAGTTATTTTGGAGTGAGCAAATGAAAGCAATTTCCAAACAATCAAATCCAAGAACAATACGGTGGAACCCTATGATGATCAAGATCGCCCTGCATCTTCAGAGTTTGTCGCCCACTGCTTACGAATACCTAAGAGAATCTGGACTTCTTCAACTACCTTCTCAGAGAAGACTTGATGATTTTTCTAGTGGTCACCAAGTCTGGCGACATTGTTGGCTTTGTGAATCTAAATGAAATCGAACAATCTGTTGCTGATCTGGAAAATGAATTGTCTGGTGAGGGAGAAACAAGAAAAAAAGAGGCCAAGAAAGTGCTTGTATTTATGTTGCAAGGTACAACTCTGGATATTAATAAAGTAGTTGCAATTTATCCTACAACAGAGCTTTCGGCTGAGCAACTGTACACCAGAGCTTGGGACGTCATATTCAACCTTGAAAGTCGAAATATCAAGATTTTAACATTGATTGGCGATGGAGCTGGTTGCAATAAGAAGTTTTTTAAAATGCATGCAAAGTACGATGAATCTGAAGAATTTGTCTACTCCACTAGAAACATTGCCTGTGGGGAAGACAGGCCTATTTTTTTTATGATTGACCCTCCACATTTACTGAAAACAATTCGGAATTGTTTTTCTAATTCCTATGGCCACTACTTTACAAGAACAATGTGGAAAGATGGAGAGATAATAAGCTGGGCAGCCATAGAGATGCTTCTTAATGCTTCAATTAAAGACAAATTTAAAAAGCACAAGTTGACTTGGGCTCATGTTAAACTCACTGCATTTACAAGGATGAATGTTAAATATGCCACCCAGACCATGAGCAACTCAGCCAGCATAAGCCTTTCTGACTATAAGGATGATGAAAGATTTGAGGGCCTTGTGACTTCACAATTATTAATGTTTTTGAAAGTAGTCAACAAATTTTTCGACTGCTTGAATGGCTCTCATGATCCTGACGGCAAAAGGAACAAAAGTAACAAGAACCTTTTGCCATATACATCTGTAAATGATGAAAGACTTACAATGACTCTAAAGGGAGAAGTCTTACAATTTTTTCAAGATTGGCAGAAAAGTGTTGAGAACAGGGAGGGTGAGTTTACAGCTGAAGAGAGAGAAAGGATGACCATAAGCAGCCAGTCTTATGAATCGCTTCATATAACAATCTTTGGATTTTGTGGTGCTGCCAAGTTTCTGCTGAACTGTGGAGCCCCTTCAATTGATGCGAAGAAATTCAACCAAGACAAATTAGAGCAGTATTTTGGTATTTTGAGAATGTGCGGGGGAGCAAGCAACAACCCCACTTTACAAGGTGTTTTACAGAAGAACCTTGTTCTCACAGTGCAAAAGGGTGCAGCTCTCCCTGGCAAAAAAGGCAACACAAGAGGAACCCGCCAGCTTGTAATTGATGAAGAACCATTACCTTGCAGACCTAGAAAATAATGTTATTTCTGGTTTAAAGACTTCATGTTATAGCTTGCACTTTTGTTGCTATAGAGGGCGATTCTGGAGCTGATCAGAAAGAGGCGGTACAATGTTTCAGACAACGAGCTATACCGTTTCCAGATCTCGCACATGTTGTCGCCGACTTTGTTTCACTGAATGGGGACTGCCTCGCCCGCCCGAGGGTCGGCACCATGACAGGTCAATTTATGGCCCCGCACCTTCATGGTTAAATTTTTGAACGGCTTATTTTAGAAATGTAAAACTTGTACACAGGGATTCAAGGTGCAAATACAATGTCAGACGACTCAAACTTTCTCTATCTATCCTTTCTCAAAGTTTCTACGACCATTTTGACCTCAACATTTTTGCACGGTACCTAGTCAAAATCGTCGTAGACACTTGAATTTTGAGTCGCCTGACATCGTAATCGTGCGCTGAACCCCATTGTCTAAGTCCTAAAACGATAAAATTATCCGTTCAAAAATTTAACCACTGAGCTATGGAGCCAATAAATCGACCTGTCACGCTGCCGACCCATCGGCTCCGGCGCGTGAATAGGGAGGGGGCGGGGGGGTCCGGCAGGGGCCCGGCGCAGAGACAAAGCAGAGGGCTGCATGCAGGCGGCCGGGAGGGGCGGGGCGGGGGGAGGCGGTGGTCGGCATAGCCCGTCTACGACAGTGCCTTTTCAAAACTTTGCGAGATGCCCAAAACCGCCGTTCAGAGGTCCGCCGTATACCCTTTTTCACCCCCTAATTTTTACCGCACCGGAACGGGGACAACGTCTCTGCATAGAGCACAGTTACAGCTACAACGTGGTTTTGCCCTTTTTTTGATATTCCGACTTGCTTAGAAGTTGTTGTGGACGAAACCTGGACTGCCCTAGGGCCTAACTCAGGCGTTCAAAAAAAAATTTGAACCCACCGTCACCGACATTGAACCTTACTGGGCTCGTGACCCAAGTTTCATATCGATACCTCGAACGGTGTGGCCAGGACGGCGTTAGAAAGAGGTCGCTGGCACTGCCGCTCCGGGACGAAAAAGAGCCGGCTCGGCCAGGGGTACCATATCCTCTTAAGGAAACCACCTCGCCTCAAAACCTGCTTCAACAAGCTATATTTGACCCCGTACCACACCTGTGTCGCCCGGACCCGCGAGGGGACCTGCACGAGGCTATATCGCAAAGATGAGAAGTACGATGTCGCCACAGAGACCTCTGGTGGCCGTCTGCCCAGGTTTAAGGTGGTGGTGTCGCACAAGTTTGAATTTTCGTTCGCCGTGTAATGTAATGTGAGGTTGCAAAATGTCGTGTTTGTGCAAGAAATCCCAAGGAAAGCGGTGAGTTTTCACTTTCGCATTGTTGAAATTTGTTGTTTGAACTGAAAACTGGTCGAAGAGAGTCTGTTGGTGAAAACTGGTTGAAGCTTTGACTGGACTAATTTCATTAATTTTTCAGGCCCATGATAGGTTGTGACAAGTGCACTGTTAAAAATGATTGTTAATTTATGATATTTTGGAGAACAATTATGTCGTTTGTAAACGATACATTTTGTAACGACTTAAGTCGTAAATATGCGACATATTTGTCGCTAATTAGTATAGCGAGACGTGTCGTTCTCATAACAAACTAAGTCGTAAATTTACGAACGATCGTAATTTTTTATGGGAATATGGCGGACAGTCATGACTTAAGTCGTACATTTCCGACTTCGGTCGGGCAGTTACGACTTTTGTTGAAAATTTACGAGACAAATCGTAAATGAACGACACAAATCGTAAATAAGCGAGCAAAATTGTAACGTTTCACCAACTTTTTGGGGATTTCAGATTTAAAAGTATTACGACATTGTCGTAGAGAAATGATTTTTTAGTCGTTCACTTACGACGAAATAGTTAAAGAACGACTTCCGTCGCTATAAAAATTAGCGACTTTTATGTCGCTAATTTACGACAAAATTTCTGACAGTGTGTGACGGCTGGTTTCACTACGACTGTCTGGGACTAACTGAAAAACAAGGTATGTGTACATATTCATTGAGAGGGTACTGTAAAATTCAGGGATTTATAAACTGACATTTTGCTTTCAGTTTCACTCTTTCCTTCTCCGTGGTATTGTCCAGCATGCAGCATTGAGACTACTGCAAATCTTATTGAGAATAAAGTTGCCGATGAAGTTGCAAAAGTGAGTATACTGACATCTCAAGATATTGATACATTTGTCTTATTTCTTCTGAAGTAATTTGACATTTCTCAAATAGGTTTCAAAAATTTTACAACATGAGAATGCCGCTCATGTTAAAGAGCTCAAGGAGTTCATGCAAGCAGAAATTCAGTTGCATTTAAATGTAAGATTCCTCACGTATTTGTTGCCACTCTATTTGCTTTTTTCATAAATTTTTTTGATTCTCCCTTGTTCTATTTTACAGAGCATGAAAAGTGTCAATAGTACTTTAGTCCTTGATTCTCATCAAAGGATAATCCAGGTAAGTTTAAACTTTTCAGTTGTAGTGCTACTAAGTACAGTAACTGGGTAACTGAGTAACTCATTTGGTTGTTACTAGGAACTGGAAAGGAAAGTTAAAGAATTAGAAAAGGAAAATGCTCAGTTGAAAGAGAACATAGTTAGAGAACAAAATATGCGAGTATTTGAATTGGAAGAGGAAAATCTCCAGTTAAAAGAAAAAATTACCAGAGATGCTGACCAGTACACAACAAAACTGGCTGTGAGTATATTTTGTTGGATGTTATGGTGTATCGTTGGACTAGTGGCTACTGACATTAATATTTGGTCTGGCAGGAGATCGAAAAAACACTTGTGAATTCTGAAACTGAAAATAGAATTTTGAGAGAAGAGTTTGTTGAAGAGTAAGGAAAGCTGCAAGAGCAAATTGTGGTATCTATCCTTGTCCTTTTTTAAAAACTAATTAAAAAAAATATTTCAATCTCATTATTAATGACTTGCTACCTCCTTTCAGGAATTGGAATTGATTCAAAAACAAGGAAAACTAAAATATTCAGCACTCCACAACAATTATGAAGAACTACTGAAGGAAAAGAGACGGTGAGAGTGTGACTTTCCATTTGTGGCTTTTTAGTGTTATTCTCTTTGTAATTATGTCGCCTTTACTTTTACCCATATAGGAGATTGAGCCTGAAGCAGCATAATCAGTCCCAATAGCTAAAGAAGCTGTGTAATTGAAGGCAAAATAAAATAAAGTGTTCCACACAAGTTTGAATAAGTCCTTTACTTTAAAACATCAAGATAAAGAAATTTTTTAAAAATAAATATGACTGATATTTATAAGTATGGTTACACTTATAGAAGGCTTAAAACTATCATTTTCATACATACTGATTTTTGTAAGTTTGGCAAGTGGCTTACAATAAATTAGAAGTTCAAGACGTACAGTTACATGTTTACAAAATCCTAGGACTTACATCTTCCTATTACAATTTCTGCCAAGTGGCACATTAAATGCTACACAATGAGACAGATTTTGAGGGGCTTTTTGACGACCTGTGGGAGGATTCCTCCATGCTGATTCTGGGGCACCCTTGTTGTAATGGTGTTCCTGCCTGAATTCTTTTGGAGGTCTTCCTGTTATTTTAGAATGGCGGCCTGATATTGGCATATATTTCCTTGAAGGATTGAGCACAGGTATGTTCCCAGCATTCCTGACTTTGGAGAGAGCACTGAGTTGATTCTCCTTCAGAGGCTTATGGCCTCGATACCTGTTAAATGTGGCCAGGGCATGCTCTAATGCACTGTCTGTGCTACATTCCTTGAACAATCGGTCAACAAATTTTTCAATTTGTATCGTGAGGGCAGGATTTTTTTGACACCTCTCAGTGAGATATGGCACCAATTGAATTAAAGAAATGGCATTTATGTATGAAAATCATTTACTACAAACTAGAATATTAAAAACTAAATGCTGAGCTTTGTGCCCACTATCAAACAGATGCTTTATTTTTCTTTAGACCAGACTCTAATACTTAAATGTCCAAGTTGTGGGGCATAGCCTTCCGTTTCTGAGGCAACTTGTTCCAGCAAGGTTCTTTAGAGGTTGTTACAACTTGTGAGTAACCATGCTCAGTGGTGAAAGCAGATTTAGGTACTCTACCTTGCCTCGTCATTTTTCTCCCTCCAAGTGACACTTGCCTCCATGACACAGAAGTTTTGTTCACAAGAATGTTTTTCCGAACTGCTGTACGAGACACAACATTATTCTGCTGGTTGAATGTATGCATTGCAGAGAGCAAACTATTTTCTGAAGACGCCTGGGCTTGCAGAAATCGTTTAGAAAATTTCTCAACAGCTTCAACAAAAGTGTCAGGCTTATTTTTTAGACCATTGACAATGAACATGTTAATGGAATCCCACTTCTTTAAGGCATCTGCTACTTTATCTTCATCATAGGTGCTCTCATTGGGATTACCTTGAAAGATAAAAGCAAACAAATTTTCAAGCAGACATTCATTTTAGAATTTTAATGTGAGAAGAAGGTGAGAAGTATTTAATACCTGAATTCTCCAAGATTAATGGATTATCAGACTCAGCAGGACTTTGTTGAATGGTCTCAGAACTCTCTCCTACACAAAAATTTCGAGCAATATGGATTAAAATTACCTTACTAGTTCAAACTAATAACACAAGGAAAAAGATGTCACCCACCTGTTTCATTTGTTTCGGCACCAGCTGAGGGGCCTGAATTCAAGGGAGCATACCATCCATTTGGTGCAGGAGTGTCACTCATTATACTATGGAGAAGCTGCTTTGATTTTTCATCAACAGGCAAAAACTGTGTGGCGGATGTTAGGTTGAACTGCTTTACCACTGCCATTTGGTGTTTGCACGGGGCACCATTCTTACCCACTGGACAAGTGCAGAGCTCTAATTCTATGTCAACAGTGTACTCCGTCTTCTTCTCTATATTTTTGACTATGTAATAGCCTGGTTGAGATGTCAAGAAGCACTTGAGAGGGACCAATTTTGAAGGAGGAATAAAATGTTTTGATTTGAAGTAGTTCACAACTCTATTATTCAAGACTCCTGCAATTCGCCTCTCATAATAGGCTCCTAGCCTGGTTGTGAAGAAGTCGAAAAGTTGCCCAAGGCTGTATGCCATCAGGCGGTCTAGAACGTCTTCCTTCATTCGACGCACATTAGCTTCTGCATAATTGTTTGTATTGTTGCTACGAGTGAGAAGATCTGCCCGGAAACTTATGGCCCACTCAGGTGCTCGATCGTGCAGTTCTGAGAGATGCTTTGTCAGAGATTTATTACTCAGGATTTTGGGGTTGTTCTGCATCTCTTCATACTTCATTCTAAATTCATCTTCACTACCAGAACGGCATACATTTCTAAATAAATGGTAAATCTCAATTTTGTCACTAGGGTCAACCTTATGTTTGCTATCCCAGACATAGCGCCAATAGGCTTGTAAAATGTGGAACAAGCACAAGAGAAGAATCATGTCTGGAAAAACATTTCTAAGAGCATTTCGCTCAGCAGTAGAATCGTCTGTGATATATATTTGTGGTCCTTTGGCTCCTCTACCACCAAAAGCATTTTCAGGGACTAGTTTCAAAAGCATTCGAAATCCTTCTTCAATGACTCTTTCTGATTCAGAGCTTGTAACAACCAAGCCCAATGGCAGAGCACCAGCAACACTTGGAGTCAACATAGGAAACACTCTGTGATTTTGACGATCCATCATGCCACCGGAATCTACAAAACACATCTCTCCAGAGGATTTCAACCTATGGACCCTCTTCATGAGTGGAGTGCACATGGATATAATGATATCAGTGTTTTCAAAAACCTGAACTGAGGCACATGTCGAACCACATTGCTCATTATATTTGTCAACAGCACTTGTCAAAAAACCCACCATTTCTTCACCATTAGGGGGTCCATACTCAGATTTGAAAATATTACGATACAAATTATAACACCACTGCTGATTAGGACACTGCGCACCATCAGCTAAGATTTAGAAGAAATCATCCCCATGACTTATTTGAATATCATACTGATGCGTATGCAATGCAGTAGAAGGGGAGTAGCCATCCTGGAATAGCTTCCTGAACTTTTCCTCCACTTCTTTTGTAGGACGGCGATGACGCAAGCTATCTGCAGCCGCCAAGGGATGGTTGTGACAGTGGTTGATTGTAATTTCAGTGGGGTACTTCTTCAAAAGTTCATCTTTACTTCTGTTCCAAATAAAAAATCGGATTAGTGATTGGCTTTAACACGTAAATCCAAATAAAACGTCAGCTCTTCATTACCTTTTCATATTAAAATTTTTCACAGTTATTATTAATGAAGCCTCACACTCAGTATGCTTGTCATGACCTTTTTTTGTATCCCTGTACTGAGCCAGGGTATTGTGATGGCAGCGATATGATTGCTAG
Organism: Stenchaetothrips biformis; assembly: GCA_030522485.1. Classification (NCBI taxonomy): domain Eukaryota; kingdom Metazoa; phylum Arthropoda; class Insecta; order Thysanoptera; family Thripidae; genus Stenchaetothrips; species Stenchaetothrips biformis. The sequence continues at coordinate 4,267,256 of CM060101.1, forward strand.
ATATCAAATCACCCCAAAAATTTTCATGAGAAACCATTACAGCACAAACATACAGACATGAAAAGAAAAACAGAGGAGAATGAAGCCTAAAAAAAATACCTTGAAGGTCAGACATTTGGTGAATTCATTGTAATTTCTCCTTATTCTCCAATCAGTAAAACTTGAAGATTGAAATTTCTTAAGCCACAATAAAGCTTCCTCCTTTGTTTTTAAGGGAAGTCTCAGTACACTTGTCAGCATCCCTCTTTGATCAAACTGCTGCTTTTGATGATAAGGATACATAGGCTCCACAGAGCCAATATGATGATCATAATTTTCTGGGAGTAAGGCCTAGAAATTGAGCATGATGTTGGGTAAATAAATTGCTTTCATATATTATTATTTATTGAATCACAAGCTTACCTTGAGCATAACTTTGAGCTCATCAGCATCAGGATACTCTGAATGAGAACTGTTTTGTTTAGTATCAATTGGCAGATCCTGAAGTATAATACAAGGAAGTTGAGATCAAGGTTCAAAAAGAAATGACTTGTTAAATAATTAGATAATTAGATTAAAATATTACCTCTGAAATAGGCAAGAGATGAATTTCTTCTCTTATAGCTCTAGATTTGGTCAAAGACAGAGACTTCTGAGTATTTGGAATCTTTCGGAGGGATAGGGATTTAACAGGTCTGAACGGAATCAAATTGGAATCCTGCAAAGGGTTACAGTGCAGCATTAGACTCAGAGTGCAGCATTAGGCTCAGAGTGCAGCATTAGGCTCAGTGGCAGGTATACAAAGTAAAACACATACATTGAGCCCCTCTTCCCAGCTCTTCGGCTTTGGCAATGAAGGACATTTATCGACAGAAGAGCAGGCAGACACATTAATTCCGGCTGGGTTTCTTGGATTTGGTAAAGGACATGGTCCTTGGGTCGTTGAAGCAATGTCAGAGTTCTTTGAAAGAGATATGCAGCTTTGAGCATTCTGCAATGTTAGAGAGAAAAAGTTGAAATTTAAAGCACACACTACTTCATGGCTGTATCAAGTTAAGGAAAATCAACAGAACAACAGATCAACACATCAACAGGTCAACGGATCGGGACGGGCCAGAGTCGCTTCCCGCTTCTTGATCTTCCAGGTTTAGGCATCACCGAATCACAATTTATCATAAATAATCCATAATAGTCAATATTGATTAATATTAGCCACCCCAGAGCCATCCCCGTAGCACCCGCGACCTGACCTGTCCCGATCCGTTGATCTGTTGATGTGTTGATCTGTTGTGCTGTTGATTTTCCTTCACTTGATACAGCCATAATTTAATTTTCCTGAATAAGTGTGTTGTCTTTTACCTGTCTGTTACGTCTATCAAGACAATGCGCGACATTTTTGTCACATTCGCAGGCAGTACGCCAGGACGCTAAGGACGCCAGCGGGGAATACACTGCAGCAACGGCAACGCTATCTGCAGGTAAGGCCCGGAACGTCCAATAACCGCCGAAAAGCCAACTTCTCATCTTTGCTATGTAGCCTCGTCCAGATCCCCTCGCGGGTCCGGGCGACACAGGTGTGGTACGGGGTCAAATATAGCCTTCAGCAGAGCGCGCCCCGTGCCGCCACCGTATCTCTCTCCACCGTGCTCTATAAGACTAAATAACATTTTGATTACAGAGAGAAGCCACTCGGCCAACCAGGCCTCGCCAATGAAACACTAACAAGATACAACTTCAGCGTGAAGTGGAAATTTGATCAGCAATGAGTTTAATGACTTAATTGTAGGAGCACCTTAAGACTGAGGCTGTATAGTTAACACTTAATTTAAACGTGCTACTTAAGTGGGTTCATCGCATTTGTCCCGCTTCTCTCAACCACTAAACCCTTTTTCTTAAAGTATCTAACACAAAAATTGAGAGTAATTGTATTTGTTTTTTTTATTGGGTATTTTTATAGTCTCTCTGAGTAACAATGAAGATGGATACTGAAACTTAAAACACTTCATTTAAAATAGTAATAAGCCAAATTTTTGTTTAACATTGGAATATTTGGTTTTAGTCGCTACCTCTCATTCAGAAGACAACTTGAACGACATTACCTACGATAGGGATGGTTCGGACTCAACACATGGTTCTCCTATTTATAAAAGGCGGAGGAGCTCAAGTAAAAACCATATTGATTATGATGAAGATGATGACTTGGGTTTTGTTTAGGGCATAGAGTGAATCATGAGACCAACCAGTCCATGCCATTTTTATCACAGAAGAAAAAGAGAGATTGGTCTCAAAATTCAAAATCCAATATGAGAAAACGGAAACTCCAGGAGGCAGCTGTTTCGTGCAACAAAATTGATCAGTTTTATCCAATACTCTCACAAATGGATAAAATTTTAGCAGAAAATCAAGAACTAAAATTATTACTTGCTACTTATATGCAAAAAATGTGCAACATGACCAGCTTAAATGTTAATTTACCTTCATTCCCAGAATTCAAACTTCTTGAACTCCTAATGCAATGTGCTACACGCAATGCAGGTAAAAAGGCTTATGTTTTCACATACGATTCAACTTTGAAAGAATATGCTACTCTCTGCTTTGTTTTGGAGGGTCCCCAGTTGTATGGAGTCCTCTGTGGAGCCCTTCCACTTCCTTCTGTGACCACTTGCCGTAGAAACTTATTATCAAGAGATAGACTAGAAGAATGTTACTTCAGGATTTCTGAGGCCAAAGAATATCTATTCAAAAGAAACTTACCTACCAAGGTTGTTATCTGTGAAGACGGCACCAGAGTTACTGGTAGAATTCAGTATGACATGAAAACAAATCAAATAATAGAGTTTGTTCCCCGTCTCAAAGATGGGCTTCCAGAAGTCAGAAGCTTTCCTGCAACATCTGCAGATTTAATTAAACAACATTTTGAATCCGGTGTTGTCAGTTTTAACGCTTATGTTATTATGCTTCAATCATTATCTGTCACAGCAGCTCCATTTTGTGTTTGCCTTTGTGGAACTGACAACAGATTCGACTCTACAAGTGTCGATCTCCGATGGAATTGGATGACAAAGGCATTCAATGATGTTGGCTTGGATATTGTTGCATTTTCCTCCGATGGAGATAACAAACTGTTGAAGACTATGATTACAAGAACTTTCACTTCGTCCGACAAGTGGATTTGGTTTCAAGCTAGTCTCGATACTTCCCAACCTGTCTGTGTTCAGGACACCATTCACCTACTTGTAAAACTGAGAGTAAAGATTGTAAAAGCCTCTGACATCTTACCAATGGGGAAAAAATATGTTGCATCCAGAGGTCATATTATTGAGCTCATATCATCTGTGAGTAAAGATCAGCATCAGCTTACGAAAGAGTATCATTGAGGCAAAAGATAAGATAAATCACCGTACAGCTCAAAAACTATGTCAAGCGAAGGTAACCCAATTAATGCGGCAGCATATTCCAGAAAGTGAGGCGACTGCAACTTATTTGTACATGATGAGAGAAGTTACGGCTTCATGTTTAGATCCATCTATGGAGCCTTTGTAACGAGTCAAGCTTTGGTGGAAGTGGACCTTTTTCTTCAGGCTTTGGAGGAAGTGGATACAAAGCAACAGTGATTATTCTCTCAGCCACAACTTTATTACCCTCAAGGCATACACTTGTGTAGAAATCAATGCGCATGCACTGTTAAATATCATCAAGTTAAGAGATTCAGAAGAGCCAGAACTTTTTCTTATTTGGCTGATAAGCAGTCAAGCTTGCGAGAAGTTGTTTAGAGATGCAAGATCAATGCGATACCTCCTATCTACAACCACTTGCCACGCTGCCTAGCGGGGGACAAACGCGTATCAGCCATCAGGGCTAGGAACAACCGCGCACGCGTCTTCCCCGCCGCCAACAACCGCTTACCTGCAGCCATGTTCCCGACATCACCGCATCACCGCGAGGCCTCCAAACAAGCGCGCAAGTGACAATTTGAGCCAAGTAGAGATTTTATCAGATTCTGTTGGAGCAATGTCACCTTTAGCGCCTACACTGTTAAAAATAGTCGTAACTTTACGACATTTAAGAGAACAACAATGTTGTTTTCCAACGACACATTTATGTTACGATTTTTGTCGTTAATAATACGACAAATTTGTTGCTAATTTTAATAGCGAGTGAGATCGTTTCAAAACATGTAAAGTCGTAAATTTGCCAAATGCACCGTAGAGTTACAACTTCGATCGTGTATATACGACCGATCGTGATCCTCAAATTGAAATCGTCGTACAGGTACAACTTAAGTCGTTATTTTACGAATTTCGGTCGTAATTTTCCGACACAAATCGTAATTTTACGAAAAAAATCGTAATTATACGTCACAAATGGTAACATCCTGCCATCTTTTTTTGGGCTTTGCTGGTCCAAGAAACTACGACCATGTCGTAAGAGAACGATTTTTAAGTCGTTGGATTACAACAGAAGCGTTCTAGAACAACTTCTGTCGCTACCAAAATTAGCAACTGATACGTCGCTAATTTACGACAATTTTCCTAACAGTGTATTAAAATGTGAAGTATCCATGTAGTTTGGAAATTTTACTGTGGCGTTGTGAAAACTGGACTAACCTCTAACCTGGTCACCTCCGTCCGCCCAACATCTGCGTATCTCATCCGTCCGTCAAACATCCGCTCATCTACCTGGGCCGCTGTGTCGAACGAGACGGGAACTCACGAGGAGCGTTGTTCGTGCTGTCGCCTGTGAGGCGAACTGAGTACCTGAGCTGAACGACTTGGTCTGTTTGTCATGCCATCAAACAGGGCGAAGTTGATCCTCAGCTTGGCCAGTGACAAGCCAAGCACCCGCGATGGTAAGAAAAACAGTTTTCATCGAGAAACTTGCACTGGTTTTCGAAAAAGTTCAGCATAACCTACATGACCGATAGCATCGTCTATCAAGTTCAATGTTTCACTAGAGTGGATGGAATGAATGTAAATCTTTCAATATCTACTTGTAATGTCTCATAAAAATAGCATGGTGATTTCACTGCTTCAGAATTCAAATCTTGTGGTCACTCCCACACATTCGAGATATGTTCATGGTTTTTTTGTTCTGTCTAATCACAGGAGCACGGCGCAATATTCTTCCTCAGGTAGCACAGTCCAATGAACAACCCAGAGTACGACCAAATACATCACAACTTGGTATGTTTTGTATTACGAGTCATCTTTTCATCGGTCTGTTTCGTAACAATTTTAAGTGTTGATGAATTTGTTATCAAACAGACACATATTTGTCACATTGTCATTTCAGTATTTGCAGCAAGACACATATGCAGAAGTTGTCTAATTTATAATTATTTTCCACAGTTACCTTATCAGTTTTCATGTGAGTAAGAGTCACCGTAATGAATATGTGTGCACGCGGCTTTTGTTATTTTCTATGTTTTACCTTGTGTTCTATAAATAGCAGTTTCCTCTTCAAATGTGGTTTTTATGGTTTAAATATTTGCTCTTGAATCGCTGTCCTGACTCTTTAAGCTTACTTTCGGAAGATGTCAAAATTTTTTACTGGCGGTAAGAGGGTAAGACCATGAGTCAACCCGGACAACGCTTGGAGTGTTGGTGCTCTCTTCATGTCTCATTTAAAAAAATGGTCCCTTGCTTTGCCACCTTGGGCATGGATTCTGTTTATTTATATTGAGAATGGTCAAAATGTTTTCAATCTTTAATTTTCAGCATGCTGCTTGCTGTATATTCTTGCATCCTGATCTTGTGAACCAAGTAACAGATTTATATTTTCTCTCTAAATTACAATGTTTATGCTTGTAGGATGTAATGACAAAGTGGCAAGCTGGTTAAAAGGGCAGCCATGGTGGAAGCGCCTCCGATTCACACCACCAAAAAAGAGTAAGGACTCGTTTTGTATCGGCCCCATTTGTGATAAATATTAAGTATTGTGGGCCCTTGTCCTTTGTGTGTGTCCTTTGCAGAAGTCAGCAGCCTCGTCAGCAGCCCTGAAGTGGTAAATTCATCTGAAAGTAAGTTTTATTATTTTAAAGTCTTATGTTTCTGTTTCCAATTCATATAAACAAAATATAACTAATTCTAAATCATGAATTTTTCTTTGTACATTCTTCATTAACAGCTGAGGATCCCTCTCAACGCAGTAAAAAAGGGAAGGGCAGTGAACGTCATCGCCCCAAAACCAGCAGGTCGGGCTCCACTGGGGGAAGTGGTTAACTCATCTAGAAGTAAGTTTGGTTTTATAAAATTCTATTTTTTTCTGTTTGCAATTTATGTACGCACAACTTTAACGGACCTTGATATGTGCTCTGAATTCATTCTTTATTAGCTCAAGGCAGTGGAAAGACAAAGCCGGTGAACTATGCTGCGCAAGATGCACTAGGTCCAACCTCTAATCAAGCAGTAGGGAACACTTCTCTTGGTAAGTAAGAATTTTGTAAAAATCTTGTTTGTTTCTTCAATTTATACACACAAAATGACAATTCTGTATCATGATTTGTTTACTTTTGTAGATTCATCATTAGAAGTTCCCACTCAATGTGGTCAGAGCACTACTGATACAGAATGCATCGCTGTTTTGCTACAACCAACAGGCCCAGTTCCACCAGTGAAAGTAGTGAACTCATCTCAAAGTAAGTTAAACCTTTTAAAATTATGTTTTGTTTGTGTATGCAGTATTAATTTATAGAAATCATGACATAAAATTATTTTTTTTGTTGGGTTTCTGTTAACAATTTATAAACACAATCGTAATTTATTCTTTGTGGTTTGTCTTTGTTTATGGACTCTTCATTAGAAGTTCCCTGTGAACATAGTGAGAGCACTGCGGCAGTACACATTGCTGTGCAGGAACCGGCTTGTCAAAATAATTTGGCAGTACTACAAAGTCCATCTGCTGGTAAGCATTTAAAAAATAAAATCTACATAAGAACTTCCTATTATTCAGAACAAATGGCAAATTGCTCATTGAACTCTGCTGTATGTCATAGGCTTAACCTTGCTCATGTTTAGCGAAAGCTGTTAATCACTATAAATGAAACACGAAAATTTTCACCTTTCATGGGACAAGATAAAGCTTTAAAGATTCATTGATGTTAAGTGCAATGCAAGTTCGTATGACAAATAATGCAAACATTTTATTTGCAGGTTCTTTACTGAAGCCAAGCATTATTGCTGAAGGACAAGATCGTTTACTTTTTCCAAACTTTCGACATGGCTCGAGCAATGAGGAAAGTGAGCAAGGGCCAGCAACAAGGCAAACTCCACCGGCAATAGATCAAGACTTATCTATAAGTAAGCTCTTTTCACACCACCTTTCTCACCTTGCACTTGTCCAACCGATTTTAAAAAGTAAAAAACATAGTTCATCAAAATAAATGTTTTATGAAGCCCGCCTTTGGTTTCACCATTTTTGCTAATTTCATTGGACGGAGTATAAGCCACATGGGTGATATCTGTCAAATAAAATGGTGATGCAGTCTTCCAGATAACAACATGCCCTATGGCCTTGGACACTCATCGCTCATTAGCTTGTGTTTTCATTTGGACGGACTTGTAAGCTATATGGTTACTCTCTGTAATCAAAATGTGATGTAGTCTTGTGGAGAACAGTATTTCTTATGGTGTAGGACTATATTTAGTCTTTTCATCACCACACATAAGAATATAGAAACAAAAATAAAAATTGCCCGAATGTAACTAATTCAAATTAACAATTTTATTTAGGTTATAATATCTATTATATGGTGATGAACAGACTTACATTAGTCTAAACCCATAAGGAATAATGTTGCCTATAATATCGTATCACATTTTGATTACAGAGACTAACCATATGTCTTACAAGTCTGTCCAAATGAAACAGTATGATAATGTTGTGAAATGGTAAAATGAGAATCAACAAGTGGTCGAATTCTTTTATTTTGTTCTCCCTTCCTTTGGACTGGGGACCACCAACAACAGCCAGGGTTCTACCACTCTTGAACACCCTACGACCAGTGCCACTGTTGCCCAGCCTATAAATACCAGTGTGATTCAGACGACCAACAGTCTGTGGTCGAGCCCCGAACTGTGAACTCCAATAAACCAGAGAACCCAGTACTTGTGTCGTCTCTCGCCCTTTGGCCAGCTGAACACAACAACTGGTGACAGCGGTTTTAAAGCGGTGACGACACTTGCCCTGCGGTGCTTGTTTTTGAGGAGGGAGTGAGTCCGGTCTGCCACGATGAGCGAATGCTAAGTGTGACTGGGTACGGACAGGCTGACTTATCAGCCTTTTTGGAGGAAACGTGGAAAGCCCCTCGGGGACGGTGCTCCTTTTCTCGCCGAGTGCGAAGGAGGGAGAGCTGCGGAAAGCTGTTTTGTATCCTTGCGCTGGCAGAGCACGTGGCCGAGGCAACGCGCACGCCTGTCCCGGAGTGACTCGGGTGTGTGGACGGGAACAGCTGTCACTGTCGCAGCTGTCCTCGGACCGTAGCCAATCAGACAAGCTCGTCACACCAGGAGCGATTGCGGTGGCGTTATCGGAAAGCCGGAGACACCTGGTAAAACTAAAGCGTAGTTCTACGCTTCATCAAGCATACAACTACGCTTGAAAGTCTCTACGCCCTTTTTGAAGCGTAACAACTACGCTTCAAAGGAATTCCCCCATGCATTTAGATAGGAGAAAAAGGAGCGCATAACTCTTGTGACGCTCAGAGGGCGCACAAACTGACGCTCATGAAAGGGCTAGTACTACGCCATAGTTTTTTACCATGAACATGCTTCTGCGCCCGCCAACCGCAGAACCGCGCTCGGTACACCACAAGTGTTTTAGTAAATGAACGGAGGGAGAAGCGGAACAGCCGGCACTATGCGCTGTCGTCATACGTATCCAAGGTGTTGCGCTCGCTTTTTCCATCCGGAGCAAGGGGCAGGGAGCCACGAAAAAGCAGTCGTGCGGCCAGAGCGGCCGGGGTGGCGTAGTAGGCCGGCGGCGGCGCGGCCCAGGGCTGGTAGTACTGCTGGGGGGGCGGCGCCTGGTGCTGCGGCGGCGGTGGGGGTGGCTGGTACTGCTGCGGCGGCTGGTACGGAGACGGTGGCACGGCGTAGGGGGACGGCGGCGGCATGGTGTACGCCATCACGGGTGCCGGGTACGTGGCCGCATACTGGACCGGCGCGGGGGCGGCTGGTTGCGGCGGCGCCTGGTCGCGCCGGTTCGGTGGGCCGGTGGGTCGGCGGTGCAGGGGGTTCCACACCCCGTTGGTACGGTCCCGTTGGCTGGTGCGGCACTCCCTCTGGAAGTGGCCAGGGCGACCACAGTAATAACAACAACGGTCACCGGGGGGGGGGGGGGGGGGGCGTTGCGAGGCGCGCCGCGGTGCTGCTGTGGCGCGGTGGTGGGCGGCGGGGTTGACGGCTGAGTGGCAGCGGGAGTCGGCGCGTTGCGGGCGGCGACCGTCGCGGAGAGCTGGTTCACGGCGGCCGCGATCTGGCCCATCTGTTGTGGCAGCTGCCGGAACTCCGGCGGCAGCGACGCTGGAGAGGGCGGCCGCGCGTACGCCGACGTGGGCGGCGCCGCAATGGGGGCCGGACCGGCGGCGGCTGCCGGGAGCGCGTCGTCGGCCTGGGCAAGTCGGACACGTTTGGGCCCCGGCGAGTCCGTGGCGGTTGTTCCGCGGTGGCCTCCGCGGCCTCGGCCCACTCCGTGGCCTCCTGGATGGTGGTGAAGCGCTGCCGGAGGGCGTCCCGACGGAGGCTGACGTCTCGGAGGCCGCCGATGAAGAAGGACATGATGAGGGGGGGGTGCGTCAGCCCTCCCTGGCGGGCGGCGGCCTGCAGCCGCAGGGAGTACGCGCGCGCCGTCTCCGTAGGCCCCTGGGTGCTGGTCCGCAGGGAGGCCGCCAAGACGTGGGATGACTGCGTCTTCCCAAAGGCCTGGAACAGGGCCTCGTCGAGGGCGACGTAGTCGCCGCGCTGGGCTGGGGACAGCGTCATGAAATAGGTCCGTGCAGGACCGGTCAGACACTGCGCCAGCGCCGTCAGGGCCGCTTCATCGTCGTGCTCCCGCAGTGTAATCTGGGCCTAGGCGCGGAGCTCCGCGTAGTCCCACGACCCGTCGAAGGCAGGTAGCCGCGGCGGTGGGCCGACCCGCTGGCGGGGCGCTGCGGACACTGGGGCGGCGTCGTGGGCGGGGACCGGGACTCCGTGGGCCGGGCCGAGGGGATGCGCCGGGTAGGTCGTCAGCGGGGGCGGGTAGGCCGGCGCCGGGTAGAGATGGGCTGGCAACTGCTGGGAAGCAGGGGGCGGTGGTGGCGCCGTGTACCGCGGTGGCAGCGAGTCGTACGGCGGCGGCGGTGCCGGGTACGCGGACGACGGTGGAAACGCCGGCGGTGGCGGTGGCGGCGGCGGCCTGGTGGTAGGCAAGAAGGTGCGACGGGTGGTCCGGCCGGGGCGGCGACGGCCGTCAACGCCTCCGTGGGCGGATGGCGAGCTGCGGCGGCTTGGGCTGCCTCCACTTCGCGCCGTAGAGCCGTCAGTCGTTGCTGCACTTCGGCGGCGAGGGCGTCCTGGTCGAGGCGGGGCATGACGGCGCTGTCTCGGGTGTCCCGGGTGGTCCGGGGGCCGACGCGGGGCGCGGGCGGGAGGGTAGACGCTCCGGGAGATGCGGCCGGCCGTGAGGCCGCAGCAAGAGCGACCGGGGGTCGGGCTGCAGGGGCAGGAACTGGGGCGGCGGGGGCAGGGACCGATGCGGCCAATGCAGGAGCCGTGCGGGAGACGGCACGGGGCCGGACGGCAACGGGGCCGGTCTTCGCGGCTCGGGTACAGGAGCCGGACGGGGTGGTGCGGCACGGACGCGGGGGTTGTCGGGCCGCACAGGAACGGCTCCGGTGGCGGTGGCACGCGGGGCGCCGATTGGGACCGCTGCCGTTGGGGCCGGGACGGCCGGTCCTACCGGGACAGGAGGTCTGGTCGTGTTAGTGCAAAAAGGGGCGTTGCTAGAGTGGCCAAGTGTGGGACGTACTTGGAGTAGTATTGCACCAGCCCTAACCAAGATCGCACCTCCTTCACGTCTCTAGGGGTCGGCCAGTGAGTTATTAGATGGATCTTCTTTTTGTCCACTTTTATTCCTTTATGGGAGAGAACATGCCCCAAAAAGGACACCTCTGTTTGGAACAGCTCACATTTCTTTGCTTTTAGCAGGAAACCGGAAGCTCTGACCCGATTGAAAAATGCTTGAAGTCTTTGAAGCATCTGCCCGGGGTATTTAGTTAACCGTCCTCCTCAACCGTTGCCATGCGGCAGCGATGGTGTTCGATCTCCACTTCTGGAGATCTTACGAGATTATTCCAGGAAATATCCCGCATAGGGGGCAGTAAGACATACTTAGGTATGGTACCGAAGGACTCCTATTAGAGATGTTGGTAGACCGCCTAGGCCTAGTCAGTCCGCCATGACACTTTCCCCTTGCGCTCCTTTCCATCTAAACTGGAGCAATTATTTAATGTCCGCGCTGTGATTTTCACGTCGAAATCCTATTTTCGGCGTGCGATGAGCGGTGCGGTGTGTCGATGGCGGGCCGGTCGACCGTTCTAACCTCGCTGATGTCGCTATTGAGTCATTATTTCATCTCACATTTCATCCATTTTTACGTTTCAGACTTATATTTTGCGACTTAACTATCGATGGCTAAGTACAGTGTGACTTAGTGGATCGATACTAAGTGAGTATGTTCCGATTTAAGCATGGTTTGCCGGCTTGGGGTATATTCCCCTTGGCTACTCTGCTTCTGTGTGTGTCCTATTTTGCCTTGCCCTTGAAAAGTCTTGTTGCTTTCGAGAATGTTTTCATCTCCTTCTTTCGTCTATCATTCTCGCACTTGTGAGGTCTTTGCTTTTTAAAAACAAATGCTTAGTGCTTCATCTTGCACTCACAACTATGCCTTTGTGCTTGGCATGTTGTCTTTCTCGCACACATGTTATCAAGTTGTGACAATCAGAAAGGCTTCTCCCCAGGTGATCCGAGTGTCAACTTACATGATGGGTTTCCAACCAACTATGCTGGGTATTTATTTTGAGTAAGTCAAGCGGGAGAGAGAAAATACTTAGTTGTACAATCATCGAACTAGAGGTAATCACACTGTATTGGTGTTGTTTTGTTCTCGTAAAAAAGAAACAGAACAGAATACGTTGTGAATATCTCACCATTCAAAACCTTGCTCATTTATCAAGTGTTCTTTTTTGATTGAAGAATTAAAAAAAACACCGAGAAGATAAGTGAGGAAGGTTAGTCATTTAAAAAAAATTCTGTATACTCGACTAACATGACTTTGTGTGTTTTCAGCCGAGTTGTTCTACACCAGTTGGTATAGAAGAAATCATGGCAATGGAGGTGAAGCCCATGATTTCACCCATCCCCTTGGTTCGCCCTTCATGGGATGTGTGGTGCCGCCCCCCTCTCCAGAGACTCCTCCACCTTCACCTCCCCCCAACTGGGACGAGGATGATCTTGAAGACGCAATGGACTGCTCATGGAGGACATCGTCTATTGAAGATAATGCCTTTAATGCTATGCAAGTGAGTACGGAGGTGATTGTTTTTAAAAAAAAAAAAAAATATGCAAATGAAATGATTTTGTATTAATTTTTTTTTTCACTCTTTCATAGGGGTTGTTTGGAAGTTCGCTGAGCTTTGAAGGGTCAGCATCATCATAGAACACTGCGCCAACCAACCAGCCTGCTCTAGCAGCACGTTATCTGTAAGTTACCTTATCTTAAGTCATTTTATCTCAACTTTTCCAAAAAAAATTCAGTTATTTGGCTGAGCGGATTAGGCGAAGCCAGTTACTTCAGTGGGTTTTAGAAAAGTTTTGACTGTCTGTCTGTTTGTTTGTCTGTCTGTCTTTGCGTGTCCGCACTACTCCTCCCAAACGGCACGGCCGATCGAGACGAGATTTTAGCAGGGTAGTTAGTTAAATCCATGGCTCGCCACACGCCGAAATTCAGCTCTCTATCATCAAAGTAATTTAGTCGTACTAACGAAAAAACACTAAAAAAACGGCAGAAAAAGTGCAACTTTTCAGTGACTTTATCATTAAGAGACATTTTTACATGATTTTCGTATGTTTTTGGAGGTGCAGATGACGAAGAAACAAATCAATTTCGACCCCAGACCAAACTTATTTACCAGCGAATTGGCTACACACGGCCCGAATTTACTAACAAAATCATCTTTGACCCTTCATTCTAGAAAAAAGGGGGTCGACCGACTAAAAAATTTTATTTCCGATTTTCGCTAGGTCTCGGCAAGACCTTATCAAAGAGGGGTCGGAAAGGGGGGTCAAGGAGCCCCCGACATCAACAGTTTGGCCGCATCAGGATCTTGAAAAAAGGGGATCGACCGATTAAAAATTTTATTGCATATTTCACGTGGTGCATAACACAATGCCTCAAAAATCCTTGAGACCAGCTTGCCGAAGGCAAGCAGGGAAGCGCCGCAGCCTAAGGTCTGAGAACACGCCATGCTTGGATTGGTCGTAACTGCCGCAGCATCGCGAAGACTGTTACGACAAGACACGGTCTGGCGAAAACCTACCTTTTCTGTATTTTCTTTGTTTTTATTGGTACAGTTATTAGATCCGTCTGGGGTCGTCTAGGTCCAGCACCAGTCCCCATGTCTCACAAGGGGTTTATCTATTTCCCCTCCTCCCACATCCCCTTTTGTGGAGTGTGAAAAAATCCACCGCCTCTAGCTCACCTAACTCCTCCTGCACCCCTCATAGGTCTCTATCATGGGGGTTGTCATTTCAACCCATCCACCCGAATCCTACCCCTTCCCTGTATGTTCCCCGCGCCCCTGTCGCAGCACCTCCCCCCCTCATGTGGATTCCTGTGTTGCGTCCCCAGCTCCCCATCTCTGACCTGCGTCCCCCTCAACGCCCTTTTGTTCCACCCTCGGGCATGGGTACCTCAGTGCGGTCGCCCTCCCATTCGCTTCCACCCTTCCGTGCCCCTCGTCCAACGCATCAAACCCCCAATCGGAGGCGAAGGGTTCCATAAGCATGGACCCCCCACCCTCCCCGTCCACAGTGGTTAAAATACCCCCCCATCCCCCCCACCTCCACAAAAAGGGTGTCCGCCCCACAACCTCAACCCCCTCCGGACGCCCGCGCCCATAGCCCCTGCATGCAGCGCCCCGTCTGCACCATGGTAGCGCCACTGAGTCCCTTCCGCCACCTCCCCCGTCCTGTCAGGTGCAGCTGCAGTATTTGAGTAAGTATTTTTTATGCATGATTTCAATTTTGATGTTTATTTTAATTTAAGGAATTTTTTCAAGCCAGACTTTCACCAGTCACCAAAAATCTCTTTCAAGGTATTATTTCCAAAATTTGTTTTGGTGTTATCATCATTAAGCTGACTAGTTTTTCCATTCATATTAACTGAGGTGTCATGGGGTGGTAACTATGTTCGACTCGGTCCCTTGATAAACGGTCGACGACATTGACACCGTTCTGTCCAACAAATGGTACATGTAGGACCTGGACCTTACATATACTAAATCATGCCATCTTATGATTGACCCGAGCTCTTACCTTGAGGGGACGTCGATATGGCCACTAGGCACGTTTAAACACACAGGACGTCGCCTGCACCATCCAGTAGGTCCTGGACCCGTCACGGTTTTCTTGAGTGCCTGATTGTATAGATAGCCATTCACACTTAACAATTTTGCCTCCTTTTCATCTGAATCTAAAAAGTTGGCCATTCCCATTTTGGCCCGTGATCCCAGCACCCATCTGGCACCCAACCGGGGTTCTGCTGCAGGTAGCTGTCTCCATGGTCGGCTCTTCTTGAAGTGAACATCGGAGTATCGCCCCGAATTTGTCGGCACGGAAGTAGCGCAGAAAGAAAATGAGGATCAAATACAATCGTGGACTAGATGAATTTTTGCCGGGGTCGATTCAAGGGTGGGGACGATATTGTCTTACGGGACAAAAATATAGGGGGACGTTTGTGCCCATGGACCCCACCCAGACGCCCTCGGTCCGTTTGTTTACGGACAAAGGAACGGAAATATTCAAACATAACACGTCCAAGCTAAGCTACTGAAAAAAGAATAATGTCAAATATATCCATACCCATAACCCTGATATTAAATGCTCCATTGTGGAAACGTTGGCAAAATGATACATTCCAATCAGAAGTTGTTTAAATACTTCACGGCAACTGAAAAATTATTGTTACGTGGATGGGCACTGGAAAAAATAGTTAGATGCATTTACAAATGCAAACCTATCATATGGTCTATAAATATATGAGACCCGTGGATGTGACGGAAGACAAAATTCTGGAGGTATAATATTAACCTGTACCACGGCATAAAAAACTCACTAGGTAAAAAGACTAAGTTCAGAGTAAAGGTGATTATGTCCCGAAACAGCCGAGAAAAAAAGACCTTTCGAAAAAGGCGACACCTGGAACTGGACGGAAGAAATATTTTAAGGATCCATTCAGGTCATTCCTCATGCGGATGCCGGTGTACCGGTTTTGAGGATCTCGATCAGGATCCAATTCAGGGCACTTTTTACGACATGGAGTTACAGAAAGTCAAGAAGCCGGAGGCCTTCGGGACCACGCGGGGCGATTCGTGCCATTCCAATTCGGAACGTCAACGTTTGCTGGTTCACTTTAAACTTGCTCAAGTAACAATGGCTCCCCAAAATCACATTACACACCTATTACCTTACTCAGGCCGGCGGAGGCTCCGGACAATTTTACGCGGGTAGTTCCATTCCAAAAGGGTTACGGCAATGTGTTCCTGGCTGTCGGTGGGCTTTTCCGAACCGTCCTTCCTATCCTCCGTAGTCGGCGGGGGGGGGGGGGGGGGGGGGGGGGGGGGGTGGGGGGGGGGGGGGGGGGGGGGGGGGGGGGGTAGGGGGGTAGCCGTCGGTAAAGAAGCGGGCGCGGGCAGGCAGTCACGTCCTAGCCGATGTTGCAAGCGGACAGAATTTCCGGGGTAGTCAGAATAAACCCCCGGTAGGCCGCGGGTACGCTGGCCAATAAGAGAAACGGAAAAGCCGACTAGATGGCAGGGCTCTGGAGCTATAAAAAGGCCACGTCGAGGACGCCCTCCTCATCCCTCCGCAAAGACCTCGGAAAGGTAACACCTCCTCATCGAAACTTTCTCACGACATTAAATAAGTCATTGCATTCATGCACACGGCCTCATCAGAGTGTCTCCGCTCTGAACTGGACCTCTGGATGGTCCCACCAATCACAAACAGCTCTTGAATCCACCCAACTGGGTTCGCATACAAACCACTCACAACACTCGATGCCTCCAACACCAGTTTGAATTTTCCATTTCCTGGCGTGGGGCATGAATATCTAGACCATGCACACCCCCTGCGCACACCCTTCTGTACGATAAAAGCCAAAATTGTTTAAGGCTGATGGCACAGACATAGTGGCTAAATGATCATAATGATGCAGCCCACTATCAATTACCCCCTACCACGCTCACTGAGGCCAAGTCGATGTCAGCCTCAATCAAAATGTCATCAGTCCTTCAAGAATGACCTATGCTTACAGAGCTTACATCGATCCACTCAGAATATATGACGCCTCGGCTAAAAAGTCCCACATGACACAGCGTAAGTTTTACGAGGACACCCCCAGTCACTTCCGAATTCTCTCGAATACTGCTGAAAATATGGGTCTTGCATGGCGACGTATCACGCACATCAAACAGTCGGCAATTTGAGTTGATGGACCCTTCACATTGATTACTTTAATCAAGACCATTTCTTGCTGAACACTGTGAAAAAGAGAATTCAAACTCATTCGAAACCGAGATGCCATAACTCTCATGTCTACAACTGTTACAGAGGCGCATCAAACAATCTACGACGCGACTTCTTTACATTAGAAGAAGTAGCCATTTCCCCCTCCATCATGTCTGGCTCACGCCCAAGCCCTAGAAAAAGCTCCTTCCAAATACCCTGTCAACAGAGTGGACATCAAAACAGTCACCCTTACTCAGGGACTCCGTACACAAATCTTTGACAATCTCTTTAAAGAAACCAACTGCCTCAAAAGAATAATTATTGGGCTTTGTTGATAATCGAGCCTTTAATGGCGATTATGGGCCGAAATGGTTATATATTACCAACATTTTAATATAAATTACCTCAGCCACATGGTTGATGGACACCATGTCCCCCTCCCAACCCCTTAACCCCTGACTTTGTGAACGGACTTTTACATTGACAGCTACAACACCCTTATTCTGTGGAACAGGAATACACAGTAAATGACGAGGGAAACAATATCCGCTACTCCGATTACCCCGGAGGAAACACCCTATTCTGTTTTGATTTGTCCCCTGATCTGTCGGCCAGCGAACCTCAAACTGGAATCCCCACAAGCATGGCACTCATCGTCTTGAGTTGAAGTTTGCAGCACCCCTTGCTCAACCTATAAATTGCATTGGGTATGCCGAATTCCAAAATCGAGATTGACAAACATCGAAACGATGTGGTCCGATTACGAACGTCAAAAAATGGACTGGACTTACACTAGACACGCTCATGAAAAAAAGATTAAAAAACACGTTGCCCCCTTATTTGAAGGCGTCTTTGCCACAGACACCCCCCGACATCTCCACAAACGCCCAGCCTTACTGATAGTCAACACAGACCCCATCACAAAACCGGGGCAGCACTAGGTTGCTTTTTACATTGGCAAAAATGCCGAAGGAGAGTACTGGGACTCCTACGGCATGCCTCCTCTCGTTCCAAACCACAAGAAATTCATAATCAGACTCTGTAACAAGGAAGGTTTACGCCAGACCGTGTCTTGTCGTAACAGGCTTCGCGATGCTGCGCCAGTTACGACAATCCACGCCTGGCGTTACACCTACCTTGGCCTGCGGTGCTTCCCTGCTTGCCTTCGGCAAGCTGTCTCAAGGATTTTTGAGGCATTGAGTAATGCACCACGTGAAATCCGCAAAAAAAATTTTAATCGGTCGATCCCCGTTGTTCAAGATCCTAATTCGGCCAACTGATGAAGTCGGGCTCCTAGACCCCCCTTCCGACCCCTCTTTGAAAAGGTCTTGCCGAGACCTATCGAAATCTGCAATAAAATTTTTTAGTCGGTCGACCCCCGTTTTTCAAGATGAAGGGTCCAGGTTGATTATGTTAGTAAATTCGGACCGAGGTAGCCGATTCGCAGTTAAAAGTTTGGTCAGGAGTCGAAATTGATTTCATTTTCGTCATCAGCACCTTCTAAAACATACGAAACCATGTAAAAATGTCTCTAAAATATTAAGTCACAAAAAAGTTGCACTTTTTCTGCCGTTTTTTTAGTGTTTTTTCGTTGGTACGACTGAATAATTTGAGATAGAGAGCTGAATTTTGGCGTGTGGCGAGCCAAGGATATACCTAACAACCCTGCAAAATCTCGTCCCGATCGGCCGAGCCGTTTGGGAGGAGTAGTGCGGACACACAAACAGACAGACATACATACATACAGACAGACAGACAGACAAACTTTTCAACCCCACTGGAGTAACTGGCTTCGCTAATCGCTCAGCCAAAAAATGAACATATAATCACACAAGCCTGCAGGCTATTGATTCAGAAGTGTGTGGCGAGTATTGCGTGCTGTTCTTGGTTCACAGAGCCCACGGCATCTCGCTTCATCAATTTCTTAAAAAACGTTTCACTACTGATCCAGAAAAAAATGATCAGATTGTACGACGTCTTTTTAAACGGATGTTTGGACATAAAAAACCTTGCATCCTACCCACAGACGCCAACGTACAACAAAGTAGTAAACGAAAAATTTAAGTTTATTTTTAAGACAAGGTAGGTTTACGCCAGACCGTGTCTTGTCGTAACAGGCTTCGCGATGCTGCGCCAGTTACGACAATCCACGCCTGGCGTTACACCTACCTTGGCCTGCGGTGCTTCCCTGCTTGCCTTCGGCAAGCTGTCTCAAGGATTTTTGAGGCATTGAGTAATGCACCACGTGAATTCTGCAAAAAAACTTTTAGTCGGTCGATCCCCTTTTTTCAAGATCCTGATTCGACCGGAATAGCTTCCTGAACTTTTCCTCCACTTCTTTTGTAGGACGGCGATGACGCAAGCTATCTGCAGCCGCCAAGGGATGGTTGTGACAGTGGTTGATTGTAATTTCAGTGGGGTACTACTTCTTCAAAAGTTCATCTTTACTTCTGTTCCAAATAAAAAATCGGATTAGTGATTGGCTTTAACACGTAAATCCAAATAAAACGTCAGCTCTTCATTACCTTTTCATATTAAAATTTTTCACAGTTATTATTAATGAAGCCTCACACTCAGTATGCTTGTCATGACCTTTTTTTGTATCCCTGTACTGAGCCAGGGTATGTGATGGCAGCGATATGATTGCTAGATATCAAATCACATGAGAAACCATTACAGCACAAACATACAGACATGAAAAGAAAAACAGAGGAGAATGAAGCCTAAAAAAAATACCTTGAAGGTCAGACATTTGGTGAATTCATTGTAATTCCCTTATTCTCCAATCAGTAAAACTTGAAGATTGAAATTTCTTAAGCCACAATAAAGCTTCCTCCTTTGTTTTTAAGGGAAGTCTCAGTACACTTGTCAGCATCCCTCTTTGATCAAACTGCTGCTTTTGATGATAAGGATACATAGGCTCCACAGAGCCAATATGATGATCATAATTTTCTGGGAGTAAGGCCTGGAAATTGAGCATGATGTTGGGTAAATAAATTGCTTTCATATATTATTATTTATTATTGAATCACAAGCTTACCTTGAGCATAACTTTGAGCTCATCAGCATCAGGATACTCTGAATGAGAACTGTTTTGTATAGTATCAATTGGCAGATCCTGAAGTATAATACAAGGAAGTTGAGATCAAGGTTCAAAAAGAAATGACTTGTTAAATAATTAGATAATTAGATTAAAATATTACCTCTGAAATAGGCAAGAGATGAATTTCTTCTCTTATAGCTCTAGATTTGGTCAAAGACAGAGTCTTCTGAGTATTTGGAATCTTTCGGAGGGATAGGGATTTAACAGGTCTGAACGGAATCAAATTGGAATCCTGCAAAGGGTTACAGTGCAGCATTAGACTCAGAGTGCAGCATTAGGCTCAGAGTGCAGCATTAGGCTGAGTGGCAGTATACAAAGTAAAACACATACATTGAGCCCCTCTTCCCAGCTCTTCGGCTTTGGCAATGAAGGACATTTATCGACAGAAGAGCAGGCAGACACATTAATTCCGGCTGGGTTTCTTGGATTTGGTAAAGGACATGGTCCTTGGGTCGTTGAAGCAATGTCAGAGTTCTTTGAAAGAGATATGCAGCTTTGAGCATTCTGCAATGTTAGAGAGAAAAAGTTGAAATTTAAAGCACACACTACTCCATGGCTGTATCAAGTTAAGGAAAATCAACAGAACGACAGATCAACATCAACAGGTCAACGGATCGGGACGGGCCAGAGTCGCTTCCCGCTTCTTGATCTTCAAGGTTTAGGCATCACCGAATCACAATTTATCATAAATAATCCATAATAGTCAATATTGATTAATATTAGCCACCCCAGAGCCATCCCCGTAGCACCCGCGACCTGACCTGTCCCGATCCGTTGATCTGTTGATGTGTTGATCTGTTGTGCTGTTGATTTTCCTTCACTTGATACAGCCATAATTTAATTTTCCTGAATAAGTGTGTTGTCTTTTACCTGTCTGTTACGTCTATCAAGACAATGCGCGACATTTTTGTCACATTCGCAGGCAGTACGCCAGGACGCTAAGGACGCCAGCGGGGAATACACTGCAGCAACGGCAACGCTATCTGCAGGTAAGGCCCGGAACGTCCAATAACCGCCGAAAAGCCAACTTCTCATCTTTGCTATGTAGCCTCGTCCAGATCCCCTCGCGGGTCCGGGCGACACAGGTGTGGTACGGGGTCAAATATAGCCTTCAGCAGAGCGCGCCCCGTGCCGCCACCGTATCTCTCTCCACCGTGCTCTATAAGACTAAATAACATTTTGATTACAGAGAGAAGCCACTCGGCCAACCAGGCCTCGCCAATGAAACACTAACAAGATACAACTTCAGCGTGAAGTGGAAATTTGATCAGCAATGAGTTTAATGACTTAATTGTAGGAGCACCTTAAGACTGAGGCTGTATAGTTAACACTTAATTTAAACGTGCTACTTAAATGGGTTCATCGCATTTGTCCCGCTTCTCTCAACCACTAAACCCTTTTTCTTTAAGTATCTAACACAAAAATTGAGAGTAATTGTATTTGTTTTTTTTATTGGGTATTTTTATAGTCTCTCTGAGTAACAATGAAGATGGATACTGAAACTTAAAACACTTCATTTAAAATAGTAATAAGCCAAATTTTTGTTTAACATTGGAATATTTGGTTTTAGTCGCTACCTCTCATTCAGAAGACAACTTGAACGACATTACCTACGATAGGGACGGTTCGGACTCAACACATGGTTCTCCTATTTATAAAAGGCGGAGGAGCTCAAGTAAAAACCATATTGATTATGATGAAGATGATGACTTGGGTTTTGTTTAGGGCATAGAGTGAATCATGAGACCAACCAGTCCATGCCATTTTTATCACAGAAGAAAAAGAGAGATTGGTCTCAAAATTCAAAATCCAATATGAGAAAACGGAAACTCCAGGAGGCAGCTGTTTCGTGCAACAAAATTGATCAGTATTATCCAATACTCTCACAAATGGATAAAATTTTAGCAGAAAATCAAGAACTAAAATTATTACTTGCTACTTATATGCAAAAAATGTGCAACATGACCAGCTTAAATGTTAATTTACCTTCATTCCCAGAATTCAAACTTCTTGAACTCCTAATGCAATGTGCTACACGCAATGCAGGTAAAAAGGCTTATGCTTTCACATACGATTCAACTTTGAAAGAATATGCTACTCTGCTTTGTTTTGGAGGGTCCCCAGTTGTATGGAGTCCTCTGTGGAGCCCTTCCACTTCCTTCTGTGACCACTTGCCGTAGAAACTTATTATCAAGAGATAGACTAGAAGAATGTTACTTCAGGATTTCTGAGGCCAAAGAATATCTATTCAAAAGACACTTACCTACCAAGGTTGTTATCTGTGAAGACGGCACCAGAGTTACTGGTAGAATTGAGTATGACATGAAAACAAATCAAATAATAGAGTTTGTTCCCCGTCTCAAAGATGGGCTTCCAGAAGTCAGAAGCTTTCCTGCAACATCTGCAGATTTAATTAAACAACATTTTGAATCCGGTGTTGTCAGTTTTAACGCTTATGTTATTATGCTTCAATCATTATCTGTCACAGCAGCTCCATTTTGTGTTTGCCTTTGTGGAACTGACAACAGATTCGACTCTACAAGTGTCGATCTCCGATGGAATTGGATGACAAAGGCATTCAATGATGTTGGCTTGGATATTGTTGCATTTTCCTCCGATGGAGATAACAAACTGTTGAAGACTATGATTTCAAGAACTTTCACTTCGTCCGACAAGTGGATTTGGTTTCAAGCTAGTCTCGATACTTCCCAACCTGTCTGTGTTCAGGACACCATTTCACCTACTTGTAAAACTGAGAGTAAAGATTGTAAAAGCCTCTGACATCTTACCAATGGGGAAAAAATATGTTGCATCCAGAGGTCATATTATTGAGCTCATATCATCTGTGAGTAAAGATCAGCATCAGCTTACGAAAGAGTATCATTGAGGCAAAAGATAAGATAAATCACCGTACAGCTCAAAAACTATGTCAAGCGAAGGTAACCCAATTAATGCGGCAGCATATTCCAGAAAGTGAGGCGACTGCAACTTATTTGTACATGATGAGAGAAGTTACGGCTTCATGTTTAGATCCATCTATGGAGCCTTTGTAACGAGTCAAGCTTTGGTGGAAGTGGACCTTTTTCTTCAGGCTTTGGAGGAAGTGGATACAAAGCAACAGTGATTATTCTCTCAGCCACAACTTTACAAGGTAGGTTTACGCCAGACCGTGTCTTGTCGTAACAGGCTTCGCGATGCTGCGCCAGTTACGACAATCCACGCCTGGCGTTACACCTACCTTGGCCCTGCGGGCGCTCCCTGCTTGCCTTCGGCAAGCTTTGTCTCATGGATTTTTGAGGCATTGAGAAATGCACCACGTGAAAATCTGCAATAAAATTTTGTTAGTCGGTCGATCCCCGTTTTTCAAGATCCTGATTCGGCCAACTAATGAAGTCGGGCTCCTAGACACCCTTTTCGACCCCTCCTTGAAAAGGTCTTGCCGAGAACCTATCGAAAATCTGCAATAAAAATTTTTTAGGTCGGTCGACCCCTTTTTTTCAAGATGACGGGTCGAAGTTGATTATGTAAGTAAATTCGTGCCGAGGTAGCCAATTCGCGGTTAAAAGTTTGGTCAGGGGTCGAAAATTGATTTCATTTTCGTCATAAGGAACTTCAAAAAAATAAGAAACCTTGTTGAAATGTCTCTAAACTATAAACTCACTAAAAAGTTGCATTTTGGGTGTCTGCCGTGTTTTTAGTGTTTTTTCGTTTCAAACGACTGAATGGCATGAGATAGAAAGCTGAATTTTTTGCGTGTGGCGATGCCAAGGTCATACCTAATAACCCTGCAAAATCTCAGACAGATCGGCCAAGCCGTTCAGGAGGAGTAGTGCTGACACACAGACACACACACGCACGCACGCACGCACGCACGGACAGACAAAACTTTCCAGCCCCAGTGGAGTAACTGGCTTCGCTAATCGCTCAGCCAATTACCCTCAAGGCATACACTTGTGTAGAAATCAATGCGCATGCACTGTTAAATATCATCAAGTTAAGAGATTCAGAAGAGCCAGAACTTTTTCTTATTTGGCTGATAAGCAGTCAAGCTTGCGAGAAGTTGTTTAGAGATGCAAGATCAATGCGATACCTCCTATATACAACCACTTGCCACGCTGCCTAGGGGGACAAACGTATCAGCCATCAGGGCTAGGAACAACCGCGCACGCGTCTTCCCCGCCGCCAACAACCGCTTACCTGCAGCCATGTTCCCGACATCACCGCATCACCGCGAGGCCTCCAAACAAGCGCGCAAGTGACAATTTGAGCCAAGTAGAGATTTTATCAGATTCTGTTGAGCAATGTCACCTTTAGCGCCTACACTGTTAAAAATAGTCGTAACTTTACGACATTTAAGAGAACAACAATGTTGTTTTCCAACGACACATTTATGTTACGATTTTTGTCGTAATAATACGACAAATTTGTTGCTAATTTTAATAGCGAGTGAGATCGTTTCAAAACATGTAAAGTCGTAAATTTGCCAAATGCACCGTAGAGTTACAACTTCGATCGTGTATATACGACCGATCGTGATCCTCAAATTGAAATCGTCGTACAGGTACAACTTAAGTCGTTATTTTACGATTTCGGTCGTAATTTTCCGACACAAATCGTAATTTTACGAAAAAAATCGTAATTATACGTCACAAATGGTAACATCCTGCCATCTTTTTTTGGGCTTTGCTGGTCCAAGAAACTACGACGACCATGTCGTAAGAGAACGATTTTTAAGTCGTTGGATTACAACAGAAGCGTTCTAGAACAACTTCTGTCGCTACCAAAATAGCAACTGATACGTCGCTAATTTACGACAATTTTCCTAACAGTGTATTAAAATGTGAAGTATCCATGTAGTTTGGAAATTTTACTGCGGCGTTGTGAAAACTGGACTAACCTCTAACCTGGTCACCTCCGTCCGCCCAACATCTGCGTATCTCATCCGTCCGTCAAACATCCGCTCATCTACCTGGGCCGCTGTGTCGAACGAGACGGGAACTCACGAGGAGCGTTGTTCGTGCTGTCGCCTGTGAGGCGAACTGAGTACCTGAGCTGAACGACTTGGTCTGTTTGTCATGCCATCAAACAGGGCGAAGTTGATCCTCAGCTTGGCCAGTGACAAGCCAAGCACCCGCGATGGTAAGAAAAACAGTTTTCATCGAGAAACTTGCACTGGTTTTCGAAAAAGTTCAGCATAACCTACATGACCGATAGCATCGTCTATCAAGTTCAATGTTTCACTAGAGTGGATGGAATGAATAAATCTTTCAATATCTACTTGTAATGTCTCATAAAAATAGCATGGTGATTTCACTGCTTCAGAATTCAAATCTTGTGGTCACTCCCACACATTCGAGATATGTTCATGGTTTTTTTGTTCTGTCTAATCACAGGAGCACGGCGCAATATTCTTCCTCAGGTAGCACAGTCCAATGAACAACCCAGAGTACGACCAAATACATCACAACTTGGTATGTTTTTTGTATTACGAGTCATCTTTTCATCGGTCTGTTTCGTAACAATTTTAAGTGTTGATGAATTTGTTATCAAACAGACACATATTTGTCACATTGTCATTTCAGTATTTGCAGCAAGACACATATGCAGAAGTTGTCTAATTTATAATTATTTTCCACAGTTACCTTATCAGTTTTCATGTGAGTAAGAGTCACCGTAATGAATATGTGTGCACGCGGCTTTTGTTATTTTCTATGTTTTACCTTGTGTTGTCTATAAATAGCAGTTTCCTCTTCAAATGTGGTTTTTATGGTTTAAATATTTGCTCTTGAATCGCTGTCCTGACTCTTTAAGCTTACTTTCGGAAGATGTCAAAATTTTTTACTGGCGGTAAGAGGGTAAGACCATGAGTCAACCCGGACAACGCTTGGAGTGTTGGTGCTCTCTTCATGTCTCATTTAAAAAAATGGTCCCTTGCTTTGCCACCTTGGGCATGGATTCTGTTTATTTATATTGAGAATGGTCAAAATGTTTTCAATCTTTAATTTTCAGCATGCTGCTTGCTGTATATTCTTGCATCCTGATCTTGTGAACCAAGTAACAGATTTATATTTTTCTCTAAATTACAATGTTTATGCTTGTAGGATGTAATGACAAAGTGGCAAGCTGGTTAAAAGGGCAGCCATGGTGGAAGCGCCTCCATTCACACCACCAAAAAGAGAAGGACTCGTTTTGTATCGGCCCCATTTGTGATAAATATTAAGTATTGTGGGCCCTTGTCCTTTGTGTGTGTCCTTTGCAGAAGTCAGCAGCCTCGTCAGCAGCCCTGAAGTGGTAAATTCATCTGAAAGTAAGTTTTATTATTTTAAAGTCTTATGTTTCTGTTTCCAATTCATATAAACAAAATATAACTAATTCTAAATCATGAATTTTTCTTTGTACATTCTTCATTAACAGCTGAGGATCCCTCTCAACGCAGTAAAAAAGGGAAGGGCAGTGAACGTCATCGCCCCAAAACCAGCAGGTCGGGCTCCACTGGGGGAAGTGGTTAACTCATCTAGAAGTAAGTTTGGTTTTATAAAATTCTATTTTTTTCTGTTTGCAATTTATGTACGCACAACTTTAACGGACCTTGATATGTGCTCTGAATTCATTCTTTATTAGCTCAAGGCAGTGGAAAGACAAAGCCGGTGAACTATGCTGCGCAAGATGCACTAGGTCCAACCTCTAATCAAGCAGTAGGGAACACTTCTCTTGGTAAGTAAGAATTTTGTAAAAATCTGGTTTGTTTCTTCAATTTATACACACAAAATGACAATTCTGTATCATGATTTGTTTACTTTTGTAGATTCATCATTAGAAGTTCCCACTCAATGTGGTCAGAGCACTACTGATACAGAATGCATCGCTGTTTTGCTACAACCAACAGGCCCAGTTCCACCAGTGAAAGTAGTGAACTCATCTCAAAGTAAGTTAAACCTTTTAAAATTATGTTTTGTTTGTGTATGCAGTATTAATTTATAGAAATCATGACATAAAATTATTTTTTTTGTTGGGTTTCTGTTAACAATTTATAAACACAATCGTAATTTATTCTTTGTGGTTTGTCTTTGTTTATGGACTCTTCATTAGAAGTTCCCTGTGAACATAGTGAGAGCACTGCGGCAGTACACATTGCTGTGCAGGAACCGGCTTGTCAAAATAATTTGGCAGTACTACAAAGTCCATCTGCTGGTAAGCATTTAAAAAATAAAATCTACATAAGAACTTCCTATTATTCAGAACAAATGGCAAATTGCTCATTGAACTCTGCTGTATGTCATAGGCTTAACCTTGCTCATGTTTAGCGAAAGCTGTTAATCACTATAAATGAAACACGAAATTTTCACCTTTCATGGGACAAGATAAAGCTTTAAAGATTCATTGATGTTAAGTGCAATGCAAGTTCGTATGACAAATAATGCAAACATTTTATTTGCAGGTTCTTTACTGAAGCCAAGCATTATTGCTGAAGGACAAGATCGTTTACTTTTTCCAAACTTTCGACATGGCTCGAGCAATGAGGAAAGTGAGCAAGGGCCAGCAACAAGGCAAACTCCACCGGCAATAGATCAAGACTTATCTATAAGTAAGCTCTTTTCACACCACCTTTCTCACCTTGCACTTGTCCAACCGATTTTAAAAGTAAAAAACATAGTTCATCAAAATAAATGTTTTATGAAGCCCGCCTTTGGTTTCACCATTTTTGCTAATTTCATTGGACGGAGTATAAGCCACATGGGTGATATCTGTCAAATAAAATGTGATGCAGTCTTCCAGATAACAACATGCCCTATGGCCTTGGACACTCATCGCTCATTAGCTTGTGTTTTCATTTGGACGGACTTGTAAGCTATATGGTTACTCTCTGTAATCAAAATGTGATGTAGTCTTGTGGAGAACAGTATTTCTTATGGTGTAGGACTATATTTAGTCTTTTCATCACCACACATAAGAATATAGAACAAAAATAAAATTGCCCGATGTAACTAATTCAAATTAACAATTTTATTAGGTTAT